>JARYZH020000013.1:8033389-8523389 GCA_030021035.2 Notholithocarpus densiflorus | reverse complement strand
TTTCTGGAAATAAATTACGTGTATCTTAAATGATGAATTCCATGATGTGTGATGTTGAGTCTTTTGAGCTTTTTTATGATAATATGATGTTGTGTTGGTGTGCTTATATTTATGATGATAAGTTGATGTGTTTATGATAAGGAAATAAATGAAAAAGAGTCAAAATAATGAAAATTAGGGTTTTTGAGTGCCAGCATGCGCACGCAGGTCCGCGTATGCGTGCGTAGGGTCTATGCATGTGTACGCATGTTGGACCATGTATCTGTATGAATTGATGAACACGGGTGCGTACGCATTAATAGAGCATGTGTACACATGAATATAGGATGCGTATGCATGCCTGACGCATGCACGTGCATGAATGCAAACAGAAAGGTTTCTTTGATATTTTCAGCCAACTTTTGATCAAAACTCATCCTAAACATGTTCCTACCTGTCCTAAGGCATTAGGTTTTCATCTAAACCTATCCCACAACAAACCCAAGAATTCACAAGTCTAAAAACAGATTAAAACGGAAGATCAAAGTAGAACTTGAAAATGAGAAAAGTTTGAAATGCTTACCAATCCGATCCTTGCACCCTCTAAGAGATGGTTTTGTGGCTTGTAGATTAGTGGAGGAGACTCGTTTAGCCTTACAGCCCCATTCCAGTGGGTGAGGTTGAACACGTCACAGGAAATCACGTAGGAGGTTTTCTTGGTCTTGGACTTAGGCGCCATCCAAGTAGATGAAAGAGTTTGAGGAAGACGAGAGAGTTTGAGAGAGGAAGAGAGAATCAAATTGTGAGAGTGAAGAAATGAGAGAGAGGTAGAGAGTATTTGTAGAGAGGAAATGTGGAAGTTGAAGAGGTAGGGAGAAAATGAAAGGGTGAAGAAGATGAAGAAGAATGAGAAAAAAAAATGGTTGGTAATCGTTGGGAAAATATGAAGAGGTGGGAAGGCACCTGGTGGCTAAACTACATGTAGTTTAGGCCTCCCCACTAAACTACGTGTAGTATAGTTAAAACAAAATAATTCCAAATATTCCCAGTGGGTACCAAGAAGGTAGGAAGTACAAAGAAGAATTCAAAAATTCATCCAAAAATGACAGAAATGCCCTTGGTTGGGTAGAAGACACAAGGACTCTCAAAGCATCCCCAGTGAAATTGAAAGGATCAAGAACATCCCTCAGCGGATTGGAAATCACAAAGGCAACTCCCTTGTGAGTTAAGACAATCAACCAAAACCCCAGTCAGTTACAAATACACAGTTTTTCCCAAGTATCATAGAGGACTCCCTCGAGGGTCTAAGGCACAAAGGCAACTCCCTCGAAAGTTGTGAAGAAAAGAATTTCCCCATGGAGTTGAGGAAACTCCCTCATGAGTAGAATCAACACCAGTTCCCCAGTGAGTCATGAAGGAGAAGAAGAGAATTTTTCCTAATGGAGTACACACCATTAGAGGCTTCCTCGTAAGTCAAGATCACCAAGATGGCTCCCCCGTTGGCCACCAACACATCCATCAGAAAAGTTATTTTCCCCGGTAGATCACACACCAAGGACTTCCTAGTGAGTCAGAAACACCAAGAACTTGTGCACATATCCTCCAAGAATTGAATATGCAGGCATAGATCCTATGCAAGTCAGAACAGAAGAGTACGACACTTGTGCACATATCCTCCGAGAATTGAATATGCAGGTACAGACCCCATTTAAGTCAGAAGAGAAGAAAGCCAGAATTTGTGCACATATCCCAAGGGAATTGAATATGCAAGCATAATAGAAGAGGTAGAGGTAGAGATAGAGATAGAGACCAAGGTCACCCCGAGGCAAGAGACTCATCAGAGTAGGTGGAGATGGACACGGAAGACAAGTATTACCTAGAGGCACAAGCCACCCGGTGAATTTTGAGGCAAGAGCTCCAGATGGACACCACAAATATATATCCTTTTAAGCTTGTAAAAGTACCATGTTTGTTTGGTTGATGGTTGAGGTCGTTAGCCATGTTTGTTTTTATTTTTTTAGTGACTCTAGGATAATGAGTCACTCGCCTTTTGCTTGCAATTGGCAAAACAGGTTTTGGGATAGTGAACCTATCATTGCTTGTTTCTTGAGTAATAAAGGTAGGACTTCGAACATACGAATCCCACACAACTCTGCGAAGTTGCTCCCCACCCCATGTATGCATGTTGTTTGCCATGTGCGTAGGTTGAGCCCTAGTCGTACGTCGAAACAAAATGTTTTGTCTCTTATTCTTTTTATTCCATTAGCAGAGCTCACAAATCAAAAGAGGGGCATCTGTAGACATCGCATTTTGTACCCCTTACGACTCGGGCACCCATTCCCCAATGGTGTTGGAATTCTAAAGCCTAAGTTTGATTTAGGACCTAGTCAAATTGAAATTGACTTGAGAAAAACATTTTAGGTAAAATATAACTCTTTTTATGAATAAAATAAGCTATTTTTGGAAAATAAAGATTAAGGAAACCATAGGGCATGCATACACGCGTATCCACAGTCATGCTCAAGCTTTGCGTACACATGCTTCATGCATGCGTACACATACACTAGCATGCGTATACATGTTAATGTTAGGATATATGCCCTTAAATCCTAATGTATGATAGTATGTGTGACACTATGTATGACATTATATTGTGATTAATAAAGTTGTTTAATTATTTTCTAAAATAATGGTAACATGATGTTGGGATTAGTTTCCTTAAATCTTATTGTATGATGCTATGTATGATATTATGTATGACATTATGTATGACATGATGTATGACTTAATATTTTTATTGATAAAGATGTTTTATTATTATCTAAAATAATGGTAACATGAATATTCGAACATTATCATATAGTCTATGAGATGAATAGTATGTGATTTATGTGAAAAGTCATAGAAGATATAAATCACAAGTTCTTTGTAAACTCAGAATTATAGTTCGTAGTCGATGATGAAATTGGGTGTTTCATCTATGAAGACTATAACATATCAACTAAGATGATTTGTCTTGATCATGGAAGTGGAGACTTCTAGTTGATATGTTGATGTGTTTTAAGAGTTAAGACATATTGAACTGGACCGCTGTGAGATTTATTATTCTCCTAAAGACTGTCAAATGAATAATAAATCTCATGACTTCTATTTACATGAACTCTTAATCCTGAGAGAATAATGGACCTGATCATGAAGTGTAGGTTGCTTTGATATATCAGGAGTGAGATCTAAAGTAACGGTCAAAACCTCAGTATGTTGGGCAACAACATTTAGTGTTGATGGAACATATATTCTCAAGATGGAATTCATAATCTCTTAACGGAGATACAAAATATTCCCTTTAGAAAAGTTTAATGGGTTTGTTATTCAGAATGTTAGGCCTAACTACTTTAGTAAATAGTTACTAAAGTATATATTTATGAAATTGGATTTCATAAATATATGATGAATAACTTAAAGGATTAAACCGGGTACTCAAGGAGTAAGATGTAGTAATTTACAAATTGGTAGTCTACATTAATGACTTTGTATTACTACAAATATTTTATGAAGGGGTTGCATGCACAATAAAGTCTTGGGATATAATTTATTAGTAAGGCCTAGACTACAATTATATTTATATAGTGGTATTAAATATAATTAATGATAACTTTAGACTTGTCAAGAGTGGACAGAAAAGCCCAAGGCCCATTGGAGCCAGTGTCTTATTTGTTCCCTTTTGGTCCCACTCCAAGCCACATAATAAAGCCCAATTGGAAAACCCCAAAAGGCTAGCCCAATTAGATAATCAGTTATAAAGAAAGAAACATACAGAATTTAGTAAGAATATGAAATGGTTTTGTATGTGAGTGTTGGACACTCTTGAATTCTCTCTTGAATATACACATATAACTTATTGGGAGACCACACATCTTGGGCATCAAGTGGAATTGGAGTGAAAATTAAAAGTATTCCCAAGTACTCTTCATCTTTGGTTTTGAATTTCACCGCATCAAGGTACACTCTCTTGTTCTTAATTTTGAAACTTACATAGTGCATGTTATCAATTGCGAATGAAGTAGATCCATTAATTTTCTGCTGTATACATGCATATTTCCATCACATGAATATTTGGACATTATCATATAGTCCATGAGATGCATAGTACGTGATTTAGTCACAGAAGATATAAGTCACAAGTTCTTTGTAAACTCAGAATTTTAGTTCATAGTCGGTGATGAAATTGGGCATTTCATCTGCGAAGACTATAACATGTCAACTAAGATGATTT
Organism: Notholithocarpus densiflorus; assembly: GCA_030021035.2. NCBI lineage: Eukaryota > Viridiplantae > Streptophyta > Magnoliopsida > Fagales > Fagaceae > Notholithocarpus > Notholithocarpus densiflorus. The sequence continues at coordinate 8,519,137 of JARYZH020000013.1, read as the reverse complement.
GTCTTGATCATAGAAGTGGAGACTTCTAGTTGATATGTTGAAATGTTTTAAGGGTTAAGATATATTGAACTGGACTACTGTGAGATTTATTATTCTACTAACGACTGTTAAATGAATAATAAATCTCACGACTTCTATTTACATCAACTCTTAATCTTGAGAGAATAATGAACCTGATCATGAAGTGTAGGTTGCTTTGATATATCAGGAGTGAGATCTAAAGTCACGATCAAAACCTCAATATGTTGGGCAACCACATTTAGTGTTGAAGGAACATATATTCTCAAGATGGAATTCATAATCTATTGACGGAGATATAAAATATTCCCTTGAGGCAAGTTTAATGGGTTCGGTTATTCAGAGTGTTAGGTCTAACCACTTTAGTAAGGAGTTACTAAAGTATATATTTATGAAATGAAATTGGATTTCATAAATATATGATGAATAATTTAAAGGATTAAATCGGGTACTCAAGGATTAAGATGTAGTAATCTTCGAAGTGGCAGTCAATATACATGACTTTGTATTACTATGAATATTTTAATGAAGGGATTGTATGTATAATAAAGTCTTGCGATATAATTTATTAATAAGGCCTAGAGTGCAATTATATTTATATAGTGGTATTAAATATTGTTAGGTTCTAAGACTTTAGGAACTAAATGTATTAGAACTTAATTATGTATTATGTTGGCAAACCATGATCAAAACATAGAGTCTAGGTTTAGGCTTGCTCAAAGTGTGTTTATGTGTAAAGTTGGAATCGAGTGATTGCAAGATTTATTGGTCTAAATCTGCAAGGCTCGATCCATCAAAAATTAGACCCGATCGATCGAACTTCGTGTAGATTAATTTTTTCTACAGAATTTTCCAGCTCAACCCAAGCCCAGTTTGAAGTGTAGGGTTTTATGTTTTACTCCAAGTATAAAAGGAAAAACCTTAGCTACGTTTTAGAAGTTTTTGATGTGCTGTGTGTTGAATCTCTTGTGAGATTTAGAGGTGTTTACCTTCATACACACTTAGGGTTATCAAGATCAAGATTTATGTCAAGAACCTAGTGATCGCTTCAGTTGATGCATAAAGAACTTAAAGAAGATCTAAAACCTTTAAGTAGAGTCTCAAAGTCACAAGTGGGAGTACTTGTGGTTGCAGTGGATCAAGGAAAGAAGTAGTCCGTGGACTCGGAGCTGTCACGTGGTTGTGGTAGTAAGTTTTCTACTCGAGGTAGCAATAGGATGTTAGTGGTCTAAGTTCTATTGTAAAAACTTTAATTCTTTCATAGTGGATCTGTTTTACCTTGAGGATAGCTAGGTTAAATCCTCCTCAGGATTTTTACCAGTTTGGTTTTCCTGGGTTATCATATTGTGTGTCAACCTAGATATGAATAATTTATCTAAGTAATCACTTGGCTAAATAACTAGGTTAAACAACTTGTGTTTTAAGGGGTCTAAAAACATACAAATATAATTAATGGTAATTTTGGGCTTGTCAAGAGTTGACAGAAAAAGCCCAAAACCCATTGAATCTAGTGTCTTATTTGTTCCCTTTTGGTCCCACTCCAAGCCACATACTAAAGCCCAATTAGAATGGCCCAAAAGGCTATCCCAATTAGATAATCTGTTATAAGGAGAGAAACATACAGAATGTTGTAAGAGAATGAAATGGTTTGTATGTGAGTATAGGACACTCTCTTATTCTCCCTTGAACACACACACATATAAACTGATTGAGAGACCACACTTCTTGGGCACAAGTGGAATTGGAGTGAAGATTAAAAGTGTTCCCAAGTACTTCTAATCTTTGGTTTTGAATTTCACCACACCTAGGTACACTTTCTTGTTCTTATATTCTGAAATTTACATAGTACATGTTATCAATTGTGAATGAAGTAGATCCATTAATTTTCCGCTGCGTATGTTTTGTATGCGATACAAACATGTGTTTTTCCAACAGTTAGGGTTCCAGAAACTATGAAAGACAAGTTTTTCTGCATTAAAGATGGATTTTGGAATGAATCCCACATCGTTTGGGAGCCATTCCAAACCCATATTTTCTCACTATTTAAAGCCAAACATAGTAGCTTTTAAAAACATATAGAAAATCTTAAGGGAAAACATAAGATTCACTAGAAATATTGATTCAAAGAGTGATTTTTTCACAAAACATCCTCAAGTCAATATTTTTCTTATTGAGGCCTTTTCTGGCCTTGATCTTGGAGTTTTAAGATTACTAATCACTTCCTTATTTGATTGTCAATAGATTTGACTAAGGGTGAGCTTTTTTTTTAGGTATAAAGTTTCTTACCTCTTTTCTTTTATTTTTCTTTGTTTTGGTCTTTATTTCTATTTTTGATACTTATTTTGTGTTATAATATGTCTGCTTAATTTAGGTTTTCTTTATCTTTTGATGTGAAGCATGTTAGGTTGTTAGTTTTTCATTTTCTGAGTTGTTGTGTTTTTGCTTTTCTGGATTAGGGTTTTAAGGCGTGTATGCGTACACAAGCTTTCTTCATGCGCATGCATACTCAAAGTATACGTAGGCATACAGTTGAGCTGCGCACGCATGCTCTATGTATGCGCACGCATACTCAGGCCTTGAAACCCTAATTCGACCTTTTTTGCTTTTGTTTCTTTATTTCTTTCATATAACATGTTTCTGCCTTGTCTCCTTTTATGCCTTTGAATCCCTGCTTCTCTATTTTTTTGTTTGCTTGTTTCTCACATGTTAGATTATGGTCTTCCTTTGATTTTTCTTTGATACACCATGAACATACATTCACATGTCCATGCATTGATGCATAGGTGCTATGGTGGAGTGAGGTAAGTCATGCATTCATATGAACATGCATTTGGAATATGTGCTTTTGTGATAAGTATGAATATATTTGTTTGGATGATGTTTAGATGCAATCACATGTTTGCTTAATCTTACCATGCCTATGTTTCTGCCTTGATTTGATATATACATGTTTCTGCCTTAGATGTAATATGATGCTATATGTGATAGATGTATGTTAGGATATGATAAGAGATGCATGATAGATGTATCTTAAGGTTTGGGATGAAATGTCATGTTTATGCTAGATGTATGTTAGCGTGTGTGTGAGTCTAGAATAAGAATGTTGAACATGCCTTTAACAAAATTAAGACGTAAGACACAATGAGTGGAAAGCCGACCCACGGGTGGGGTGGGGTGGGGTTGGGTGCCTAACACCTTCTCATCTGATAGAAAAATACATGTTTGTATCGCATACAAAACATACGCAGCGGAAAATTAACGGATCTACTTCATTCGCAATTGATAACATGTACTATGTAAATTTCAGAATTTAAGAATAAGAAAGTGTACCTTGGTGTGGTGAATTTCAAAACAAAAGATCAGAAGTTCTTGAGAACACTTTTAATCTTCACTCCAATTCCACTTGTGCCCAAGAAGTGTGGACTCTCAATCAGTTATATGTGTATGTTCAAGAGAGAATGAAAGAGTGTCTAACACTCACATACATACCATTTCATGTAACTTCACAAAATTCTGTATGTTTCTCTCCTTATAACTGATTATCTAATTGGGCTAGCCTTTGGGCCTTTCCAATTGGGTTTTAGTATGTGGCTTGGAGTGGGACCAAAAGGGAACAAATAAGACACTAGCTCCAATGGGCCTTGGGCTTTTCTGTCAACTCTTGACAAGTCCAAAGTTACCATTAATTATATTTAATACCACTATATAAATATAATTGCACTCTAGGCCTTATTAATAAATTATATCCCAATACTTTATTTTACATGCAACCCCTTCATAAAATATTTGTAGTAATACAAAGTCATGAACGTAGACTGCCACTTTGTAAATTACTACATCTTAATCCTTGAGTACCCGGTTTAATCCATTTATGTTATTCATCATATATTTATGAAATCCAATTTCATAAATATATACTTTAGTAATTCCTTACTAAAGTGGTTAGGCCTAAATCTTTGAATAACTGAACTCATTAAACTTATCTCAAGGGAATATTTTATATCTCCGTTAAGAGACTATGAATTCCATCTTGAGAATATATGTTCCATCAATACTAAATGTGGCTGCCCAACATACTGAGGTTTTGACCGTTACATTAGATCTTACTCCTATATATCAAAGCAACCTACACTTCATGATCAGGTCCATTATTCTCTCAGGATTAAGAGTTCATGTAAATAGAAGTCGTGAGATTTATTATTCATTTGACAGTCATTAGGAGAATAACAAATCTTACAGCGGTCTAGTTCAATATGTCTTAACTCTTAAAACATATCAACACATCAACTAGAAGTCTCCACTTCCATGATCAAGACAAATCATCTTAGTTGATATGTTATAGTCTTCGCAGACCAATTTCATCACCGACTACGAACTAAAATTCTGAATTTACAAAGAACTTGTGACTTATATCTTCTGTGACTAAATCACATAAATCACATACTATGCATCTCATGGATTGTATGATAACGTCCGAATATTCATGTTACCATTATTTCAGATAATAATAAAACAACTTTATTAATCACAACATTAAGTCATACATAATGTCATACATAGCATCATACAATAGAATTTAAGGGCACTAATCCTAATACCATCCCCGTACCTAAACTCCGGACACGTGCTCTGGTAGTAATATCAGTCCTTCCACGAAGGCTGCTATATATATGGTTCTTAGACCTAATCTCGAGTGGACCGGTGCGGAGAAAAGAAAATGGAGTAGCCACCTAGATTAGATCTAGGAACCATATATATAGCGCCCTTTATGGATTGACTGATCTTACTACCAAAGCACGTGTGTGAAGTTTAGGTATGAGACCCGTGGGTCGTCTTCCACTCATTGTGTGTTACGTCTTAATTTTGTTAAAGGCATGTTCAACATCATTATTCTAGACTCACACACGCGCTAACATACATCTAGCATACAAAATAGTATTTTATCACACACCTTAACATACATCTATTATGCATCTCATATCATATCCTAGCATACATTTGTCACACATAGCATCATATTACATCTAAGGCAGAAACATGTATATATCAAATCAAGGTAGAAACATAAGCATGGTAAGATTAAGAAAACATGTGATTGCATCTAAACATCATCCAAACAAACATATTCATACTCATCACTAAAACACATATTCCAAATGCATGTTCATATGAATGCATGACTTACCTCACTCCACCACAGCTCCTATGCATCAATGCATGGACATGTGAATGTATGTTCATGGTGTATCAAAGAAAAATCAAAGGAAGACCCTAATCTAACATGTGAGAAACAAGAAAACAAACAAACAGAGAAGCAGGGATTCAAAGGCATAAAAGGAGACAAGGCAGAAACATGTTATATGAAATAAATAAAGAAACAGAAGCTGAAAAGGCCGAATTAGGGTTTTTGGGCCTAAGTATGTGTGCACATACATAGAGCATGCATGTGCAGCTCAGCTGTATGTGTACACATACTTTGAGTATGTGTGCGCATGAAGAAAGCATATGTACGCATACATGCCTTAAAACCCTAACCTAGAAAAGCAAGAATGCAGTAACTTAGAAATGAAAAACTAACAACCTAACATGCTTTACATCAAAAGATAAAGAAAACCTAAATTAAGCAGACATATTATAACACAAAATAAGCAGCAGAAACAAAAATAAAGATCTAAACAAAGAAATATAAAAGAAAAGAGGTAAGAAACTTTATACCTCAAAAGAAAATCTCCTTGGCTTGATTTTGACCATTCCCCTCAGTCAAATCTTTTTACAATCAAACAAGAAAGTGATTAGTAATCTTAAAACTCTAAGATCAAGGCCAGAAAAGGCCTCAATTAGAAAAAATATTGACTTGAGGATGTTTTGTGAAAAAACTCTCTCTTTGATTCACTATTTCTAGTGAATCTTATGTTTTCCCTTAGGATTTTCTGCGTGTTTTTAAAAGCTACTGTGTATGGCTTTATATAGTGAGAAAATAGGAGTTTGGAACGGCTCCTAGACGATGTGAGATTCATTCCAAAATCAATCTTTAATGTAGAAAAACTTGCCTTTCATAGTTTTTGGAACCCTAACATGAGTACGCATGCATGAAGCATGCGTACGCAGAGCTTGAGCATGCATGCACATACGCATCTATGCGTACGCATGCCCTAGGGTTTCCTTAGTCTTTATTTTCAAAAAAATAGCTTATTTTATTCATAAAAAAGTTATATTTTTCCTAAAACATTTTCCTCAAGTCAATTTCAATCTGATTGAGCCCGAAACTAACCTTGGGCTTTAGAATTCCAACATCATGTGTGTTTGTTTGCTTGTTTGTCCTTGTTCCGTCTTGGGCCTTAGGCCTATCTCATACTCCATTTGGGCCTTACGCCTCTCCTTGCTTTGTGTCGGGCCTTAGGCCTATCCTCGTTTTATCTTGGGCCCTAGGCCCATCTTGTTTACCTTTTTGGGTGTTTGCATGCTTTGTTATGTTTATGTGCCTCCTACATTGTTGTGTTCATCCTTTTTGTTATCTTTTGTGATCACATGTTTGTTTGATGTTTTATGTGAGTCTTGTATGTTTATTTGTTCTTTTTCTTATGTGAGTCATGTGTGGTTATGTTTTGTATTCTTGCATAAATCATGTGTGTTTGTTTTTGCAAACCTTGTGTGAATGTATGTTTGTGCAAGTCATGTATGACTATTGTTGTCTGTGGAGTAAATTTTTCATTTTTGAGTGGCCTGTATGTGTTTGGACGTAAATTGCTCGGTCGAGTGGTCCCTTTGGCGTAAAATTCTCATTTTTGAGTGGTCTGTTTGTGTTTGGACGTAAATTGCATGGTCGAGTGGTCCATTTGGTGCAAATATCTCATTTTTGAGTGGCCTATTTGTGTTTGGATGTAAATTACTTGGTTGAGTGTATTGGTTTATGTTTAGACCCCTAAAAACAAATTATTTAACCTAATAAATTAGCCTAGTGTTTACTTAGGTTAATTATGAGATCTAGGTTAAACACATGCAAACATATTACTTTAGTGCGGAAACATAAAGAAGACAGTACTATGATGACCCAGGAAAACCAATGAAACCAACCGTTTCAAGGTAAAAAACCTGAGGAGGATTTAACCTTGTTATCCTCAAGGTAAACAAATTCACTATGGTAGAATGAAAGATTACAATAAATTTAAACCCTAAATCTAAAGCTACCTCTTGTAGAACTTACTAACACTACCACGTGTAGCTCCGACTCCACGGACTCTTCTATCTAAATTTACTTTGCACAAACACCCATGTTTGTGACTTTGAGATCCCATTCAAAGGTTTAGCAATACAAACTCTCCAATTTGTGACTCCAAGACCACTCTTGAAGGTTTAAATCATCAGCTATGTATGATCATGTTGCAACAACTTGTCTCAAAAATACCTTTTAGGTTTAAATCACTAGGCTAATTTAAATCATCAACAATTTGAAAGGAGAAGGCACAATACCTTTTAGATCTCAAAAATGCACCTCCAAAGTCATCACAAAATGTGTGTTAGGGTTTCCTTTAAATACTATGTGAAATAGATTTGAAACTTAATCAATTACTGGGCCAATAGGCTATTGGGCTTTAATTAAATTCCGCAGATCTGTGTTTCAATCTGTTGAACTTGTTCTCTCGATCGGTCGAACCTAGCATGTTTTGAATTCTTCTTCCTACAGCTTGTATGTTCTTGTGTTCTGACTTGTAGTACCTTGAGCATTGTCTAATATTCCCTATAGACTCTAAGATCTATATCTAGACAAGTTTGTGCTCATGGTTTGCCAATAGTTCTAATCTCTTAGAACCTAATAGAGTGGTCCCTTTGGCGTAAATTTCTCATTTTTGAGTGGCATGTTTGTGTTTGGACGTAAATTGCTTGGTCAAGTGCTCCCTTTGGCGTAAATTTCTCATTTTTGAGTGGCCTGTTTGTGTTCAGACGTAAATTGCTTGGTTGAATGGTTCCTTTGGTGTAAATATCTCGTTTTTTAGTGGCCTGTTTGTGTTTGGACGTAAATTGCTTGGTTGAGTGTGTTTGTTTATGTTTAGACCCCTTAAAAACATATTATTTAACCTAATAAATTAGCCAAGTATCTACTTAGGTTAATTATGAGATATAGGTTAAACACTTGCAAAAGTATTACTTTAGTGCAGAAACATAAAGAAGAAAGTAATATGATGACCCAGGAAAACCAATGAAACCAACCGTTTCAAGGTAAAAAACCTACAAAGGATTTAACCTAGCTATCCTCAAGATAAACAAATCCATTATGATAGAATGGAAGATTACAATAGATTTAAACCCTAAATCTAAAGCTACCTTTTGTAGAACTTACTAACACGACCACATGCAGCTTTGACTCCATGGACTATTTTATCTGAATTTGCTTTGCACAAACACCCTCGTTTGTTACTTTTAGATCCCACTCAAAGGTTTAGCAACACAAACTCTCCAATTTGTGACTCTAAGACCACCCTTGAAGGTTTAAATCATTAGCTATGTTTGATCTTGTTGCAGCAACTTATTTCCACTAGTTCTAATAATATGTATATGAAATTTTGGTAGTGACATTGAGAGGAGAAGGCATAATACCTTTTAGATCTCAAAAGAGCACCTCCAAAGTGATCACAAAACGTGTCTTAGGGTTTCCTTTAAATACTATGTGAAATAGATCTGAAACCCTAATCAATTACTAGGCCAATGGGCTATTGGGCTTTAATTAAATTTTGTAGAACCTGTGTTTCGATCGATTGAACCTGGCATGTTTCGAATTCTTCTTTTTGCAATTTTTATGTTCTTGTGTTCTGACTTATAGTACCTTGAGCATTGTCTAATATTCCCTATAGACTTTAAGATCTATATCTAGACAAGTTTGTACTCACGGTTTGCTAATTGTTCTAACCTTTTAGAACCTAACAATCTCCCCCTTTGGAAATTCCCCTTTGAAGGAGCTCAAGGATGTACTGAAGGTTAAAAAGATGCTCGTCGTTCAGAAGGACGAGGAAATTCAAGCTACCTTTCTAAAGACTGATGAGGAGCATGAGAAAGTGATCACCAAATTCTTGGAGTTTGATCGCTTTTCTGATCTCTAATTCATCCAATACTTCAAGGGTTTTGAACTGCTTCGTAGATGGATGATGAAGCATCATAACCAGGTAGTGGATTTTTTGAACCTTGACTTCGAGGCCATTGATACTGAGATCCTTGCTAATGAGACCAAAGAAAAGGAAGGAGAAGCTACTATTGCTGCAGTCGTTGAAGGAGATGGTGCTACTGTAGGTGGACCTGTGGACGAGGCTCGTGTGGATGAGGGCCATGTCGAGGAGGTCGTCACTGCACCTTGAAAAAAGACTTTTAATATCATTCTTCTTTTTTTCTTTTTTTGAGAACTTTGGTTGCCTCCTGTTTTGAGGCTTTAGCTTAAAAACAATGGATATTTTTGGATACCTCCTGTTTTGAGGCTTTTATATCTCGTGTTTAAGAACATTAGATATTCTGGGATGCCTCATGTTTTGAGGCTTTTATCTTTGTAAGTAATGCCCTTTTTAGACTTTAAGCTTTATTCACGCCTTTAGTCTTAGTTGCCTAACCTTTTCTCAATGCAGTTCCTTGAGAAGTTTTGCTATGATTCAAACTTGAAGTTTTTATCATAACTTTAAACTTCATTGTTTAGGGTTCTTTTTGTCATACATGGTATTTCCCTTAGGAATGTATGATCTGAACTCGATGTTTTTTGTCATGAGTGACACACTCTTGTGGTTTTTTGGTTTACACTCGTCTTTAGAGCTTTTACCATTAGCGATATTCTTTCGTGATTTAAACTCGTCCGAGGAGATTTTACCACTGACGATGATTTAAACTCGTCATTGGAGTTTTTACCATCGATTCCCTTAGGAACTTATGATTTAAACTCATCATTGGAGTTTTTACCATTAATGATGATTTAAACTTGTCATTGGAGTTTTTACCATTCATGTTTTAAACTCAACATTAGAGCTTTTACCATGTTTATGATTTAAACTCGTCATTGGAGTTTTTACCATGTGTAGATTTCTTTTACGATTTAAACTCATCTGGGGAGTTTTTACTGTCAATAGTTCTTAATGATTTAAACTCGTCGTTTGGAGTTTTTACCATGGATATATGGGCATCTCCTTTTTCATGACTTAACCTTGTTTGCAACTTTAACCTTGAGATTTTGTCGTTACGGACAACTGAATCGAAGATCAAGCTTTTTGAAAAAGATATGGCTTATGGAGCCTTATTCTTTCATGCACCCTTATTTATGAGGGGATTACAAGGGAAAAAACTAGAAAAAACTTGACCAAACTAAAATGCTGAAAGGACAAATGCTTAAAGTAAAAGCAATGAAATCTCGCTTATCTGATGCATTGTCAAGCGAGGTACACCTATGGATGGGGCTTATTGATTTAGGTACTACCTACTTATAGTACTTCTTGAGGTGCTCCACATTTCAGGGACGAGGCAATAGATTGCCGTCGAGGTCCTTCAGGTAGTAGCTTCCTCTTCTTGAGTAACGGATGACCTTATATGGACCTTCCCAAGTAGGGCCTAACTTCCCCTAGGTTGGGTCTCTAGTGGCTTGTGAGACTTTTCACAGTACCATATCGTTGGGGTTGAACCTCCTGAGCTTTACCCTCTGATTGTGGTACTTTGCCATCTTCTACTGATATCGAGCCATCCTTAGGGCTGCCTCATTTCTAACTTCAGATAGACAATCCAAATTTAGTCTCAGCTCGTCATTGTTTGAACTCTCGTCATAATGGGCTCGCCTAAGCCTAGATAACCCCATTTCAACAGGAATAACTGTCTCCGTACTGAAGGTCAGCTTAAATGGTGCTCCTGTGGGTGTTCTTGCAGTTGTTTGATAAGCCCGTAATACCCCTGGAAAGTCCTCTGGCCATGCACCTTTTGCCCCCTCAAGTCATGCTTTGATGAGTTTGAGCAACGTACGATTTGTTACCATTGTCTGCCCGTTCGCCTGTGGATGGCCGGGTGATGAATAGTGGTTTTTTATTCCCAGTTTTTGCACAAAATTCTCTAAAATTTTGGCTATCAAATTGTTGTCCAGTGTCAGAGATGATCATCTTTGGGATTCCAAACCTGTAAACAATGTTCTTCCAGACAAAGTTTTGTATCTTGCTTTCAGTGAATACTGCTAATGGCTCTACTTCAACCCATTTAGTGAAATAATCAATAGTGACAAGTAAGAACTTAATATGTTTCTTCCCTCATGGGAGTGGACCAACGATGTCAATCCCCCAGGTGGAAAATGGCCATGGTAAGGAAATGCTCATCATTAGTTCTACAAGAATGTGTTGCACATTTCCGAACCGTTAACACTTATCGCATTTTTTGACGAGCTTAACTACGTCTTTTTGCATGGTCTGCCAAAAGTAGCCTGCCCTGATTGCCTTTCCAGCTAGAGATCGAGGTCCTGAGTGATTACCGCATACGCCTTCATGGATCTCTCGCAACACATACATTGCTTCTTCAGGATCCAGGCATTTTAGGTAAGGCAATGAAAATCCCCACTTGTAGAGTTCACCATTCACGACAATGAATCTTGCTGCTCTGACCCTAACCTTCTTTACTTCGGACGGGTTCGATGGGATCTAGCCGTCTTTGATGTAAGAGAGGACTGGGTTTATCCAGGTGCTTGATTGCTGGACGGAGAAGGCTTGTAATCCTTCTATGTTAGGGATTGTCTGGACTTCCATGTATAGCCCAAGTTTCTCTGGGGCATCTTCAATTGATGCCAGTTTAACGACCTTGTTAGTAGCTGAGTTGTTCTCTCATGGGATTTGCTCAAACTTGTCGTCATCAAAATCATCAATCAGTTGAGTCGTCGGTTTCAGGTACCGCTTCATTCTTTCTTCTTTCGCTTCGTACTCGTTGGTTATTTTCCCAACAATCAGCTTAGAATCAGTTCTCAGCTTTAAATTGTTGACTCCTAGAGCTTTCGTAATCCTTAGGCTAGTAAGGATCGCTTTATACTCTACTTCATTGTTCATTGCTGGAAATTGGAGTTGAACTTCGTATTTAAGGACATCCTTCTCAGGCAAGGTCACAATTACACCGACGCCTTTGAGTCCTGCGACAAATGAGCCATCTGCACAGATCCTCCATTACTCTACTTCTAAATCTGGGTCTAGAAAAGTGAATTCAACAATAAAATATGCTAACGCCTGGGCTTTGATCGCTGTTCTTGGCCTGTATTCAATATTAAACTGGCCTAGTTCAACAGCCCACTAGACCAAGCACCTTGCTGCATCTGGTTTGCTTATGGCTTTTCGGATTGCCTGGTCCGTCATTACCATAATGGTGTGAGCTTGGAAATATGGATGGAGCTTTCTTGAAGCAACAATTATTGAAAAGGCCATCTTCTCTATCTGTGGGTACTTTGCTTCAGCACCTTGAAAAGCTTGACTTATGTAGTACACAGGTCGTCGCACCTTGGAGTCTTCACGAATCAAAGCTGAGCTGACGGCTGTTTGTGATACAGCCAGATATAAGAACAGATCTTCTCCTTCTACAAACAGGCTCAAGAGTGGGGACTTGGCCAGATAATCCTTGAGGTTCTGGAAGGCTGCTTCACACTCGTCTGTCCATTGGAAGGTCTGCTTAAGAGTTTTAAAGAAGAGGAGGCACTTATTAGTGGCCTTGGAGACGAACCTGTTCAATGCTGCGATTCTTCCTGTCAGCCTTTGCACCTCCTTGACTGTCCTGGGAGAAGTCATGTCAAGTATGGCTTTGACCTTCTCTAGATTTTCCTCAATTCCTTACTAAGATACCATGAAACCGAGGAATTTTCCCGAGGAGACTCCAAAAACACACTTCGCGAGGTTGAGCTTCATTCTATACCTTCTCAAAGTATCGAACGTCTCTTAGAAGTCTTCAAGGTGGGTTTTTGCTTCCTTGCTTTTTACAAGCATATCGTCCATATAGACCGCAATATTCCTGCCTATCTGCTTGTTGAACATTTGGTTTACCAGTCTCTGGTACGTGGCACCTGCGTTTTTCAATCTAAATGGCATGACTTTGTAACGATATAGGCCATGGCTAGTCACGAATGCAGTTTTCTCCTGGTCTTCCTCCTTTATGAGGATCTGGTTATAACCTGAAAAAGAATCCATGAAGGTTAGCAGTTCATGGCCAGCTGTTGAATCAATGAGCTGGTCAATTCTAGGAAAGGGAAAATTGTCTTTGGAGCATGCATTATTTAGGTCTGTTAAGTCCACACACATTCTCCACTTTCCATTGGACTTTTTTACCATGACAACATTGGAGAGCCATTCAAGGTAGTAAACCTCTCAAATAAATCCCGCAGTCAAAAGCTTTTCTACCTCTTCCACAAATGCTTCGTTTCGCTCTAGGGCAAATACTCGTCTCTTCTGTTGGACGGGCTTCTTCATTAGGTCGTCATTAAGACAATGCTCTATCACACATTCATTAATTCCTAGCATATCTTCATGGCTCCATGCAAAAACATTCAGGTTTTTTTTTAAGAACTTCACCAGTTCGTCCTTTAAGGATGGTTCGAGCTCCTTCCCTACCTTGGTAGTTTTGGAAGGGTCTCCTTCCACCAGCTCTATATTCTCCTCCTCTTCCATGGGTTTGGGAGGCTCTTCCTCTACCATCCATGTGTGATTTTCCTTGGATGCCAAGACCGCCTGGTAACATTCCCTAGCTAAAAGCTGGTCTCCACAGATTTCTCCAATCCCTTGGGGGGTTGGAAATTTCACCTTTAGGTAGCATGTAGAAGTTGCAGCCTTGAGGCGATTAAGGGTTGGTCGTCCTAGAATCACATTATAAGATGAAGGACAATCAATAATTAGAAAGTCTACCTCCCTTGTTACTTGGGCTGGGTGAGTCCCTACTGTAATCAATAGGGAAATGATGCCCTTTGGATATACGCGGTCCCCACTGAAGCTGACCAAGGGAGACTCGAAAGGTCTGAGGTGTTTTGGATCCAACTTCATCTTCTGGAACGCTGTCATGTACATCACGTTCGCCGAGCTTCCATTGTCTACCAAAACTCTCCGGGGGTTGTACCCTTCAATGGTTAGCATGATAACGAGGGGGTCATCATGTGGCTGCCTGACTCCCCTTGCATCTCGTTCAGAAAAAACAATGTCGTCATTTCCAGTGCGTTGATGTTTGGCTATCTAGAGCTTTATATGAACACTGTTGACTTGCCTTTGGACTGCCTTTCTCAAAGACTTGTATGACCCTCCTGCGACCGGTCCTCCAGTGATCGTCTTTATTTCTCCTACAACTTGTTTAGGATTGTCCCAATCATCTTCTTTGTGGTCGTCAGTAGACTTCTCTTCAGTCCGGTGGCGGGTCTAGTAGTCATTCTTAACAAATTTTTGAGTTTTTCTCTCTGGATTAACTCCTCAATCTGTTATTTCAAATCCCGATATTCGTCAGTGTAATGACCATGATCCTTGTGAAAGCGACAGTACTTCTTTGAATCTCTCCATTTTGAGGATGAACTCAATGGTTTAGGCCATTTTAGAGTAGGGTCATCCTTTATTTGCATGAGGATTTTGTCCACAAGCATTAGTAAAGGAGTGAAATTCAGCTTTTTCTTTGATGGTGCTTTCGGACTACTTTTGCTGGTCATGGTATCTAAGAGATTGTCTTTGCAATCCCTCTCAACATTCTCTTCTTTCTTCTGTTTGCCCATCAATCCCTTTGCAGTTAGTGCATGTTCTCCATTCATATACTTCTGTGCTTTGAACAACAAATCCGTCATTGAGGTCAGTAGAGTCTTCCCTAGAGAGAAGACGAGGTCTGGATTGTTCAACCCCACTTAGAAGGTCGTCATTATCACCTGATCGCCGGCCTCGTCAATTTCTAACACTGCTTTGTTGAAGCATTTCACATACTCTCTCAAGGTTTCCCCTTCCTACTGCTTCACAGTTAACAGGTAGGAGGTAGGCCTCTTATGGCGTTGGCCCCCAATGAAATGGTAAACAAAAGAGTCGCTCAGCTGCTCAAAGTTTGTGATAGATGTCGCGGGCAGCTTGCTAAACCACACCCTTGCTACTCCTCTAAGGGTTGCTGGGAATGATCTGCAAATCACCTTGTCTGGGGTTTGCTGGAGGTTTAATATTGTCTTGAATGCCCCTATGTGATCTAGGGGATCTTTAGTGCCATCGTAAAGCTCCAGCTGTGGTAGATAAAATTTGGGAGGCAAAGGGCACTTCAAAACGCTGGCAGTGAAGGGTGAGTTTGTCCTCTTAATCATGCCATCAAGATTTATCACTGTCTTTCCCTTCATGGCGTTCTTGACTTTGTCTAACTCCTTCCTCATATTTTTCATCATCTGATCGTTGCCATGAGTCGACTGTCCGATGTACGCAGAAGTTTCTCTTCTACTATTTCTTGGGCTATGGCCTTCGTTGTCATTGCCATTGTGGTTACGCTGTGACTATGACGTATTTGTGCCCTCTGGACGCACTTTCTGCTTCAAGTCTTCATTCTGTTTCATCAATTCTTGCATATTTGCTGTTAGTGCTTGAATTTTTTAAGCCATCACCACCGGGTCCGGCAGCGTAGTTATGGTTGAGTCCATCGGTTCTATGGAACTTAGTCAGTAGAGAATCCAACGGCTTATTGATTGATATAGCCTGTCGTTCCCATAGAAGGCGCCAAACTGATAAAATGCGATTTTCGCCTCGTCAATATGTTCATTGTCAGTACGATGGACGACCTTGAGATCCTGTGTAAGAGAAAACACTAAGTAGCTAATGACACCGGTTTGGGGCCTGCCAAGGACCCTTTGATGCTTAAATTAGCTTAAACTTTTTAGAAATAAGTAATCTATAGAGCAATTTGTATATGTGTTCAATAGCCTTCGTGTGAGTAAATATCCAATCTGTTGGCCTATTCTTATATTGTACCTGAGTTGGAGGATTTATGGCTCAATGATGACCACTTAATCCCAGCTCTTTAACATTTGTAACGGCCATTAAATGCACATAATTGGATGGCAGTAATGGCTCCGCATTCATTCATCATTTGGTCATTAAATGATGTCTAGAATTAATGCGCTTACGCTTGTCCATACTTTTACTCGTCACTAACTTGGACGGTTTGCAAATATGGATGAGCATTTTATCGCTATTAGTCACTAGCTATCCCATAACCCTAATACATCCAATAGTAAATCTATATATATATATATATATATATATAAGCTCAATTACATACATGACGGCATTCCAACAGATGAAGTTGGATCCAAAATGCCTCAGACCTTTCGGGTCTCCATTGGTCAACTTTAGTGGGGACCACGTATATCCAAAGGGCATCATTTCCCTATTGATTACAGCAAGGACTCACCCAGCCCAAGTAACAAGGGAGGTAGACTTTCTAATTGTTTACTGTCATTTATCTTACAATGTGATTCTAGGACGACCAACCCTAAGGCCACAACTTCTACATACTGCCCAAAAGTGAAATTCCTAACCCCCCAAGGGATTGGAGAAATCTGTGGAGACCAGCTTTTAGCCTGGGAATGCTACCAGGCAATACTGGCGTCTAAAGAAAATCACACCTAGATGGTGGAGGAAGAGCCGCCCAAGCCCGTGGAAGAGGTGGAGAATATTAAGTTGATGGAAGGAGATCCTTCCAAAACTACCAAGGTAGGGAAGGAGCTCCAACCGTCCCTAAAAGGCGAATTGGTGAAGTTCTTGAAAAAGAATCTGGAAGTCTTCACATTGAGCCACGAAGATATGTCAAGGATTGATGGAGATGTGATAGAGCATCGTCTCAATGTCGACCCAATGAAGAAGCCCGTCTAACAAAAGAGACGAGTATTTGCCCCAGAGCAAAATAAAGTAGTTATGGAAGAGGTAGAAAAGCTCTTGACTGCAGGATTTATTCGAGAGGCCTACTACCCCGAATGGCTTGCCAACGTTGTCATGGTAAAAAAGTCCAATTGAAAGTAGAGAATGTGTGTGGACTTCACAGACTTAAATAATGCATGCCCCAAAGACAGTTTTCCCTTTCCTAGAATTGGGCAACTCGTTGATTCAAGAGATGGCCATGAACTACTAACCTTCATGGATGCTTTTT
This sequence comes from Notholithocarpus densiflorus, assembly GCA_030021035.2. Classification (NCBI taxonomy): domain Eukaryota; kingdom Viridiplantae; phylum Streptophyta; class Magnoliopsida; order Fagales; family Fagaceae; genus Notholithocarpus; species Notholithocarpus densiflorus. Next base: position 8,502,007 of record JARYZH020000013.1, on the reverse strand, counting down.
CAAGTTATAACCAAATCCTCATTAAGAAGGAAGACTAGGAGAAAATTGCATTCGTGACTAGCTAGGGTCTATATTGTTATAAAGTCATGCCGTTTGGACTAAAGAACGCAAGTGCCACGTACCAGAGATTGGTAAACCAAATGTTCAACAAGCAGATAGGCAAGAATATGGAGGTCTACGTGAACGACATGCTTGTAAAAAGCAAGGCAGCAAAAACTCACCTTGACGACCTCCAAGAGATGTTCGATACTTTGAGAAGGTACAGAATGAAGCTCAACCTTGCCAAATGTGTTTTTGGAGTCTCGTCAGGAAAATTCCTCAGTTTCATGGTATCTAAGCAAGGAATTGAGGCGAATCTAGAAAATGTCAAAGCTATATTGACATGACTTCTCCCAGGACAGTCAAGGAGGTGAAAAGGCTGACAGGACGAATCGCAGCAATGAATAGGTTCATCTCCAAGGCCACTGATAAGTGCCTCCCCTTCTTTAAAACTCTTAAGTAGGCCTTCCATTGGATAGAAAAGTGTGAAGCAACCTTCTAGAACTTCAAGGAGTATCTGGCCAAGCCTCCACTCTTGAGCCCGTCTATAGAAGGGGAAGATATGTTCTTATATCTAGCTATATTGCAAACAGCTATCAGCTTAGCTTTCATTCGTGAAGAGTCCAGGGTATAGCGACCTGTTTACTACACAAGCCAAGCTTTTCAAGGTGCCAAAGCAAAGTACCAACGGATAGAGAAGATGGTTTTTTCCTTGATTGTCACTTCGAGAAAGCTCCATCCATATTTCCAAGCTCACACCATTATGGTAATGACAAATCAGCCAATCCGCAAAGCCATGAGCAAACCAGATGCAGCAGGGCGCATGGTTCAGTGGGCGATTGAATTGAGCTAGTTTGATTTGAATACATGCCCAGAATAGCGATCAAAGCCCAGGCGTTAGCAAATTTTATCGTTGAATTCGCCCTTCCAAAATAGACCTAGAAGCAGAGTACTAGACAATGTGTGCAGCAAGCTCATCTATTGCAGATCTCAGAGGCGTCGATGTAATTGTGACCTTGCCGAAGAAGGACGTCCTTGAATATGGAGTTCAACTATAATTTCCAACGATGAACAATGAGGCAGAGTACGAAGCGAACCTCACAAGCCTGAGGATTGCAAATGCTCTAGGAGTTAAGAATTTGAAGCTGAAAACTGATTCCAAGCTAATTGTTGGGCAAATAACCAACGAGTATGAAGCAAAAGATAAAAGAATGAAGAGATACCTGAAGCTAACAAATTAACTGGTTGATTTTTTTGATGATGTCAAGTTCGAGCAAATCCCACAGGAGAACAATTCAGCTGCTGACAAGGTAGCTAAGTTGGCATCAACTGAAGACGCCCTAGAGAAGCTAGGGCTGTATGTTCGTGTAAAATAATCTGCAAGCGCATAGAATCGTAACAAGTAGTAAAGTGTTTTTAGAAAACGAATGTCGAACCCACAGGGATTAACTATGTTATTGAATACCGAAATTCACTAAATTAATTACTATTTGGAAAATCGAAAATAAAAGGAACGTTCTACTATCTAGATTAAATTAAACTATTTAATAAAAATAAATCTAGCAATGCGTAAAAGTATAAAAGTGTAAAGAAAAAAATATGATAAGAATGGATCTAGAGCAATTGATTTCACCTAACAAATCCCACACAATTTATTCTTCCTAATTATTAAATTCTAATAATCTCCAGTTGATGATTAAAAATTCCTCAACTATTCAATATCTTCTCTCAAATAATATCAAAAATATCTTCAACTAACAATTCCATATCTCTATGTGAATTTAATTAACTGGAGACTCATTACGTACTTTGAATTTTCTAAAAAAAACAATCACACTAATTGCGGTAAAGCATCTCTACTTTCGCTCAACTAATGGTGTTTAATTCTAGAACTAAAATAACAAATCACCTCTCGGTCTCATTGTAATTTAATTGATCAATCAATAATTCGTAAAAATAAATATTAAGCATTAAGAATAAAAATTAAACACTCAATCATGGAAATATTAAAAATAAAATAACTCAGAATATAAATTGTGTGTTCATTGCTAGACTACATCAACGCTCTAGAAAATAAAATTTAGTTCATAATCAAATTGAAAAGAAAACAAATAAAAATTATCTGTTTCATGGGAATTGGTTGATCAAGCTCTCGCCTTTGGTTATTGCTAGAAAAAATTCTTCAATGCGGCGCCTCTTTTTCCTCAGAAAGACTCCAGAAAATTTCTTCTATGTGGCGCCTCTTTCAGGTTTCTAATCTCTCTATTTATAGGAACAGTGTAGATGTCCCTCACCGACTGAAAGCCCAATTGTCCTACCCTTTTCAAACTCCTCTCTGTGCGACCTTATTTTTGCCTTTTGACTTCATGTGCTTTTGTGGGCCAGGCCGAATCTTGCTGATGGTCATACAACTATTCTTCGGCTCCATATGAAATAAATGTGCATTTCTTTTAGTTTGAAAGTTTAAGATGTAGATTAATCTGAAATCTTCTCATTCCTTCAAAGCACAAATGAATAGATAAATAAAAATAAAAATCAAATCAAATCAAAAGAAATAAAGGAAAAATAACAATTTTAATAAATAAGAGGATAATAAAAATCATGTAAAAATTACACTTATCACTGTATATGGAATTCAGACAATCCCCAGCATAGAGGGATTTCAAGCTTCCCAGTTCAGCAATCAAGCACCTAGATGGATCCGATCCTTTCTTACATCAGAGATGGTCAGCTCCTATTGGACCCGTTCGAAGCAGAGAAGGTTAGGGTTAGAGCCGTAAGATTCACTGTCGTAAACGGCGAACTCTACAAGAGGGGATTTTCATTGCCTTACCTAAAATGTCTAAATCCTGAAGAAGCTGTGTATGTGTTGCAAGAGATCCATGAAGATGCATGTAGGAATCACTCAGGACCTCGGTCTTTTGTTAGGAAGGCAATCAAGGCAGGCTACTTTTGGCCGACCATGCAAAGAGACGCAGTTGAGCTCATCAAAAAATGCGATAAGTGTCAACGGTTCAGAAATGTGCAGCACAATCCTGGAGAACTAATGATGAGCATTTCTTCACCATGGCTATTTTCCACCTGGGGGATTGACATTTTTTGTCCACTCCCACAAGGGAAGAAACAGGTTAAGTTCTTACTTGTTGCTATTGATTATTTCACTAAATGGGTTGAAGCAAAGCCTTTAGCAATAATCACGAAAAGCAAGATACAGAGCTTCATCTGGAAGAACATTGTTTGCTGGTTTGGAATCCTAAGGGCGATCATCTCTTACAATGGACGGCAATTTGATAGCTGAAATTTCAGGGAATTTTGTGCAGAGTTAGGAATAAGGAACCACTACTCGTCACCTGGCCATCCACAGGCGAACAGATAGACAAAGGTAACAAATCTTACTTTGCTCAAACTCATCAAAGCTCGACTTAAGGGGGCAAGGGGTGTGTGGTCAGAAGAGTTACCAGGGGTACTGTGGGCTTATCAAACAACTGCAACAACACTGACAGGAGAAACACCATTCAAACTGGCCTTCGGTACGGAAGTAGTTATTCCTATCGAAGTGGGGTTGTCCAGCCTTAGACGAGCCCATTATAACAAGAGTTCAAACAATGATGAGCTGAGGCTAAGTTTGGATTGTTTATCTGAAGTCAGAGACGAGGCAGCCCAAAGAATGGCCCAATATCAGCAGAAGATGGCAAAGTACCACAATCAGACGGTGAAGCTCAAGAGGTTTAACCCCGACGATATGGTACTACAAAAAGTCTCACAAGCAACCAAAGACCCAACCCAAGGAAAGTTAGGCCCTACTTAGGAAGGTCCATACAAGGTCATCCATTATTCAAGTAAAGGAAGCTACTACTTGAAGGACCTCGCTAGCAATCCGTTGCCTCGTCCCTGGAATGTGGAGCACCTCAAGAAGTACTATCAGTAGGAAGTACCTAAATCAATAAACTTTGTTCATAGGAGTACCTTGCCTGACGATGCAGCAAATAAGCAAGATTTCTTTTGCTTTTACTTTAGCATTTTTCCTTTCAACATTTTAGTTTGGTTAAGTTATTTCCCATGTAATCCTCTCACAAATAAGGGTGAATGAAATAATAAGGCTCCATAAGCCATCTCTTTTTCAAAAGGTTTGATTTTTGATTCAGTCGTCCATAACAACACAATCTCAAGGGTAAAGTTGTTGGCGAGGTTAGATCATGAAAAAGAGATACCCATATACCCATTGTAAAAACTCCAAACGACGAGTTTAAATCATGAAGGAACTATTGACGATAAAAACTCTATTGACGAGTTTAAATCGTAAAGGAAAATTATAAACGGTAAAAACTCCATTAAAGAGTTTAAATCGTAGAAGAAAATTACAAACGGTAAAAGCTCTAATGATGAGTTTAAATTATAAGTTCCTAAGGGAACACTATCAATGGTAAAAACTCTAAAGACAAGTTTAAATCATAACATCATCAATGGTAAAATCTCCTAGGACGAGTTTAAATCATGAAAGAATATCGTTAATGATAAAGGCTCTAAAGACGAGTTTAAACCATAAAACCACAAGAGTATGTCACTAGTGACAAAAACTCCAACGACGAGTTCAGATCATACATTCCTAAAGGAAATACCATGTATGACAAGAAGAACCCCAAATAACGAAGTTTAAAGTTATGATAAAAAACTTCAAGCTTGAATCATAGCAAAATTTCTTAAGGGAACTGCACTGACAAACTTTCCTTAAGAAAAAATTAGGTAATCAAGACTAAAGGCATGAATAAAGCTTAAGCCTAAGAAAGTCATTGTTTCCAAGACAAAAGCCTCAAAACAAAGAGGCAACCATTGTTTTTCAAACAAAAATATATAAAAGTAAAAAGTAAAAAAAAATCTCCAAACAAGGAGGCAACCATTGTCCACTGAGGAGATTAATGGAAATAAGAAACTAGAGTTGCTCGGAGGGTGCAAGTTGCTCTGAAGGTGCAATGACGACCTCCCCTTCCTAGCTCTGGTCTTGTCATCCAGCATCCATGACATCGACTCCTTCAACAACAGCAACAGTGATAGCTTCTCCTTCCTCTTCTTTGGTCTCATCAGTAAGGACCTGAGTATCAAAGGCCTCGAAATCAAGGTTCGAAAAGTCCACTACCCAGTTATGATGCTTCATCGTCCACGTACAAAGTAGCTCAAAACCCTTGAAGTATTGGACAAAATGGAGATCGAAATAGCAATCAGACTCTAAGAACTTGGTAATCACTTTCTCACGCTCCTTGTCGATCTTCAAAAGAGCAGCCTGGATTTCTTTGTCCTTCTGAATGATGAGCATCTTCTCCACCTCCAGTGCCTTCCTGAGCTCCTTCACTTTCTCCTTGGCCTTAGTAGCTTAATCCATAGACTCGATCAAGTCCTTCCTCAATTTTGAATTTTTAGCTTCAATAGAGTCAACCTTAGAATTGGCAACCACCACCTTCTCCACACTACTCAAGTAATCTGTCGTCAAACGCAGGGATTCTCTGAGAACCTTAAAACGAAAATAGAATCAAACTTTTTAACAGGTGTGAAAGTCTTAATGGCAATAAAATTAATTAAGCAAAATACTTGCACCAGCTTGTGAACGTGATGGCTAACTAGTTCATGAGATGGGATAGAAGAAAGGCCCCTAAGCTCGTCGTTAGTGATGACGTTTTGGGCTCGTCCAAGGGCCATAGCAGGGTCTTCCCAGATGCTCTTCCTAGCTTTGCTTTTTCCTTTGGAACGAGTAGTTGGAGGAGTGAAGGTCATCATCTCGAGGAAAGGTGTTGGAGAAGACGGAGTACCGAAAATGGACGAGGGGGCAGTTGTTTCACCTTTCTCTTCACTCAACTTGCATTTTTTTGAATCAGAGGTAAGTTAGGACAAGGGCTCATCTTTCAATCCCTTCACATGGGCATACTTATCCTTGCTGTACCTGGTAGCCATTTCTACAAACGGAAGATCAGGAAAAAGGATGAGCTTTGTTAAAAAAAAAAAAAAAATAAAGAGAAAATAAAGGGAAACAAGTCAAATATACTCTTCTCTTCCTAAAGGATCTTCTTTAACACATATTCGGAGGGTTCAGGGCCAAGACAACAGTCATGTAAGTGACGAGGATCCACAAAGTCGTCAAAATCCTCGATTGTGAGAGCAAATTCTAGAGCAGCTTGAATTCGACCTTGATAACGATCCTCCAACTCAAGACGCTTGGTGACTACAAAATAAACAGAGAAAAGAGAATTAGAAAAAGAGAAACAGAAACAATTAGCCTAATAGGAAGGTAAAAGATCGCACCAAGAGATGGAATTTCTCATTTCCGTAGCAACCACGAGACCTCACCCTATAGGTCGTCAGTCATGGTTTCCCATCCAAATCTAGAAACAAAAAAGTATCATGATTTCCAATCACGAAAAGATGTAGGAAAACCACGAACGATCCTAGATTCCCTACTCCAAGGCAAAAGCTCAAAATACCCATAGTGGGTGGAAGGTTTCAAACGATATAAATGCAGAAACTCATTCAGAGTTATCATGTCCCCATCATGGACAAACACCCAAATTAACATGCAGCTTATGATCGTCCTCCAAGTATTAGGGACGAGCTGCCCAGGGGCGACATTAAGAGCAAAAAAAGGCGTCATGATAAAAGGATGGACAGGTAAGCGAAGACCACACGAAAAAGCAGCCTCATAGAAGCTCACCTCGCCGTGGGCAATGGCGCAAGCTTTCTCGTTGGAACGAGGTAATCGAGTGACGACCCCACGAGGAAACTGAAATCTCTTCCTTATAGACTTCAAATGTTTCTTTTCCAAAGAACAAGACTCGAAGAGAGCATGAAAAGGGATAGAAGACGAGGACGAGGAGGGTTTTGAAGACGATAAAGGCTTTGACACCACAATTTCAAAATCTTTATCTACAAACTCGTTACTTGAAGACAGGCCTGTTTCAAGGTCACTAGACCTAGCTCCGGTATCCCTATCCTCTATGATGGTCGTCTTTAAGTGATATGAAATCAAAGAATGGCGAATTAAAGGGTAGAAGGTGAGCAAAACAGGCCTAAAGGCCGCACAACTATGAGGTAAGAATAAACCTACTTGGAGGCATTGCCCACCAGAATACTCGAGAAATACCCGTAGTCTAGCAAAGAAGAAAGAGATAGAGGGAGTTTCCTGCCTAATGAAAACAAAATCAACCATCAATGGAGCTTTGAGGAGAGAAGTCTTTCCGGACTGAACGTGTAGGGAGTTTTGAAAACTTCAGACCTCAAATACAATAAACGACAGAGAAGAAGAAGAAGAATATGAGCAAATTTTCCCAAAAAGGCAAACAAAAATCAAGGCGCAGGAAGCTCAAGAAAGCTTCACACGCGTAACCGATGAAGAGAGAACACGTGTCAATCACCTGACGAGAGAGTCGTGTCACATTAAATGTGATGGGGCGAGAATCTCGGGAAATGAAAGGGAGACTAAACCGCCAAAAAACCTTTCATATTCCTATGCTCTTCCAAACAAAGAATGACAAAGGAATAAAGGGGGACTGACAAGTAGTGTAAAATGGTCGTCCATAAAATAATCGTCCATATAGGATCGTCGTTACCAAGGACGATCGTAAGCACACATTAATGCTCAGATATAAATTCCCCACTTAAATGACACAAGTGTAACAAATGTACAGCCTTTCCAGCCTCTAGCTCACAACTGTTATAACCACCTCAAGCTAACCGTTATACAGCCGTTATAGGTCATTGAATGGAGAGGTTAAATGGCTATTAAATGAGTCATTTAACCCTCTAGCTCAACCATAACACCTAAGAAGATAAATGCACAGAGCATTTACTCTCAAATAGGCTATATAAAGCCAAAAGCATCAAGTAAGTGAACATAAGCTCAATTACATACAGATTATTCTAGTTCCAAGAGAAATAAGCTAACTTAAGCATTGGAGGCTCCCCGGTGGACCCCACACCGGTGTCTTCACTACATTGTTTGTTTCTTGTGAACAGAATCTCCACACCGTCCATTGTACTGACGAGGAACATACTGATGAGTCGAAATCGCGTTTTATCAAGACGTATGGCGAGTTGGAGAGTAGGGTTAATATAGCCTTGGCCTGCGCAGGATATGAGAAGGAAGTGTTGGCTGTTGTTCATGGTCTTTTTTTATTTCTCTTTCTTTTCTGTTTAATTTCATAAATTCATTAGTGTTGCTTAATAATCAATGGCCGGCAAAATTTTCTCTTGTATCTATCATTTTACACAAATTGACATATTTTCAATAAAAAGTAAAGTGAAAAGATAATAATAATAATAATATTGTCCATAATATAATCAATTTATATTGGCTTGGCAGCAGCAGCCTTTGCTTTATTAGTGGATAAGTGATAAAAGTAAAGTCGACCATTTTCTTCTTTTTCATTTTTTCTTGACAGTTGATTAGCTGCACATGTACGTTTTAATTGTTTATTATGGCGGCTGTTGAAATATATCTATGGAAAAGGTAGGTCGTTACTATAAATGGAAATGGAAGTCATCATTCTCCTCTAATCTACAAGTTTTCTGATATCAAATATCAATGTCATACTCATCTCCACCAAACTTTGACAATTGGGTCCGTAACTTATTGACAATTTATATATAATGCTCAATTTGAATATCCTTCACTTGGACATACGGCGTAGCCTTCTGAACATACACAGTGGCGACTCTTTTTTTTCTTTTTCTTTTTTTTCTTTTTTTTTTTATTGTTCAGATCATTAAAACAAAGTATAAACTAATCGTAATTTGTGACATCCATTAAAAAGTTCAACAATATATATATATATATATATATATATATAATCAACAAGCAATATAAACAAAAAGATTAAAAAAATATTATAAACAAAAATTAATATTAAATAAAAATATTTATAAAAAAACAACTTATCTATTTTAATTAGAATTTATTTAGAAAATATAACATCTAATTTGATAAAATTTTATTTTGCACTAGGTTAATTATTTAAAAAGATAGTGAATTTTGCAAGATTCATATTTTTATGTATTAACATATCTTAAATCAAAACGCACCTTTACTTGAAATGAATTGCAGGAAGAATGAATTCCTTGGGGGCAGAGTTAAATGGAATCATGTAATTTAGTTTATTGTTCCCCGGTTGACTGGTTGACCTTTAAGTCCACGAGTAGGCAGCAGCTGTTGGGTTCGTGGCATTTAGTGTGGTCCAGCCCACGGAATAGCTCTTTGGTCCAACCCACTGCATCAGATATACTAAAGGTTAAATTTTTAGCATTTAGTACATTAAACACGTAAAATTACCTATTTAAAAGATGTGTTTATCAAAAAAAAAAAAAAAAAAAAAAAACCTATTTAAAAGATGTGTCAACCGTCAATAGAATTGTACGGCAGATGTGCTATTTGCTTTTATTATTATTTTTTACTTGTGTGTAATCATGTGTATATACACATATATCATTAAAAACAATTACAATGACACGGTTCAAATTATACAAAATATTAGTTTATACATTTTTTAAACAATACATTTCTAAAATATGAAATGGTTCCTTATTTCTAAAATATTTAATTAAATTTAGACTTTTCAATTTTTGCTCTCAATAATTCATTTACCACAAAAATTTATAAATTAGATGAATACGTGGTGTAAAATTATACTTCAATTGAAATCCAATTTATAATCTAATTGAATTTAGACTCTTCAATTTTTACATTCAATAATTTACTTGTCACAAAAATTAAAAATTAGATGGGACAAGTAGTGCAAAATTGAGAATCTAATTGAAAAATAATTGGATTTTTTTTGAGTTTTGGGTTTTAATATATTTATAGATTCAAACTTTCTCTTCCTTCCATACAAAATATATTTCTTAATTAAAAAGAATAAGAAAGAGTATTTAAATAAAGTGGTAAAAGAATAGAATATATAATGTAAGGTGTATTGTAAAGTGGTGTATTAAATAAAAAATATTGGGTAAATTATGTATTTAGTCCCTATCCTTTACACCATATTTCAATTTGGTCTATAACTTTTCAATTGTATCAATTTGGTTCATAATCTTTAAATAAAGAATATTGGGTAAACTACGTATTTAGTCTTTATCATTTACATCATATTTCAATTAGATCCCTAGTCTTTCAATTGTGTCAATAAACTAATTTTTTTTATTTGAGCGTTAACCACGTCAGCAATTTCCATCCAAGAGGTAACAGCAAGAACTAAATTGACACTACATTAGAAGGTTAGGGACTAAATTGACATAATTAAAAGATTATGGGCCAAATTGAAATCTATATATATAATAATAGGTAAAACTGAGAGAAAATCCAATTAAATTTCAAATTAGAACTTAATTAGAGTCCAATTTTGCGCCACGTGTCCCATCTAATCTAAGTTTTTAAATTTTTGTGCCAAGTGAGTTAATTCAATGGAAAATCATAAATCAATAAATTACCTGTTAATTATAAATCAATAAATCATAGCTAATATCATAAATCAATAAATCACCTAACTAAGATAACCATTTAATCATAAATCAATAAATCATAACTAAAATCACTTGTTGAACATAAAAATAAAATAAATCCAACAAATCCAAGAAATTAAAAAGCTACAAAATAAATCCCACAAGTTTAGGATAATTACAAACCAACAAGTTAATCCAGCAAGTCTAAAAAATTAAAAAGCTACTAAATTAATACAAAAAGTCTAATCCTCCACAGCTATGACACAACTCCCGTCCTCTTCATTAGGCTTCCCATCTTCAAGAATTGATTGAAATGTACGATCTCCTGGCATAGTTAAAGAACCTACAACAACAATGAATTAAAAAATGGAATAAAATTCATCAAACTATAACTAGCAAATATAAAACTACAATTTTGATTTCATTTTATAAATACAAATTATACAATTGCTAACCTTTGATTTCACTCCATAACCAATTCTGAGCACACATCATTGCCTCTATAGTCTTGGGATGAAGCCTACTACGGTGTGGGCTTAACAATCTCCCACTAGTGCTAAAGGCATATTCTAAAGTAACAGTTGTGACAGGTATGGCTAAAATATCTCTTGCAATCCTTTGTAAAGTAGGATACTTAAGACCATTACTTTTCCACCATGCCAAAATATCAAAGTCTTCACTCCTTTTCAACACTCCCTCATTAATGAAATGATCAAATTCCATTCTAGCACTCCCATGTTTCTTTGAAGTACTTGAACTATTGTTGACAAACAAATTAAAAGATGACATTGCCCCACTCAACCAACATTTCATTTGTGCCACATAATTTGAAGTACTTGCAGGTATATGAGAACATCCTTCATTATCTACAGGGGACTCATCTACATCTCCATACTCATCAAGCAAATCATAACAAAGATTCTTAATTTTTTCAATCTCCAAGTCAGAATTATTACCATAAATGTTAGGATAATAAAACTCCAACAACTTCATCTTATATCTTGGATCCAAGATGGCAGCAACAACCATAACAACATTAACATTAGCCCAATAAGAATTAAATTTAGCAAGCATGCTTTTTGCCATCCTACTTATCATCCCATTTGAAGACAAACTCCATTCATTCAATGTTATATTTAACTCACACACCAAAGTAAAATACATATTAGTTGTGGGGTACTTACGACTAGAGAAAAACTCAGTCACATTATAAAACAACTCCAACCTCCCACAAATATCTTTGGCTACCTCCCAATCATAATCATGTGGCAAACAAGTATAAGATGTTTCACATTTAGCCAAATGAGAGAAAACAACTTTATAAATCAATGCAGTAGAAAACATTAAGTAAGTTGAATTTCAACGTGACTTATAATCTAAGACCAACTCCTTGGTGCATTGAACGTAATTGACGTGCATTTTCATCAAATTTTTGCCTCCTTTTTGGTGATCCAGTCCAATAAATCACACTATCATGAATCCTTTCAATACCATCACCAATAAGAGACAACCCTTCTTGAACAATCAAAATCAAAATATGTGCAGCACACCTCATATGCAACATAGACCCACTCAACATAAGAGAACTAGTATCAAGATTGCTCAAGAGAAGTCTTGTCATGGCATCATTAGTACTACAATTATCAACAATTATTATGGACAACTTCCTATCAATATTCCACTCTAAAAAACAATCAACAAGGACATCAGCAAAGACATCTTTCGTGTGTGGAGAAGGAACATAAACAAACCTAGAAAAATAATAGGAATAATTATAACATAACTCAATAAACACTATGATTAATGAAAGTCTTTCTAAACATAAAGTCTTTAACATTCAATTTAACCTAATATCATAAACTAAATTCATATGGTTTAATAAATTTAACATTCATAGATCAAAAAATTACCTTAAAACCCGACTTTGCAACATCCAAGTGTGATCAATAAAGTGAGCAGTAATGACCATGAACCCTCTCTTTTTGTTACTCGAAGTCCACATATCAGTTGTAATTGCTATCCTTCTTCCATTCTTGTCCGTCATCTTCAAAACTTTCTCCCTCTCATTATCATAGATTTTAAGAATGTCACTCTTCAAAGTGTTTCTTAAGATAAATTTAAATAAAGGTTGAAGAGAACCCACAAATTCTCTAAACCCAATGTGGTCAACCATTAAAAGTGGGTATTCATATAGGATGACCATACAAGCAAGATTACTCCTCACTTTGACTTGATCAAATTGGTAAGGATTTAAACTCATCGTTCCATCCACCTTATTTTGTTGTTTAATCAATACTTGTTATTGCATATCCCTTATATCTTTAAACTTCAACTGTGGACATCATGCGAAATGATTACGCAAATGGCTTGTACATTGACTAGACTCACCCAAGTAAAGCTTGCCACAATGATGGCATTGGGCTTTAGACTTCCCATCAACTTTCTTCCTTGTAAAATGCTCCTAAACATCTGAGGTAGTCTTTCTTTTTCTACTTGTATCCATATCCTCATTTGTAGCCTCTTGCTCTTCCACTTCCTTTTCTTGTTCCTCTACCTCTAGGTCCTCTCCCACTAAGTCCACCATCGGGGATTTCAAACTCCCAATTGGTTCAAAAGTTTGGGAGTTAGAAATTCTATCAATCAAACCAAATATTCACAAATTCATTATTACACATACTCATTGATTAATGGGCACAAATTCATAATTACACCTATTCACAAATTCTATCAATCCAATCATAATTAAACATGATTAACTACAAATTCAAACACTTACACATTTTTTAATGGGCATAAAGGTGATGATGATCCTGAGGGTGAGCTGCCAGAAGACGACAATGGCGAGGGTGATTGTGAAAATGGCGAAGGAGACCGCATAGTTGGCATGGGACAACATGAGGGTCTCAAGGGAGAGCCGCCTAGCGAGGGAGAACCAGATTTTTTTGTGTCTCCCTTTTCCCTTTTAGGCCCTGCATTCACAACAAACACAAAAAACAATAAACACAATTTCTTCCATTAAACAATTACACTTTCTTTGAAAAACATTTTCTCATAGAATTTATTTGTCCATTAAACTACACTCAATTATTCACACATCAAAAATGAAATGTCCCACTCAATTTTTTATAGCTAACATAACAAGGTTTTAACATATATTGACAAACCAAACTATACACCCAAAATTTAGTGTTGATAAATCACACGGTTTACTGAGAAGCCCCTCTTTAATAACTGAAAAACATATTTAATCTTTTTTAAAAAAAATATGTGTAAAGTTGTGATTTACAACTATTTTGTGTTGGCTTTTATTCCGTGCCAAATTTGATTGTAATTTTGTTCAATCTTATGTACCCTGTATTTTATGTGGGATTTCTTTGTAAGGGTTGTATGTGAGAGAGAGTGTGAAGACTCAAGGCAAAGTGAAGAGCAAGAAGTTTTCGCGGGTAGCTCGCAAGAAGCCTTCCCGCGAAGTGAAGCATGTGCCCTATACATGACTAGAATGCGAAGAGTCATGACAGATGGTGACAACTGGTTTTTGCGAGTGTCTCGTGGGTAAGGCCTTCCCGCGAGATATTCGCAAAACATTCTGTTTTGCCAATTTGTCATATCTGATACACCAGGTCTCTACACACACTATATATACCCACATTACCCACATACTGAGAGGAGTGCTTTTCAGAGAGAAAACCCTAGCAACTATCCTTAAGAGTGAGAGATTGTTATACCCACAATTCTCTACACAATTCATTGTGGTTTTCCTCAACTCCTACCTCTCCATTTCCAAATCCTTGAGAGGTTAATAGCCCAAACACATACCACACCTATTCTGAGTGTCAAGTGAGGTTTTGGTGCTACTGGGAAGCATTGGAAGAAGCCAAGCTTTGGCGGATGCAATCGGGTGTATTGCGGGATCTGGAAAACTATACAAGACATGGTTCCGAGAAGCCTTGTTGGAGTATGAGCTTGGAGGACTTAGGTGCATTGGGTAGATTAGGCTTAGAGGGTCTCTTGCTATTCATGTATCCCAACTGATTGTGAAGTGGATCGATTTACAACTTGGAGGGCAGCGGAGAGGTTTTACGCCAAGTACTTTGGTTTCCTCTTCGATAACACATCGGCGTGTTATCTTGTATTTTCATTCTTCTTCCCTACTCTTTTAGCTTTCATTTTACTGCTGTGTTATGATGAATATGGCTTAGAGTAGTTTTATTGTTTGTTCACTCGCATTTACTCTATTCTGCACTTAGTATAAGTTAGAGTAAAATCAACCGAGCCGTAAGTTTTAATTTGGGGGTCTAAACAGCTCTTGTGTTTTAACACATAATCGAGTTTTCAATTGGTATCAGAGCGGGTACACTTGCTGTGGTTTTATTACCTAAGTGTGATCCTAGACCTCGTGGCTTTTTGGGGTTTTTCAAAATTGATGAAGTTGTTGTGAAATTTTGGGGATGGGTGTTGCTTAAATGAGTTTAAAACTTCATGCATTGCATCACATTTGCATTATAACAATGTTTCATGCATTTTAGATGTGTGTTTACTTTGTTGCTATGTTGTTTGCTGGTAGGTTTGGATTGGGCTGAGCCCATGATGCATTTAAATTTTGCATGTCACATGCTCATGCATTTTCATGCATACGTACCTTTAATTCTTTATATTTTGATATATTGTTGTTGGTGCTTTTCTGATTGTCTCCCACTCTCTCTCTCTCTCTCTCTCTCTCTCTCTCTCTCTCTCTCTTTTTTTTTTACACACTGTTTCAAGTTTTTTTTTTTTAAATAAAAATAAAAACACACACACACACATTGTTTTACACACACATAACACACACACAAATTGACGAAGTAACACTTTCCTCCTTTATGTTCGGGGTAGTTGCATTTCCCCCTTAAACTAAAACTGAATAATTTCATCATTTATATTTTGTAAATGAACGAATTTTCTGACACTGACCTACCCACTGTCATTCACAGTAAGGGTTGGGAGTCACTTTGTGACATCCCAGTCACTTGTCCCTTCGTGATCATACAGGAGTTTTACTCCAATATGCACAGAACCGATACTTCAATACCTCATTTCTTCTCTCGCGTTCGAGGTACATGCATTGTAGTTACTCCAAAGATTGTCTCCAAGGTACTACACGTCCCTAGGGTAACGCATCCTGACTACCCTGGCTGTGAGCGTCTGAGGACAGTGTCCAAAGATGAACTCTCGTCTCACTTTTGTGAGACACCTTCTTCTTGGGGTGACCGTCAAAACACCCCTTGCTCGGGCTTTGCAAAAGGTCCAAGGTTCCTTAACATGGTGATGACATTCGTTCTTCATCCTTTGTCTCACTATAACTCCATTACAGAGCCTCGTGCTGGATTTTTGTTGTCCCTCTTAGAGGATATCTCTATAGACTTCCCTTCTCACTTTATTCTATCCCTCATAGATGTCTATAGGGATACAGCAACCCGTGATAAGCTCATTTTTCCTTCGACTATCACGTGGATACTTCTCCATTTTTCCGTCCCCTTTCCTGTCCCTCCTCATTTTTCTGTGATGGGTGCCATAGATGCTGCTACCATTCGATGGAGCAAGGCACAGCTCAGACCGAGGTGGCCCCAAACACAGACGGCAGCTCCTTCAGCTTTTACCGCTCTATCCACCTCTGCTGCTTCATTGTCTGCGGGTGGAGTGACACTTGAGGCCATCATGGCACAGCTTGTGCGCATGGATGCTCGCCTTGACACTCTCAATGATGAGTTCTGTCAGGTGAACACCTATGTCGGCCGTATCGCACGACGATAGGTTGCCATGGGTGGTTTCATTGCTGCTTCTTCTCCTTCTCTACCGGCGTCCGAGGATGAGAATGAAGATGGCTCCGGCAGTGAGGATGCCGATGAAGATGATAGTGCTAGCTCACCCAGTGATGACGAGATGTCTACTTGATATACTTACCCTTTGTCACTCATGACAAAAAGGGGAAGTAGTTTTGAGATGAGAGTAGTTATACTCATAGGGGGAAGGTTAGTATAGGAGATTTTGTGATAGGGGGAGTGTATATGAGGGATGTAGTGAGGATTCTTGTATCTTTTCTTTTCTTTCTATTTTAGATACATTATCTCTTGTACATTGGTCTTGTGACCACTTGACAAACATTGTACTTATATGTGGTTTATATATATATATATTTATTTATATATTGATGTATGTTTTTCACCTATCTCTCCATGTGTTGTTTTTTTTCTCTCTTTATACACATGTTTCTTATTTATTGTATGAAATCTATTATTTCTGTTTCACACTAAGATGCCGTGATGAGTTTTGTTTAAAGTGTTTCAGAAATACAAGTTGTCAAAGTCTTCTTGCCATAAACTCTCTTCTTGCAAAGTTTTTCAAGAGTTTGTTTTAGGATAGATTTTATTGTATTCAACAAGTGAGTATGAGTTGAGTGATTTATGACTTCTCTCATATGTTCATTTGTTTGTTGTGGTTTTGTCACGGATTGCCAAATGGGGAGATTGTTAGGACATATGTGATTCAATGTTAGGAACATATGTCAAATATTTTATGTAATTGACTAATTCTTTGACAAAATGCACTTTACTTGTAATTGGGTAGATCTAGGATAGGTTTAAGGAACAAGGTTTCAAGTTCAAATGTTAAAGCCATGCAAGTCTGTCCAAGAAACAAATGAAGAAGTTCTGGATTTTAAAGCTCGACAGCTAGAATCTATCGAGGTTTAAAAGTTGTTTCAGCCCGTGGCTCGACAGCTATCTCGATAGATGGCTATCTATCGAGATTTATGAAACTCAGTTTTTCAGAGCTGTTTTTCATCAAATCCGTGAGTATGTGTTTAGGCTTTATTTTCTCACAACTCTAAACATATATAAGGATTATTTTAAGGGTCGTTAAAGGTTACACAGTTGCACAAGTGTGAAGAAAAGTTGTGTTCATGCAAATTATGACCGGAGACAGAATTTGCCCTAGTTCATCTTTCTCTTGAAGAAGCTGCTGTGTTTGTACACCTTAGGGTTTTGTGACCAAGGAGCTTCTTGATCTTTATCGTGTGATGAATTGAAGAACTTTGCAGCCAACATCTTTCTCAAGTTGGTGATCAAGTCGCGTACTGGGATCTGCTCATCTATTGGTTAGTCACATACTGGGAGCCATGCATTGAAAATGAGAGATTGTCACTACATAACAAGTCAAATTGAGTATTGGGTTAAGGGTTCAACTGTAGGTTGGTATAAGGTACTAGGATTCCTTTACTTGTAACCGCTTGTTTTGATAATAGTGGATTCTCGAGAGTGGTGACCTTAAAATAACCCGATGGAGTTTTTACCGTGTAGGTTTTCCCCATTCGTAAACAAATCACCATGTCAATTTAATTTTCGCTGCATTTTAGTTAATTGGTGATTTGTTTTTGCTACCACGCGCTTTGCATGTTAATTAACTTAATTAATTCACTTGGCTAAATTAATTGGTTAATTTATCACAAGGGGTTAATATATTCTTGGCCTATCAAGCAAAAATAAGAAAGCACACATCTAAGGGACATCATTATACACTCTATTCCACTAACCATGGAAGCTCGAGCAAGCTAATAGCCCTAAATATGGCCAAAATTGGCAATTAACTCCAATTGCCAAACTATACAGTTAGTTGGCAATGTTTCAAAACTATATTTTTAACTAACATCTTGAGTTTAAAAGACTCGATTTAGGACTTGTAAATCAAGCCCCAAAGACTCGGTTTCCATGTTCTGATTTGGCGTTTTTCCACGTGGCATCCACCTGGAACTCAAGTATTAGAGGCTCGAGTTATATCTCGACCATTTGAGCGTCGATTTTTGTTTTCTATGAATGACATGGTTTATCCACGTGGAAGCCACCTAGAAACCAAGTCTCTAAGACTCAATTTCATAAAGGGCTTATTCAAAATTAAACAGTAACAGACACCCTCTCCACTCTCACGCCTCTTTCACTCACCCTCTCCACTCTCACTCAGTCTCCACTCTCATGCACCTCCATTCTCACAACCTTCTCCAGTTCTCTTAGGTGTGCTTTTCTTCTCCTAAACCCACTTTTGAAGTACATTTTCTTTGCACCAATTTCAGTTGTTTTTCTTATTGTGTGATTTTTTCATGTGGGTTTGTCTGCGTTTATCTGCATCTAAAATGTTGTTTGTTTGTTTGTTTGTTTTAGGTTGGGTTTTACAGAATTATAGCATTTGGGATTGTGTGTTTTGTTTTGTTTTACTTATATTTCTATTGTTGGTAAAGAATGTAGGAGAATGTCTAATTATTGATTGATGCTATTGGGTCCCTCTCTTTTACTCTTTTTTTTTTCCTTCTATTTTTGTTCCTTATTATTTGGATTTCTCACATTCATGGTTTTTTGGCAAGAGTATCAATTTCATGATTTTAGTATTTTTTTTCTTTATTTCATAAATATTTGATTTATACTGATTGGTCACCATATATAGTGTCTGTTGTATCCTTCTTTGGTTTCATGAAGGGCTTTTGAATAAGACTGATTACTTGGTGGGCTTTTGGGCCTTGAGGAATAAGTTAAAGTTCAATTTGGAGAGTTTGAGGATTGTAGAGAGGTTGAAGTACTTGGATTTGTCTAGGAATGAGGTGTTTGGGAAAGTGCCTAATGGGGTTTCAAAGCTTGAAAAATTGAATGTAAGTTATAACCATTTGTGTGGAAAGCTTCCTGTGACTAATTTCTCAGCTAGTGCTTTTTTGGGGAATGATTGTTTATGTGGTTCCCCATTAGCAACATGCAAAAGTGTTGCATAGTTGAGATGTTTATGGAAATGCCACTAGACTTGGAAAATCGAATAAATTTTTTCTATAGGGAAAACAAAATGTGGAAGTTGGAATTATGTAATGGCACTTTGATATAATTTTCGTTCTTGCCTTTTTTATTTTGATCTATGTTAACATTAGTCTTTGGAAAATTTTGAACTCAAAATGATGGTGAAATTGTTTTTACCATGGAGGATGTTGGATATAAGTTTTCTTTGCGTGAATACTGAATCTTAATAAATTCTATTTCAAATAAGGTCTTAGGTACTCTATGCAATTGAATTCAATAATTTTTTAGCTCAATTGGTTGGCATTTTTTGGTGTTCTCAATAGACACATCTATAGTTTAAAGATTGCAACCATGTTGTAACTATCGAATTATAAATAAATAAAATAAAAAATAAAAAATAAAAAATAAAAAAGAGAAGAAAGAAAGAAAGAAGGAAGGTATTTTGTGCAAAATTTCTTGGATCCATTTTGGATAAAAGCCCTTAATAATGGTTGCATTACTTGGCCACCTTTTCAATTAGGAATTAGAGCAAGGGCTCTTTCAATTAGGAATTAGGAATTATAAGTTATCTTATTTTGACGTAGATTAGGCCTGCATTTGTTGTATATTGCAAGACTACCACTTTGTTGAATTTTTTGTTTTTTGAGAATCTTTGTTAGATTGTTTTTGTTTTCAATAATGTCTATTACATGCTACCTTATTACACACAAAGTATACACAATTTAGTTTTTGAATTGACATTGTATATTGAAGTGGTCATTTCCATTCAAAATGTCTTCTTTAGAAAATACATTGTGTACTTTGCATGCAATAATGTGTGTACTGAATTCTCATTGTACAAACTGGCTTTTGTTGCTCTAACTCATACCTAGTTCCATAAGCATATTGTGTGTTCATTTCTCAAACTAATTGCTAATCATTCTTGTGTAGTATGGCTGTTGCAAATGCTGGACAGATTGACCATGCACAGCCTGGACCCATTGACGATTTAGTGTTGACTCTACAGGCTAGACATCGATTAGAAGCTATTTGGAATAGGCAAGTAAAACACAACCCTAAAACCATTTGTGTTGTTCTGAACTGTATCCTTCTTATGGTACCCCATTTAATCCATAGAATGTTGAAAGCTCGAAATGTGTTAAAACACAAAAGCTGTTTAGACCTCCAAATTAAAAATTACGGCTCGATAGATTTTACTCTAACTTACACTAAGTGTGGAATAGAGTAAATGCGAGCGGATAAACAATATAACTACTCTAAGCCATATTCAATAAACCACAACAGTAATATGAAAGCTAAAAGAGTAGGGAAGAAGAATGCAAATACAAAATAACACGCCAATTTGTTATCGAAGAGGAAACCGAAGTACTCGACGTAAAACCTGTCCGCCGCCCTCCAAGCGGTAAATTGATCTACTAGACAATCAGTTGGGATACACGAGTAGCAAGAGACCCTCCAAGCCTAATCTACCCAATGCACCTAAGCCCTCCAAGCTCCTACTCCAACAAGGCTTCTCGGAACCATGTCTTGTCTAGCTTTCCCGATCCCGCAATACGCTTGATTGCATCCACCAAAGCTTGGCTTCTTCCAATGCTTCCCAGCAGCACAAAAAACTCACTTGACACTCTGAAAGGGTGTGGTAAGTGTTTGGGCTATCAACCTTTTAAGGAAATGAAAATGGAGAGATAGAAGTTGAGGAAAAACCACAATGGATTATGTAGAGAAATGTGGGTATAACAATCTCTAACTCTTAAGGATAGTGGCTAAGGTTTTCTCTCAGAAGCACTCCTCAACATATGTGGGTAATGATAGTATATATAGTGTGGGTGAGGATGTAATGGAGCAGATATGACAAAATAGCAAAACAGCATGTTTCGCAGGTATCTCGCAGGAAGGCCTTACCTGCGAGACACTCGCGAAAACCAGCTGTCTCCATCCTGTCCTGACTCTTCGCATTCCAGTCATGTACTAGGCACATGCTTCAGTTCATGGGAAGCCTACTCGCGAGCTACCCGCGAAAACTGTTTTAGTCTTCAATTGCCTTGAGTCTTCAAACTCTCTCTCTCACACATAACCCTTACAAATAAATCCCACATAAAATACAAGGTACATAAGATTGAATAATATTACAATCAAATTTGGCACGGAATTAAAGCCAACATAAAATAGTTGTAAATCACAACTTTACAAATGTACACACACATTATGTCATATATTAATCCATGATTCTGTTCTGTGCAGGATCCGGGGTCCCTTACTTGCCGCAGCCGTAGTGAAGAGTTCACCAATCTAGAGCCAATGGTGAAGCCTACTCGCGAGTCTTCACACTATCTCTCTCACACACAACCCTTACAAATAAATCCCACATAAAATACAAGGTACATAAGATTGAACAATATTACAATCAAATTTGGCACGGAATTAAAACCAACATAAAATAGTTGTAAATCACAACTTTACAAATGTACACACTGTTAGGATAAGTGCCCTTAAATCCTATTGTATAATGCTATGTATAATATTAAGTATGACATTATGTATGACTTAATATTGTATTTAATAAAGTTGTTTTATTATTATCTGAAATAATGATAACATGAATATTCGGACATTATCATATAGTTCATGAGATGCATAGTATGTGATTTATGTGAAAAGTCACAGAAGATATAAATAACAGGTTCTTTGAAAACTCAGAATTGTAGTTCGTAGTCGGTGATGAAATTGGACGTTTTATCTGCGAAGACTATAACATATCAATTACGATGATTTGTCTTGATCATGGAAGTGGAGACTTCTAGTTGATATGTTGATATGTTTTAAGAGTTAAGACATATTGAACTGGACCACTGTGAGATTTATTATTCTCCTAACGACTGTCAATTGAATAATAAATCTCACGACTTATATTTGCATGAACTCTTAATCCTGAGAGGATAATGGACCTGATCATGGGGTGTAGGTTGCTTTGATATATCAGGAGTGAGATCTAAAGTAACGGTCAAAACCTCAGTATGTTGGGCAGCCATATTTAGTGTTGATGGAACATATATTCTCAAGATGGAATTCATAGTCTCTTAACAGAGATACAAAATATTCCCTTGAGATAAGTTTAATGGGTTTGTTATTCAGAGAGTTAGGCCTAACCACTTTAGTGAGACTAAAGTATATATTTATGAAATTGGATTTCATAAATATATGGTGAATAACATAAAATGATTAAATCGGGTACTCAAGGATTAAGATGTAGTAATTTACAAAGTGGCAGTCCACATTTATGACTTTGTATTACTACGAATATTTTATGAAGGGGTTACATGCACAATAAAGTCTTGGGATATAATTTATAGATAAGGCCTAGAGTGTAACTATATTTATATAGTGGTATTAAATGTAGTTAATGGTAACTTTGGATTTGTCAAGAGTTGACAGAAAAGCCCAAGGCCCATTGGAGCTAGTGTCTTATTGGTCCCTTTTGGTCCCACTCCAAGCCACATACTAGAGCCCAATTGGAAAAGCCCAAAAGGCTAGTCCAATTAGATAATCAATTATAAGGAGAGAAACACACAGAATTTTGTAGAGAACTTTTTACATGAAATGGTGTATGTGAGTGTTGGACACTCTTGAACTCTCTCTTGAACATTCCATATAACTGATTGAGAGACCACACATCTTGGGCGTTAGTGGAATTGGAGTAAAGATTAGAAGTATTCCCAAGTGCTTACAATCTTTGTTTTGAAATTCACCACACCAAGGTACACTCTCTTATTCTTAAATTCTGAAATTTACATAGTGCATGTTATCAATTGCGAATGAAGTAGATCTGTTTAATTTTTTCGCTGCGCACTCTCATATTTCCATCACACACACATTATGTCATATATTAATCCATGACTCTGTTCTGTGCAAGATCCGGGGTCTCTTACCTTCCGCAGCCGTAGTGAAGAGTTCACCAATCTAGAGCCAATGGTGGATGACCGAGTCGTTGACATCATTAAGGGACTTAGTTTGGAGGGACTCCTCAGGACCCCGGGTAGAGAGATTGACCATGGGCTGATAACGGCCTTAGTGGAGCGATGGCGGCTCGAGACTCACACATTCCACATGCCACATGGTGAGGTCACCATCACATTGCAGGATGTGGAGGTTCTTCTCTGGCTTCCTATTGATGGCGAGGCTATAACAGGGAGCACGTAGAAAGAATGGCGGCATGTGTTCCAGGACTTCCTTGGCTTCCAACCTATAAATGATGATATAGAGGTGCTTATTGGCCAGAGGATTGTCATCAAATGGCTTTTGGAGCAAGTTGCCAGTCCATTGCCGCCTAATGCTGAAAAGGATCAACTGCATAATTATGCTCGATGCTACATTCTAGCGCTACTAGGGGACACAATCTTCATGGACAAATCTGGCGATAGGGTGCATCTAATGTGGGTGCAGCAGTTGGAAGACCTTCGTAACCCACGAAGGTACAGGTGAGAAAGTGCTTACCTTGCATGGTTGTACAGAGAGTTATACAGGGAAAGCGATAAGACAGCCAGTCAGATTGGTGGGTGCTTGTTGTTGGTCTAGTATTGGGCAGGGGCCAGATTCCCATTTTTGTGCCCGAGAGTTGAGCGTGGCCTGCCAGTAGGTGCTTATGGTCCTCCAGTGCGTGGTCCACTGTCCCTGAAGTAAGTCTTTACCTTATACACGTTATATACATATGTGATCATTACCTAACCATGTAACTTGATTACATTATAGATTGATTACATTATAGTTTTAATCATAAGATTATCTTTGTAGGAAAGTTGTAGATATTGATCTCTTGTTCTTGATTGTAGGTGGTTGTGGGTCCGAAACAAGAAAAACAGGCCCGCCCACATCTTCAGGGACAGGTATCACGAGCAAATGGCTTCAATGTTGCCAGGCTAGGTATGAAAATGCCTTGTTTTACATGTTTAGGAACAAGATATAGGTTTGGTGAACTTTGAAATATAAACATTATTACCTAATGTGTTGCCTACTTGTTTTTTGGCTATTGTAGGTGGTGTGGCAACCGTATGAAGCTGAATTAGAGGACCTTCCGACGTGGAGCGTTGCAGGGAGGGCAATGTGGATGGCAACAATGCCGCTTGTATGTTTCCACCTAGTAGAGAAACATACATCGGATCGTGTCGTTCATCAATTTAGGATGATCCAAGAAATTCCCCTTGATGTTGACACTGATACAGTGCTTCATGGGATTGATTTGAGGGGGAAGGTCAATGTCGATTGGACGCGGAAACATGCTGGGCATATCATCAAGTGAGGTAATCGCTTTGAACGGTGGTGTGACGCAATGCTTGGTGATATGCCTCCACACCATGCGTACTTCAACTGGTTCCATAGGGTAACTCGAAGGTTCATTGATCGCGGGGGTGCTAAATTGATTCTAATTCTCATTATTGCTAAAGTAAATATCTTTGATGTTGCTTTTATTTATTTATTTATTATTTGAATAATTTAATGGTTAATGAAACAACCTTAGTAAAATACACTGATAATCAATATTCAAGGAATGCTCAAAGGGTATGATTTTGGTTTCTGAGCTGTGTTAGGTTCCAATTTCAATATTGAATTATCAATTGTGTCAATTTAGTACCTAAAGTTATGAAAATGGTTTACTGTTACCCTTGCCCCCACTTTCCTTTCAGAAATCAACTGATTTTTGTATATGATTTTGATAATTAATTTTGACAGTGAGGGTAAGAGTTACATTGAATTGTTTTCAGAATCTCAAGGACTAAATTGACATAATAAGTAGTTTTGGGATGAAATAAACTTTGATGCATAGTTACTTATCAAAGAAAAAACTATGATGCTTAGTTCAAGGACCAAAATAATTGCTTGACCTAAAACAGACCTCACAGTAAATGTCTGGTAGCATATGATGTGTGCATAGAACATTGTTGGTTCAGTTTCTAAGAGTCTTCATTTGACATCTTTGGTTTAAATCTTACAAATTTTGATGCATGAGTTATTCTGTTTTGCATATACAGTGCCTGCATTTGGTTGATAGCACTGGAGGGATAGTGCTAGTGTATGATGTGCAAATTATTGTGTTGCTCTAGTTTTATTAGTTTTTTGCTGCTTTTATCAGAATTTGTTGGTTACATATTAGCATATGATTTATTCTGCCATTAGAGAGATCACTTCTTTGAATTTCAAAAGTGGATTTGCGCAATTGGTGGTTATCTAAATTTGTTCATATTAAGATCTAGTTGTTGTATCTGTAATTAGGCAATAGTCCATTAGGACGGTAAACAGACCATTACCCAATTTTTGAACTTCTAAAACCAGGGGAAGGGTAAATCTACGATTCTATTTTCATTTTTCCCTCTTGGAGTATGTTTTATTCAAACAAGTTCTTTACAGGTTGTGTTTAGAATATCCATCTGAGCATTTGATTAGGTTTGTGATAAGGTATATATCCATCTGAGCATGAGAATAGTAATGACTCAAAAAAGAGAAAAAAGATACCAGCTTCTATGTACTTAATTATGACTCGTGCAACACTTCTTTTTTATGACTCGTGCACAACTTTGGTTGTGATTCTTATGAACTACTATTAAGGTAGTGGATAGATAGATATGATTTTAACAAACAGTAATAAACGAGTTTAAAAAAGCCTTGCCAATGTGAAACAAGCAAAGCATGAAACATGAAAAAGTGCTTCTCCAACATCTGATTAGCTTAGCCATATTTGAAAGAAATATAGAGCAGTTGCCTCTCCTATAGAACTGTAGTCTCACACCAGTTGCTGATTTCACCAACAAAAGTAGCAGAGCCCATGTTCTATAAAATTTGTCTTTCTAAAAACCCTTGTTAGCTAGTTGGTCCACTATAAGACAAATTTAGATTCGGCATGCTTGAGTCTGATCAATAAACTATACAGTTAAACTAGTCATGCATGATTTGGTAGAAATTATAGATTCTGATTTTGTTTTGACAAATTGTGTTAATGACACAAAGTACACCCACATGACTATTTTGAAACATTCCATATAAAAGATGGCAAAAGTGGTAGCTACCTAGGCATTCATATTGTTCTAAGGTGTGTGACCTTTTTCTCTAAAGTGGTAGCTACCATAAAGGACTTAAATGGTGTTATAAAAATGCAAAGAGTATAGTTATTACAATTGCTGGTATGACCCGTTATGATTAGTGTATAAAAATGTGTCATTACTTTAAATATCCAACCATAACAGGCCATATTAACGACTGTGAAGAAAAAAAACTGCGAAAAAAAAATTGTACACTTATTCCTTAGCATTACTCATGAAAATGGGAAGAGAATAAGATGGAGACATAAAAGTGTTTGAAAATTCAACCCTCCTCAAGTGGGTGCACTCTATCACACACACAATGATATAGCTTTGAGTTATCAATTCCTTCTGTAGGTTTTTAACAGTATATATGTGGACTGATATAAGGCCCAACAGTGCCAAGAATCTATCTAAAATGGTTTTTACTAGGTTAAGTAATGGAACATGCCAATAGTGAAGCTTGATTTATAATCAAGTGAAATGATAAACTGTTGAAATTACTATACTCTATTTTTCATTGGCATTGTTGATTTGGTATTGCATTACTAATAGTCGTTTTTCCATGTGCAGATTGAAGGATACCTCCATTTGTTGAGGCGTCACCCAGTGGGCACGGAGGACTACAAGGACATTACTGATGTGCTGAAGGCAGTGAATGAGATTGACCGTGTACAACCTCATGTCCCTGAAGCCCCGAATGAGGAGGCAGCTACTGCTAAGGCAGCAGCTACTCAGAGGCCAAGCACTACTAAGAGGCCAAGCCCAAGCATAGCTCCTGCCGGACGTGGCTCTCGTCCGCCTATTGCTACCCCTCGAGTTGTCCCTACCCCCAATCCCTCTCCATCCACCCCACATCCATCTCCTAGCCCCAACATCCCTTCACCCACCCCACTTTTATCTCCTACCCCCAACATCCCTCCACCCACTCCACATCCATGTCCCGGGTCTAACATCCCTCCACCCACCCCATGGTCATTTCCTAAGCTTTCACCCATTCCATCCTTTGACCTGGGTATTGATCCAACCCCTCCTGACATGCACACAGAGCCACCCTCCTATAGTATGTCTACTGGCCCTTCTTCGGGCATTGACCCACCCTATGTTCAAGCTGAGCAGGCTATTGGGTTACCTGCAGAGCCAGAAAGTCAGCTGAAACGCATATCAAAGGCACCTCTTTGTGGGACAGGGGGTCACAAACATGGACACAAAGCTAGGCACGAGGTATCTGACGAAGGACATGTAAGACTTCCTCTGCACAGTAAATATTATACGAGACAACATAAGGTTCAAAAAAGGTAGCTGACAAAGAATTTGTGAACAAGCATTTTGATGTGAAGAAAGGATAGGCTAGTCTAGTATTTTGTTGTGAACAAGTGTACAAAGTTAGGCATGTATATTTTGTGATGTATTCTCCATCATGTGAACAAGCTGAAATGATATATAGAAAATGCCTTTTTGGAAATGAATATGTACAACTTGATTATAATACTTTCATATACAAAGAAATGCTTTATAATCTGTTTGATTATGAATATACAGGGAAATGCCTTTTTGGAAATTTGATAATGTTTGATTGTGGATATCAGGGGGCTGTGCCATGTGCTAGTGTTGAAGATATTACTGAATAAATCTTGGTTGGTGTGATATGTGGTAATTGAAGGATTGTGGTTCTTGGCTGTTGAAGATATTACAAGTTGAGTTTCTTGATTTATGCTTATGTTTACAAGCTGATATAGGTGTGCATTAGACACAGAGCTGGCTTCTTCCATGAGTACCTAGTATGGGAAGTACTAGATGTGATCATTTGGCTTGACTGTACTATTTTACCTAAACCAATTTTAGGTGTCCTTAGTTTATGAACCTGCTGATATAGGATGTGTCATCTATAAATCAATTTTAGGTGTCCTCAGTTTCTTGATTTGTGCTTATGTTTATAGGATTGTGGTTCTTGGCTGTTGAAGATATTACAAGTTAAGTTTCTTGATTTATGGTTCTTGGCTGTGCCATTGCATTGATATTGTAGGACATATTATTTGTGGACTAGTTTGTAAATCTTCTCTACATGATATTGTAGGATATCCCTTAGTCTTTCTGATGTTAGATGGCTTCATTTTTGTTTTGTTTTTTAATCCCTCTCAATGATACTAGTATCTTTTCTTTTCTTTTTATGTTTTGTTGGAAGCATTACGATTTCTTTTAAAAGAATTGAATATGATCAAAATTAGCAAATGATGGGGAAACAAAAAAAATATATATTTATATTCTAGTCGAACTCGAGTATATAATACTCGAGTTCCATTATTAAAAAACAAATAATAAAAAAAAAGTATAAATCGAGCATTAGAAACTCGAGTTCCATTTAGTACTCGAGTTCACTAGCAACGAGTACGCCAGGCCAAGAGTTCAAAATTATTTACGGCCAAATGCCACTGGAAAAATTCCCAGTGGAAATCGAGTCTTTGAAACTTGATTTCTACTAGATTTATTTACGAACAAGCCATTGAATCGAGTTTAAAAGACTCGATTTCCACTGGGAATTTTTTTTTTCTTCCCCCACCTACAGCAGTAAACCAGATTCACAACATATCACATGCAATAGTAAACAACTAGATACCAGCATAATATATATATATATATATATAAATATATATAAAGATGAGGGAACCAACCCAAGAAGATGCAAATGAAATCAGCACATATTTTGAAGTCAGTTGCAATAAAAAGCTACACAACGTAACTAATGTAACGAGTACAATGGGTAGAGAATAGTTCAATTACAAGAACATTCAGCAATAAACAAAATAACAACTGAGTCGATACAACATAGTCTACATAGTCGCCTAGCACTTGTCCATACTAAAGATAACCACAACTTCCACTTATAATGCCATTACAAAATCGAGTCTCCGCTCGCCTAACAAACATTTAAATATGGTCGTTAGTTCCCAAATGCAAAGAACAAAATGTTAGGATTAGTGCCCTTAAATCCTATTATATGATGCTATGTACGATATTATGTATGACATGATGTATAACTTAATATTGTTATTGATAAAGTTATTTTATTATTATCTAAAATAATGGTAACATGAATATTCGGACATTATCATATAGTCCATGAGATGCATTGTATGTGATTTATGTGATTTAGTCACAGAAGATATAAGTCACAAGTTCTTTGTAAACTTAGAACTGTAGTTCATAGTCAGTGATGAAATTGGGCATTTCATCTGCGAAGACTATAACATATCAACTAAGTGATGGAAAAATATATGTGTGTGTCACATACAAAACATACGCAGCGGAAAAACAACGGATCTACTTCATTCACAATCGATAACATGTGCTATGTAAATTTCAGAGTATAAGAACAAGAGAGTGTACCCTGGTGTGGTGAATTTCAAAACAAAGATTGCAAGTTCTTGAGAACACTTTTAATCTTCACTCCAATTCCACTAATGCCCAAGAAGTGTGGTCTCTCAATCAGTTATATGTATGTGTTCAAGAGAGAATTAGAGAGTGTCTAACACTCACATACAAACCATTTCATGTTACTTCAAAATTCTGTATGTTTCTCTCCTTAAAACTGATTATCTAATTGGGCTAGCCTTTTGGACTTTTCCAATTGGGTTTTAATAAGTGGCTTGGAGTAGGACCAAAAGGGAACAAATAAGACACTAGCTCCAATGGGTCTTAAGCTTTCTGTCAACTCTTGACAAGTCCAAAGTTACCATTAATTATATTTAATACCACTATATAAATATAATTTCACTCTAGGCCTTATTAATAAATTATATCCCAAAACTTTATTGTGCATGCAACCCCTTCATAAAATATTTGTAGTAATACAAAGTCATTAATGTAGATTGCCACTTTGTAGATTACTACATCTTAATCCTTGAATACCCGGTTTAATCCTTTATGTTATTCATCGTATATTTATGAAATCCAATTCCATAAATATATACTTTAGCAATTTCTTACTAAAGTGGTTAGGCCTAACACTCTGAATAACCGTACCCATTAAACTTATCTCAAGGGAATATTTTATATCTCTGCTAAGAGACTATGAATTTCATCTTGAGAATATATGTTCCATTAACACTAAATGTGGCTGCCCAACATACTGAGGTTTTGACCGTTACTTAAGATCTTACTCCTGATATATCAAAACAACCTACACTTCATGATTAGGTCTATTATTCTCTTAGAATTAAGAGTTCATGTAAATAGAAATCGTGAGATTTATTATTCAATTGACAGTCGTTAGGAGAATAATAAATCTCACAGCGGTCCAGTTCAATATGTCTTAACTCTTAAAACATATCAACATATCAACTAGAAGTCTACACTTCCATGATCAAGACAAATCATCTTAGTTGATATGTTATAGTCTTCGCAGATGAAACGCCCAATTTCATCACCGACTACGAACTACAATTCTGAGTTTACAAAGAACTTGTGATTTATATCTTCTGTGACTTTTCACATAAATTACATACTATGCATCTCATGGACTATATGATAATGTCCGAATATTCATGTTACAATTATTTTAGATAATAATAAAACAATTTTATTAAACACAATATTAAGTCATACATAATGTCATACTTAATATCATACATAGCATCATACAATAAGATTTAAGGGCACTAATCCTAACAATCTCCCACTTGCCCTAAAAACTATTGTGCACTAATCTAACTCCCATTCCCTCCAAATGTGACTCGAAAGTCCTTTGAGGCAAGACTTTGGTAAATGGATCTGCTAGATTATTTGCACTTTCAATCTTTGCTACCACCACATCTCCACGAGCAATAATATCTCGAATGATGTGGTACTTCCTCTCAATGTGCTTTCCTTTCTTGTGATTCCTTGGATTTTTAGATTGTGCAACTACTCCACTATTGTCACAAAACAATGTAATTGGAACTTGCTCCATTCTCATTACACCAAGGTCAGAAAGGAATTTCTTAAGCCAGACAGCTTCTTTTGCTGCTTCACAAGCAGCAACATACTCTGCCTCCATGGTGGAGTTTGCAATACAAGATTGCTTAATACTCCTCCAACTTATGGCTCTACCTCCCAAGGTGAATACACATCCTGATGTGGACTTTCTGAAATCTAGATCCGATTGAAAGTTTGAATCTGTATAGCCAATGGGAATCAAATCCTCACAACGGTAAACAATTATATAATCTCTCGTTCTCCGTAGATTCTTAAGAATATGCTTTACAGCTTGCCAATGTTTTGGTCCTGGATTTGATTGATATCGACTGACCATGCCAACTGAATAACAGATATCTGGTCTAGTACAAAGCATGGCATACATGAGATTTCTCACTGTAGAACCATAAGGAACTTGTCTCATCATATCTATTTCCTCTTGAGTCTTAGGCCTTTGGTCATTAGACAGAGGAACTCCATGTCTGAAAGAAAGTAATCCTTTCTTGGAGTTTTGCATGCTAAACCGTTCTAGAACCTTATCTATATATCCAACTTATGACAAGCCTAACATCTTATTCTCTTGCCAAAGCTTGATCCCTAGAATAAAGTTAGCCTCACCCAAGTCCTTCATATCAAATTGGCTTGACAACCAAACCTTTACTGATGACATTACCCCTACATCATTCACAGTGAGTAGAATATCATCAACATAAAGCACTAGGAACATTACTACTTTATCTTGATGTCTTTTTTACACACATGGCTCATCAAGATTTTGTTCAAAACCAAATGACTTGATTGCTTGATCAAATCTGATGTTCTGTGACCTAGATGCTTGCTTAAGCCCATAAATGGACCTTTTCAACTTGCATACCATATGCTCTTGGTTCTTAGCTATGAAACCTTCCGGTTGCATCATATAGATTTCCTCTTCAAGATTTCCATTAAGAAATGCAGTCTTGATATCCATTTGCCAAATCTCATAATCATTATGAGCAGTAATGGATATGAGAATTCTGATAGATTTAAACATTGCTACTGGTGAAAAGGTTTCTTCATAATCAATACCTTCTTTTTGTGTGTACCCTTTCACCATTAGCCTTGCTTTAAAGGTTTCATCGTTTCCATCTATCCCTCTCTTCCTCTTGTAAACCCATTTACAACCAACAGGTTTAATACTGTTAGGCGCCTTTACAAGATCCCAAACATGATTGGAATACATTGAAGCTAATTCAGATTTCATAGCTTGGACCCAATGATGTGCATCTATATCATTTATTGCTTCATCATAAGTGTAAGGATCAGTTTCAGCCTCTTCTGAGATAGTTTCATAAGTTTCTCCCAGACCTATAAATCTTATAGGTGTCTTAACAATCCTCCCACTACGACGAGGCACCTGTGTACTAGACATCTCATCAGTAGTATCTTGGGGTGTATCTAATACAGCCACACCATCCCCAATTTCATCCATTGGTTGTTCAATTACAAGTTCATTTATTTCAGCCAATACAACTCTACTTCTAGGAGTATAATCATTCATATAGTCATTTTCCAAGAATTTGGCATTTGCGCTAACAAATACTTTATTATCATTATGACTATAGAATAAACCTCCAACAGTTCCTTTTGGATACCCTACAAAGAAAACCACTTCTGTTTTAGGCTGTAACTTGTCAGACTTTCCTTTCAACACATGTGCTGGGCAACCCCAAATATGGAGATATCTCATACTAGGTTTACGCTCATTCCACAACTCTACAGGTATTTTAGGAACAGACTTCGAAGGTTCTAAATTCAGAAGATACATTGCGGTATTTAATGCATATCCCTAAAAAGAGATAGGTAGAGTTGAATAACTCATCATAGACCTAACCATATCTAAAAGAGTCACATTCCTTCTTTCTGCTACACTATTTTGTTGTGGAGTTTCAAGTGCAATCAATTGGGATACAATCTCATTTTCAGTTAAGTAATCCTTGAAATCCCCAAGAAGGTATTCGTCACCACGATCAGATTGAATGGCCTTTATGCGTTTACCCAATTGATTCTCAACTTCAACCCTAAACTCTTTGAATTTTTCAAAGGCTTTGGACTTCCGTTTCATTAGGTACACATAACCAAATCTAGAGTAATCATCAGTGAAAGTAATGAAATACTCATAGCCAGCTCTTGCCTGGATTGACATAGAACCACATACATCTGAATGTACTAGTTCTAGCAAATCTTGGGCTCTCCTACCTTTTGCATTAAAATGTCATTTGGTCATTTTACCTTCCAAACAAGATTCACAAACTGGAAATTCATCAAAGTCCATGGGCTCTAAGAGTCCATCTTTGATCAGTCTTTGAATTTTGTTTGAATTAATATGACCCAAACGCAAGTGCCAAAGATATGCATCACTAGTAGAAGGAAACTTTCTCTTTAATGATTTTACATGAGAGTCATTATCTAATTCGCGCTTATCAGGAGTTAAAATATAAAAACCATCCACAATATTGCCAGAACAGATAAACATTTTACCCTTCTTTATTACAACATTGTCTTTAATGATAACACAATATCCATGTTTACCTAAATAAGTTGCAGAAATTAAATTCCTACGAACATTAGGTACATATAGACAGTCTTCCAATATTAAAACTCTAGACTCAAAACATAAATTAAAAACACCAACACCTACAACCTAAATCCTACTCCCATCAGCCAAGTAAGAAACAATTCCCCTTCGTTAAGCTTTCTAGTCTCCTGGAACCCCTGCAAAGAATTGCAGATATGATTAGTACAACCTGAATCCACACACCAGGAATCCGTGGGATTTTGTACTAAACATATTTCAAGTAGGAATGAACTATTCATACCCTTATTATTGGTAGCCTTGAATTTTGGACAATTCCTCTTCCAATGTCCTTTCTCACCACAACAGAAACACTTTCCTTTGATCTTCTTTCCTTTGTCGGCAACCCCTAAGGCAATTTGTTTACCCTCTTGCTTGGTGAATTCCTTCTTCTTCGTCTTCTTACCCTTGCCTTTCAACTTAGGTTGAGAAGTAGAAGCTTCAACCATATTAGCATCAACACTAGAAGTACCAAGACTACCTTCCGCCGCTACCAATTCATTCACTAATTCAGAAAAAGAATAAATCTTTTTGTTCATATTGTAATTAAGTCTAAATTCTTTGAATGATTCCGGTAGTGACTGGAGTATCATATCCACTTGGGATTCTCTATCAATATTGGCACCTAAAACTTCCAATGTATTAATATTAGAGATCATTGTAAGACAATGCTCTCTCACTGAACTACCTTCAGCCATTTTGGTATTATAAATTTGCCTCATGGTCTCTTGCCTTACAGAACGGCCTTGCTCACTAAACATCTCCTTCAGACTTGGCATAATGTCTGAATCTAGTTCTACATCCTGCATTTGATGCAGTAGAACATTTGAGATAGATACTAGGATGTAGCACTTGGCCATCTCATTAGATTTCTGCCAACGATCATATCGTTGTTTTTCCTTAGAATGAGCATCTAATGAAGGAAAGTTGGGACATGGTTTAGTAAGCACATATTTGTGCTCTTCAGCAGTAAGAACAATGTCCAAATTTCTTTTCCAGTCAACATAGTTGGATCCAGTCAGTTTGTTCTGATTAAGAATAGTAACAAGTGGGCTAAATGATGCCATGTTCAAATCTAAAAACAATAAACATGAATATAATAAGTAAACTAGACATTATCAATTTAGCATATAAACATATAGTATGGAACCTTAATAAAACCATAATATAATATATGCAACGACAACCCAATCTCATATTCAATATCCCTCAGCATAGAGTGAATATAAAATACTATGATTGATTGAGAACTATTCTCATTATTAATGTTATCATGATAACTCTTATCAAACACTAATAATATGTCGTTATATATTTGGCCTCTAAATAATAATAGTAAGAACTCAGCATAGAGGATACTATAATATTTAGTCTAGTGTATACCATTGTCTAAAATCATTTGTAGTCAAATTTCATCCCCTTAACAAGCTTATTTTGTAGTACCATGATACAAAACACCCTCCGCATGGAATGCAAAGTTCGAAGCTAAGACAAGGTGTTTGATCAAACCACTATAAACCAAGAAATTCAATCTTTTAGGACCATGAAATAAATACTCTCCGCATTGAATGCTAAGCTCGAGGCAAAGACAAAGTATATATTCCACACTACTATGAACCGACAATGGAGGCCGTAAGATCCAACCCTTGTATCTCTCTCCCACTAGATTTTTTAAAAGAAAGGTTTTTAGTTTTAAAACATGCATAATCTAATTACACATAGCCTTGCTCTTTATACATGTGAAAAAACTTAGAAAAATTCTAAATTCCCAATTTTCGATTGATTGAATATGCCCCTCAATCGGTCGAAAAAATTAAAAAATTCAAACCTGACAATTTGCCTGGCTCGATTGGTACTCGATCGATCGAAATATAAAATTCAATCAATCGACTAGCAATCAAATATCAATTGAATCAAGAAGATTGGCCCTTATTTCACTCGATCGATCGAAAGTAATTTTCGACCGATCGAAACTCGTGAAACTCGAATTTCCAGAAATTTTCTAAGGCAGTTTTTTACGGTTTTTCTTGAACAAACAACCATCATATAAACATGATAGACAGAGAATGATATCAAAACTAAATTCCATTGATGCTATAGCCTTAAAGTTCAATTTAACATACTTAAATTCAAATTTAAACAACATCATAACATCAATATCAGTTTTTATCAAAACATAGTTTCAACAACCATGCAGAAAATAAAATGCATAATATTCTAACAACAAGAAACTATAATCTCTAATTCCAAAACTCACAAAACATGTTATACAGATTCGAAATTGAAGACCACTCTGATACCATTTGATGGAAAAATACATGTGTGTGTCACATACAAAACATACGCAGCGGAAAAATAACGGATCTACTTCATTCACAATCGATAACATGTGCTATGTAAATTTCAGAATATAAGAACAAGAGAGTGTACCTTGGTGTGGTGAATTTCAAAACAAAGATTGCAAGTTCTTGAGAATAATTTTAATCTTCACTCCAATTCCACTAACGCCCAAGAAGTGTGGTCTCTCAATCAGTTATATGTGTGTGTTCAAGAGAGAATTAGAGAGTGTCCAACACTCACATACAAACCATTTCATGTTACTTCAAAATTATGAATATTTCTCTCCTTATAACTGATTATCTAATTGGGTTAGCCTTTTGGGCTTTTCCAATTGGGCTTTAGTAAGTGGCTTGGAGTGGGATCAAAAGGGAACAAATAAGACACTAGCTCCAATGGGCCTTGGGCTTTCTGTCAACTCTTGACAAGTCCAAAGTTATCATTAATTATATTTAATTCCACTATATAAATATAATTGCATACTAGGCCTTATTAATAAATTAAATCTCAAGACTTTATTGTGCATGCAACCCCTTCATAAAATATTTGTAGTAATACAAAGTCATTAATGTAGATTGCCACTTTGTAGATTACTACATCTTAATCCTTGAGTACCCGGTTTAATCATTTATGTTATTCATCATATATTTATGAAATCCAATTCCATAAATATATACTTTAGCAATTTCTTACTAAAGTGGTTAAGCCTAACACTCTAAATAACCGTACCCATTAAACTTATCTCAAGGGAATATTTTATATTTCCGCTAAGAGACTATGAATTTCATCTTGAGAATATATGTTCCATTAACACTAAATGTGACTGCCCAACATACTGAGGTTTTGACCATTACTTAAGATCTCACTCCTGATATATCAAAGCAACCTACGCTTCATGATCAGGTCCTTTATTCTCTCAGGATTAAGAGTTCATGTAAATAGAATTTGTGAGATTTATTATTCAATTGACAGTCGTTAGGAGAATAATAAATCTCATAACAGTCCAGTTCAATATGTCTTAACTCTTAAAACATATCAACTAGAAGTCTTCACTTCCATGATCAAGACAAATCATCTTATTGATATATTATAGTCTTCGCAGATTAAATGCCCAATTTCATCACCAACTACGAACTACAATTCTGAGTTTACAAAAAACTTGCGATTTATATCTTCTGTGACTTTTCACATAAATCACATACTATGCATCTCATGGACTATATGATAATGTCCGAATATTCATGTTATAATTATTTTAGATAATAATAAAATAACTTTATTAAACACAATATTAAGTCATACATAATGTCATACTTAATATCATATATAGTATCATACAATAGGATTTAAGGGCACTAATCCTAACAATAAGATGATTTGTCTTGATCATGTAAGTGAAGACTTCTAGTTGATATGTTTTAAGAGTTAAGACATATTGAACTGGACCGCTGTGAGATTTATTATTCTCCTAACGACCGTCAATTGAATAATAAATCTCACGACTTCTATTTACATGAACTCTTAATCCTGAGAAAATAATGGACCTAATCATGAAGTGTAGGTTGCTTTGATATATCAGGAGTGAGATCTAAAGTAACGGTCAAAAACCTCAGTATGTTGGGCAGCCACATTTAGTGTTAATGGAACATATATTCTCAAGATGGAATTAATAGTCTCTTAACGGAGATACAAAATATTCCCTTGAGATAAGTTTAATGGGTTTGTTATTCAGAATGTTAGGCCAAACTACTTTAGTAAATAGTTACTAAAGTATATATTTATGAAATTGGATTTCATAAATATATGATGAATAACTTAAATGATTAAACCGGGTACTCAAGAATTAAGATGTAGTAATCTACAAAGTGGCAGTCTACATCAATGACTTTGTATTACTATGAATATTTTATGAAGGGGTTGCATGTACAATAAAGTCTTGGGATATAATTTATTAATAAGGCCTAGAGTGCAATTATATTTATATGGTGTTATTAAATATAATTAATGGTAACTTTAGACTTGTCAAGAGTTGACAGAAAAGCCCAAGGCCCATTGGAGCTAGTGTCTTATTTTTTCCCTTTTGGTCCCACTCCAAGCCACATACTAAAGCCCAATTGGAAAGGCCCAATGGCTAGCCCAATTAGATAATCATATGCATATACAAACACACCCCACATTTTCATATACTCACCCCTATCACATACAAACACACTCAATCATTATCATTTCATGCTTAAACCAAAATAAACTAAACACACAACTCACCCCATTACAAACCTTCAAATAATTCTAACAAAAATATAAAGAAAAATATCAAACCAAACAAAAAAAAAATAGTCATGATATATACCCATAAAAAAACCTAACAATACATATATATACACTAACAACTAGAGAGAGTGAGTGTTTTAAAAACCTTACCTGACATGAGGATGTGTAAATAGGGGTGAGTGTTTTAAAAACCTTACCTGACATGAGGATGTGTAAATAGGGGTGAGTTTTGTGTTAGAATGATTTGAAGTTTTGTAATGGGGGTGAGTTTTGTATGAGAGTGAGAGAGGAAGAGAGTACAAGAGTGCTGCTGGGTTTTCCTACTTGTGCACGAGAGACCCACAATTATGAGGACTAAGGACAAGAGTGAACTGCCCTAACCATGTGGATTAATATCCACCACAGCTTACAAATCGAGTCTCTAAGACTCGATTTCCCTTTTAGAAAACCAAGTTTCTAAGGCTCGATATCCAGGTGGATTCCACGTGGATAAACCACGTATTTCTCAGAACACAAAAATCGAGGCTCTAAGTGTCGAGATATAACTCGAGTTTTAGAGGCTCGATTTCCAGGTGGATGCCACGTGGAGAAAAGCCAAATCAGAACACGTAAATCGAGCCTTAGAGTCTCGAGTTTGGAGGAGGAAATCGAGTTTCTAAAACTCGAGATGGTAGTCTGATATATACTTTCAAAACGTTGCCAACTAATTATATAGTTTGCCAATTGGAGTTAATTGCCAACTTTGGCCCCCCAAATATTTAAGGATAAAGTTTAGCTACAAAATTGGTTGTAGCCTAAAGCTACAACCTTACTCAATATCTTTTTATTGGATGTGAATTTTAACAAATCCACCATTGGATTACATCTTCTTCTTATATTCTCCATGCTTGCAAAATTTCTAGAAAATTAAAGATCAATAGCTATGTCATCAATAAATTGTTTAAATTGAAATTTTTTGTAGTTTAAAATTATGTATAAAATATAAGATTATAGATCACATAGTAAACAATATCCAATTTATACAAAATTTGACATGTTTATTAAGAGCATAAAGAACATGAAATTTAACGGTTAGATTTTCAAAATATATAGAAATATTTATTTTATTAAGTAAGGTTATACCCTCCTACTCCTCCAACCCCACTCCTCCCCCCCCCCCCCCCCCCCCCCCCCCCCTTTCCCTTCTCTCTTTATCTTTTTATGTAGCCCTTATTATTGTTGTTTGATTTTAAAATATACTAAGTTCTAGCATAAATAAAATCAAAGAAAATATTTGATTCAAGTTTGTAATCTATAGCATTCCAAATGGACGGTATACTAGCATTTGAATTTTCTCAAGTTTGATGATCCATATCAAATTGAAAAAATGATGATATATTATTCTTCAATAAAGGAATTTATTTCATGTTATTTCACCTTACACTGCCATGTTATTTATTGGGTTAAAGCTACAAGTAGAGGTTGGGTTGAGGAGTTTTTTCAACCCAACCCATCATAGGGGTCCAACCCAACCCACGTGGATCGGGTTGGATTCATGGGTTGGACCGTTTTTTTAATTATTATTATTATTATTATTATTATTATTATTATTATTATTATTATTATTGAGCATTAGAATAACACCACCACAAATAAAAGAAAATTTATAACTAAATAATTATAAGTATAACACCAAACCAACACAAATTATATGAGGAGAACTAATGGCCTGTTTGGAAGTTTA
This sequence comes from Notholithocarpus densiflorus, assembly GCA_030021035.2. Lineage (NCBI taxonomy): Eukaryota > Viridiplantae > Streptophyta > Magnoliopsida > Fagales > Fagaceae > Notholithocarpus > Notholithocarpus densiflorus. Next base: position 8,461,720 of record JARYZH020000013.1, on the reverse strand, counting down.
GAGAAAGAGGAGAGTAGAGGGGAGTAGAGGGAAGGAGCGTAGTGGAAAGGAGAGTAGAGGGGAATGGTTATCCTCCACCTTGTTTGGATGTTTTTAAAATTAGTAAGGGGGAAGGGGGTAATTAGCCCTCCCTCTTGTTTGGATGTTTTAAAAATTAGGATGGAAAGGAGAGTAAATGATTTAAATAGACAAATTTACCCCTATTTGAAAATGGACTTGCAACATTAGTCTATGATTAATTTGTTAGATTAAATAATTATTTAATCAACATTCTCATTCCATCAAATACCACTAATAAAAGTATAAAACTACTATTAACTATTATAAAATAATTTTTATTACCTCAAAAAAATTATAATAAAAATAAAAATAAATTTTCTTTATTTATGGAAACTTTTCAAGAAGCTTCACATAGGAAGCAACCACGATCCGAACCGATCAAACGAAAACCCTAACTATTTAATGAGGTGAACAAGACCTGAAGAGATTGAGCTGCAACTCAAAATAAACAACAAATCAAAACCCAAAACCAAAAAATAATAAATAATAAATAAAATAAATTGAAATTACATAAAATAAATTATCCATTTGGTTAATGAGAAAGTTGTTTAAAAAAATATCTTTTAAAAAATAAATAATAAAAAAAAGCAAAAAGTTCACATCTTCCAACTCTTTTAGTTTTTCTACATTTTCTGGGCAACCAAACGGGGTTTAAAGGATTAAATTTTGCAAAAATAAATCATAAAAAAGAAAACCTAGTGCCCAGATAGTCAATGCGCATTTCCCAACATCTAAATCCAAATTTACTATTTTAAAAAACTAATACAACCAAGTTGATCAAACACAACAATATATACCAAACTAATCGCAATGAACCAAAAAGTACAAAAAGAAAAGAGAAACGAAATGTACCGTCAGAAGGGTCGGTGGTGGCTAGAACAAGAGGAAGAGCAGCAAAGATCAAGGCAATGAACAGTGACTCAGTGAGTTGAGACAACATTGTTGGGGTTTATGCCCTAAAATCCAATTTATTGGCATGTCATAAATAATTAAATAGTTTAATTATATGAGATTATCTATAAATAAACTAATGGGACATTATCTTAGTCCATGAGATGCATAGTATCTGATTTATGTGATTTAGTCACAAAAGGTATAAATCACAAGTTCTTTATAAACTCAGAATTTTAGTTCGTAGTCGGTGATGAAATTGGGCGTTTCATCTGCGAAGACTATAACATATCAACTACGATGATTTGTCTTGATCATGGAAGTGGAGACTTCTAGTTGGTATGTTGATATGTTTTAAGAGTTAAGACATATTGAACTGAACTGCTGTGAGATTTATTATTCTCCTAACGACTATCAAATGAATAATAAATCTCACGACTTCTATTTACATCAACTCTAAATCCTGAGAGAATAATAGACCTGATCATGAGATGTAGGTTGCTTTGATATATCAGGAGTGAGATCTATAAGTCATGGTCAAAACCTCAGTATGTTAGGCAGCCGCATTTAGTGTTGATGGAACATATATTCTCAAGATGGAATTCATAATCTCTTAACAGAGACATAAAATATTCCCTTGAGATAAGTTTAATGAGCCCAACCACTTTAGTAAGAAGTTACTAAAGTATATATATTTATGAAATTGAATTTCATAAATATATATTGAATAACATAAAGGATTAAACCGGGTACTCAAGGATTAAGATGTAGTAATCTTCAAAGTGGCAGTCTACATTCATGACTTTGTATTACTACAAATATTTTAATGAAGAGGTTGCATGTATAATAAAGTCTTGGGATATAATTTATAGATAAGGCCTAGAGTGCAACTATATTTATATAGTGGTATTAAATATAGTTAATGGTAACTTTGGACTTGTCAAGAGTTGACAGAAAAGCCCAAGGCCCATTGGAGCTAGTGTCTTATTAGTCCCTTTTGGTCCCACTCCAAGCCACATACTAGAGCCCAATTGGAATGGCCCAAAAGGCTAGCCCAATTAGATAATCAGTTATATATAAGGAGAGAAACATACAGAATTTCATAAGTGCTTTTTCATAAGGTTAAGATAAGAGTCTTTCATAAGAATTTTCATAAGGAATGAAATGGTTTGTATGTGAGTGTTGGACACTCATTATTCTCTCCTTGGAAACTAATTGAGAGACCACACATCTTGGGCATTAAGTGGAATTGGAGTGAAGATTAAAAGTCTTCCCAAGAACTTCTAATCTTCGGTTTTGAATTTCACCACACCAAGGTACGCTTTCTTATTCTTAAATTCTGAAACTTATATAGTACATGTTATCAATTGCAAATGAAGTAGATCCGTTAATTTTCCGCTGCGTATGCTTTGTATGTGATACAAACATGTAATTTTTCCTACAAACTTATATTTTGATCGATTTGTGTGGCTATATATGTTTCTCGAAGCTTCAATTTTTAGAGAGAGACAGACAGATGGGTTGAAGGGTGACTCTGAAATTTGGGTATGGACTTTCCTTTTAGTAAGTTGTGAATTTATTTTTATTTTTATTTCTATTTTTATTTTTATTTTTTTCATTCCCCTTAAATTTTCTCAAGAAACAAACAAAGATTATTTATATAATTAGTTTGCAATTTTGTTAATTTAGAAAGGGTAAATTGGGAAATTCATTTGGTCAATAATTTATCTACTCTACTCTCCCTCCAAATCTCTCCAATTTGGGGAATTAAAAATGAGGGGTTAGAGGTAGTTGAAACCCCTCCAAACCCCTCCCCCTCCTTCTTTAAAAAACTTCCAAACAAGGTAATTGAATTACTCTCCCTCCCTTTACTCTACTCCCCCTCCTTTTTTAAACTCCCAAACAGGCCATAAAGGTTTGAGTTTTATTTAGGAAAAGGAAAAAAGAAGAAGTAAATAACAAAATTGTATAATATATTTTTAAATATATATTTTAAATTTTGAATTTTAAATCTATATTAGACATAACTGGGTCAGGTCGAGTTAGGAGGATTTGTGAATTTTATGACCCGAACCCAAACCAACCCACTGTAAATGAAAATTTCACAACCCTACCCAACCCACCAACCCCTAAAAACTAACCCTGCCCGCCAGTTTGGGTTGGATCGAGTTGGTTTTGGTGGGTTGGTAGGTTAGCTACATACCCCTAGCTACAAGCATAATAACACTACCAAAATTGCAAAGATAAAGATGCCTCCACATAAAAATAAATAAATAAATAAATAATTACCTGTTACAGTCAAATTAACACCAACAAGGGGTTATCGCCACCAATCCAAACACAACACTACTAGACTTGACCCTAACGAGTCACTCACCCTTCGCCCTGTCTACCATGCCACCCCATTGAACGTCCCTCACATACATAAGCTCATCTTCCATGACTGCAATGACCGCCATCACTGATGCCTTTGTCTTCATCACCCCAATTGAGGATTTAGTTGTTTTGTTCTATGCGCCTCTTTGTCTTCCATCCTCAGAGCCCCAAGCTAGGCACATCTTTTTATTTTTGGACTAGAGTTAATGATAGTTAATTTTGTTACCACCATCCATAAATTTCATATTAGGTTAAGTTATATGCTTTTAAATGAGTTTGCACATTTTGAATCTTAGATTTATTTTAGATAAATCCTACCCTTTAAAGAGACACTTTCCATTCAAAAAGAAATGGAGAGGATCAAGATATGAATCTTATGAAGTTTTTCAGTTTCACATTGAAAAAGAGTTGTGTTTGTTACACATTCTTTTACACACACTTCTGACTAGAAATCGTGAGTTGAAGACACTATTTCTGACTAGAAATCATGTCATCGACTCATAATTTTTGTTGTTGACATTTTCAGTGAGTTGCTTATGTGGAAAGAAGACCATTCATTTAAAAATAAAAATTTTTCTAAAAAAATTTAAAAGAAAGAAGGCTTTAGGGTTCAAATGGAAATAGAGAGGATGTAGGAATGGGCAAGTTCCATGCTCTCAACACATTTACATATTAATAGTTTGGGTGTGTATAATAAACCACTATTGTTACTTTCAAGATAGTCTATTGAGTTGTTCATTATCTTTGGCTAAGTGAAAAAAGAGAGGTGTTGTTCTAGTATCACAACATTTACCGTACCACACCTTATCCTACAACTATCTTATGTGGTAAATTGTGACTAGATGACTATCATTTTGTGGGTTCTTTTTTTGACAGTACGCAGGCCCAAGTAGAAACAAGGATTCTGGGCCTTATACTTGCTGTTTGGTGGACTGAGTTTGGTTCACCGCAGCTACATTGGGCTGATTACGAACCAAGTTGTGCACAAAACATAGACCTTACAATACATACACACTTACACATACAAAGTATATACATATTGCACAGTGGGGAACAGTAAAGAATGATATAAGTAAAAGGAAACAGTGAATAAAACGTTAGGAGTCCTCAGAATAATAAGTAATGCTTCATTATTTCTTGAGTTTCAAATACATTATGTCTTTTTCACACTAGGATATGTTACAAGGTCCAAATAAGTTCAAAAGTCACAAACTTAGATAGCTCCTTCAGGCTTCTAAGACTTGTGAGGTTTGTATCGCTTTGAATCCAAGTGTATCCTCTATTGTCTATCTCAGGATCCCTCACAGAGTTTTCCCTCTTTTCTCCCCTTTTGAATTCTGAAGGAGTTTTTTAAAGGATCTTTTTTCTCTGATTCACTATTGCTGAATAGTTTTTTACTGTTGGCTCCCTCTCCTTTCATAGTGCTTTCCTAGGGTTTTTGATGTACCACTACTTCCCTCCATTTGTTGCCCTAGGTACCAGAACCAATATTGTGTTAGCAACATTGATGACTAGTCCCTATTTTCTCATTATTTCCCCTTTTGAGGTTCCCCCTCCAAAAGTCCCCAGCTGACCTTCCTCTTTTGGGAGGTCCTAAAGGCTGACTTTCAATTCTCTTTTCCCAAAGCTTCTAGCTACTACTTTTCAGACCCACTTTTTGGCTGCTTTACCTTTTGTCATTTTCTCTAAATGGGCAGATTCCTCTCTATCAGGCTGAAAGGTCCCCAGCCACCTTCCTTCATAGTCCATCTCCCTGCGTTCCCCGAGGTACGAGGCTTCTTTTCATGAAGTGCTAATTCCTAAGTCATCTGCCTTTTTCTGCATCACTGGGCGGTTGATGGGACATATCCACCCTCGTTCTTTGTGTTCATGGGCATGCTCCCTTAAGCTATCTCAATCCCAACTGGTCTCCTGCTGCATATCCCGAGGATCCCAGGTTTTTGGGATTCCCCGGGTATCCTGGTTCAACTTTCTTTCTGAGTTCCCCAGCAATTTTCTCTCTTAAGGGCTGGGCTGAGCTTCCTTTTTTCTTTGTTTCATAAGGCTCAAAGCTTACCCATTCGTGGATTTGGACTCACTCCTACTTATTTAAGTAGTCCTTAATTGGCGAGTTTGGGCCTTACCCCTTCCTTGATGCAATATTGTGATATTTTGGACCTCAACACATTTTTATATAGACTTATCACTTTTTCTATAGCATACACAAAAGATTATAATCTTAAAATTCTTTAGTTGTTTCCTTACCCTTACTTTGAAAATAAGAAAAGAAAAAAGAATGGTTCATTTTTTACTTCATTACGGGCAACTTGTTGCATTTGGGGGCCTAAGACGAAAATTGATTATCTTGTTTTATATGCAAAATTACTACTAATTAACATGAATCATGTAGAATATCTTTTTATATATAGAAATAGACACAAAAAAAAAAAAAAAATTTATAAAACTTTTTACACTTGTTGATTTGGTAGATTGATAGCGGTAAGTAAAAGAGTAATGTCAGTAGTGGACCTAGATAAGAACTAGTAAAAGTTTGCTAACACAACTATTGTGAAAAATGTTGTGAATTTTTTTGTGCATTTCTCTTTTTTCATAGAAGTGCTATATTCACAATATTTTTTTATAACAAATCCTAGATGTTAAGTTGTTTTTTGTTTTCTATTTGAATCCACTACTAAATGTTTTTTTTTTTTTTTTTTTTTTTGCTATCAATAATAACCTGTAACAACCTGCTACTTAGGATTTTTTATAAAAGTGTTGTGAAAAATGTTGTGAATGTAGTATTTCTCTCTTTTTTGTTTGTTTTTCATTTGATAAAAAAATATTATTTTATTTATTGGATAATATCTGGACTTAATTAATACTATTATAATGAAAGAAATAACCCTATTGGTTAAAATTTGGGGTTTTTTTTTTTTTTTTTTTGAAGGTGACCTGAGTTGGCGTCTTTCACCTAGGCATGACCATAGTGATTTTTTGCTTGGGGCCTTAGGCTATTGTATCAATTGCTTATAAAATTAATCCGGCACTCACTTCATACTCCAAACATCTAAACAAAAAAAAAAAAACAAAAAAAAAAAATAAACAAACAAACAAACAAAAACCAAAACAAAAAAAAAACAAAAAACAAAAAACAAAACAAAAGAAAAAACCCTAAAAATAAAGACATACTGGAGTATTTAGTCTTACCTTTATAATATCTTCTATTATTTCTATTGTATCTATCGTTTCTGTCATCCCTCTTTTCTTTCCTTCTTTTCCTAGAAGGGGCAATTAACGGGTCAAAACCGTATTTCTCACAAAAAGTTCCTAACTCCTTTTTAGCATATCTTTTTTCTTTCTCTATCTGATTTTTTAGTCTTAGATCATTACATAGCCATAGACCTATTTTATTAATTGAAGATATTATGTCACCATATGTTAAGCTAGGGTAGTCTATAGTTCCATCATTATTGACTATATCAAGTCTAACTTTTTGAGCAAAGAAATAAGGCAATCCAGCAATAAATATTTCTTTCCAGTAAGATTGTTGACAATCATTTCTACTGAAAACTTTTGCAATAAAAATATCTTTATACCATCTAAAGTCTGAAAGTTGTGAGCATCTTAAATTAATTAAAACATCTGAAGCTCTTTCTTTATATTGATTAGGATCTCCAACAAAATGTTTAGTTATGGTAAAAATTAAAGTATTAACTGCATCTTGTGAAGGCTGTCTATCTATCATTATAACACTTCCGTCTGTTTCTCTTTTAACAGCTGTCAATATACTATTTCTGTCATCATTATTTAAATAGTGATCCCACCAACCGTTCAATTGGCCAATAAAACCAGTGACAATTAAATGGGCTATTTGGTGGTCTTGTTTTCCATGATTCTTATAAACATTAGTAAGCAAAGTCATTTCATGTAAAAGGTTTATTATTTCATATTCTGACATTCCATCAATATTCCATTCATAAATTAAATATGGTGAATAAGATGAATTAACAAAAGTATGTCTTTCTTCGAATTGTAAATCAGGGGGAGTTGGTTTAGGATACCAATTCTTTTTAGGGTATAATTCTTCAATTCTTCCTTTTTTGCGATCTTGCGATGAGGATGCTAAAGTTAATTTATTAATTTGTAATTTATCTGTAAATTGTGATTCTAGATTATTTATGTCTGATAAGTCTGTCAATTCTTTCAATTGATTATCTTCTGATTCTTCATCCTCTGAAGAGTCAGTTTGTCCTAACGTTATAATATTCTTATTTTTTTAATGACTCTGTGTCCTTTAGTGATTCTAGTTTCATTAAATCTAACTTTTTATTTATTTCATCAAGTAGATTATTTGTTTTATCTATCATAGGTCTTTTTAAAGGTGATCTTAGATGCGGAGGTATTTCATGAGGTATAAACAAAAGGGTATTAGACTCATTTTCTTTCTTTATGGAGGTGAAGGGGGTTGTTATTCTGTCTTCTATATCTTGTAGCTTTTGACCAATTGATTTTAGATAGGTACTGGTGTAATTATTCTATTGAACTATACTGTCTAGGTTCTTATTATCATCACTTAGACTAGGTCTTTTGATAGGAGTAGCCAGCACTTGGACTCCACTATTTTGATTCAATATAATTGATTCAAAGGGTGGATAAGTTTGATATACTTTCTCATGATTTTCTGTCTTTGTCCATGACAATATTTTTTCTATTACACTTATCTTTTTATTATGATAGTCCAAAAAGTCAAAGAAACTAAAGTGTGTTTGTAAATCCATCATCATTGCATAATACTTGGTTCTTAAATTATTTCTTTCTTGTTCATTATAATCTTCAAAAAATTGGTTTTTTCTATCACTATTTTCAGGTTTTAAGTAGTCATGTTTTAGTAATTCTTTATCTAAAACAAATTCTTTAGATAAAACATTAATTTGTCTATCATCTGTAAATCCTAATATATCTGTTTGGGTAGGAGAATCAGGTTGAGGTTGGGGCTGGTAAAGGGCTTGGTGAACATTAGGGGTTGGTTGAGTGGTTTCTGCCGGGTAATAGGCTGTCTCAGTCTGGACTGGGGTTCTCTTGGTGTTTATAGGTGGAAGGTGTATAACTAGAGGAAGATTTTGGGGAGGTAAAGGTCTGGAATCAGAGAAAGGTGTCCTAGAGGAGAAGGAGCTTTTAGGGGTAAACATCATAGGGGTCTTTCTGCCTGTAGAACTACTGGGTCTTATAAGGCTATTAGTGTGTCTGTCATTATTATTAAAAGAAATAATAATTGTACCATCTGTCTTTTGGGCTATAAAATCTGGCTCAATGTTTTCTATCTTTGGTGTAGGAGCAATGGCCTGTAATTGCCATTGTTCAGGAAGGTTTATATCTTTCCATTGTATCTGTTGAGGTACACGGAGTCTACTATTTGCGGTTGATGCTTGAAGAAGGAGAGTATGTCCTTTAGGGGATGGGTCAAGCATGGATTGAGGGTCAAGAGTGGTTTTCATAAGTTTATAATAAATCCTATAAATAAGGGCTAAAGGTTCTGAGCCTTCTTTCATATAATAACCGTCTATTTTTACATTCAAAGTTAAAGCACCCATAATATTTCTGTCAGATAAGCTTAAAGCAAAATTAGGATAACAATTAAAATATACTGGTCCTTTATGTAAACTTGTTTCCATCATTCCTAAAAGTGAGTCATTAAATCTTAAATGTCTGTCATCTTTCAAACAAAGTAAAACACTTGTATTTAAAGCTTCTCTTGTTAAAGGTTTTACAGCTACCTGTACTAAACCAACATGTAAAAAGGCATATTTTTCTCTATGTCTATTAATTGAGTCCATTGAAAATAACTGAATGGTTTCATATTCATTGAATAAAGAGTAAGTTCTTTCAACAGTTTTTATAGTGTAATCTGTTAAGAAGGATAATTTAGAAAAAGTAGTCTGTCTGTAAATTTTATTAGTTCTTTCTGTCAGTATATTCCATTTATTCCATTCTAACCAATTTCTGTCGATATCTTCCATACTATATTCTTTAGAATTAACTATTTTATCATTTTCCATGTTCAGATTAGTGTGTGCCTGATCTAAGTGTGTCCTAGCAAGAAGGTCTCAATTAAAAGGTCCAGAATAGAGGTCGAATTTTAAAGTCCAGTTTTAAGGTCCAGAGCTTAGGTCTAAGATAGCTCTCTCCCTCTCCCTCAGAAAGACTTTTGTAATCCTTCTCTCTTGCAATCTTGTAACCCTTCCCTTCCAGACAGATATAATCTTGTAACCCTTTACAAATTTTACTTTGTAATCTTGTAACTCTTCAGACAGTGTTTATTTTCAAAGCTTGTAAGAAAGACAGAAGTATTTTCAAGTAAGATTTTATCAGTTTCAGTTTTCATATTCCATACTCCGTTTTAACTTTATTTTGAATATATCTATTTTGCTATTTTCTTCTTTATCATCTATTTTATCATTGTTTATGCTTCCATATTACTGCTGTGCTCACTCCTGGGTAGTTAATGGTATCAAAGCCATGGATGGTAGATGTATAAGTTTTATTTCTCTGCAATTAAGAAGTTACTAGAAACTCATATTACTACATAGCCACTACTTGCTCCTTGATAGCATTGGTCAGCCTCTGACTCGTTGGCAAACCATAGTTTCGCGTTGGTCAGCCCGTTTTGTTAGCCGACGGACAGGCGTTGTTTGGGTGGTCCCGTAATGGAGTTTCCCGAGGAGGTGGTCCCGATAGCAAGGATACCAGTGGTTAGTAATAGTTCCACCAGTAATCATTAATTGCTTGGAAATAGAATAAATACGTTTATCAGTTCATTATCTGTTTGCTTGTTCACACTTAGGCTAGGCACACACTAATAAGAAACATGGACTATGATGATATAGATTATGATGAAGGTTATAGCATGAAAGATATAGACAAAAATTGGTTAAATTGTAATATGGATTATAATGAAACAGATTCTGATTCTGACAGTGATAATGATGATTATAATTATAATAGTAACACAAATAACTGGAGTACTTTAACTGGAGATAAAATCAACTGATAGACTGATAGACACAATAATAGTTTTTTGGATATGATTAATAAAAAATTAGAATCTTTAGAAACTGCTAAAGTTGAAAGAAAAAATGATAGTTTTTTGGACCTCTATGAAAGATTGAAAGCTTTAACTTCACCTTCAGAAAAATAAAGAAAATTTGAACCCCATCATAGATCACCTTTAACATAAACTGTGACAGATAACTTGGATAATTTGACCAGTACCAACATATCAATAAATATGATAGATAGCAGCAAAGATGGCTTAATAGATAAAGATAACAATAGTTTTAAAAATTCAAAAGCAACTGACAGAGCTATATCTATAGCATATAAAGACACTATAGCATATAAAGACAAAGAAAAAGACTCGGGAAAAGAAATAGACTTACAAACATTAAAAGCAGTTGACAGAAAAACTGACCCAATTAAAGAAAGAGTAACACGTATAGAAGATAAAAGAAAGGATCTCATAAAAGAAAGAAATACTATAGAAAGTGTCAGAGAAATAATAAATGAAGACAAAGAAAGAGGTAAGATAAGGAAAGGTATAGTAAAAGAAACACTAGAAAAATTTGAAAGACAAAATGATGAAAAGATAGAAGACATGCGTAGGAAACTAAATACAAAAGATGAGATAGAAAAGTCCACAATGGTTGGAAAGTTAGTGATAATAGTCCAAAAGAAGTAATGAAAAAAAAAAAGCAAAAAGAAGAAGCTAGTAAGAAGCTAGAAATAGAAAGAGACATAGAAAGAAAAAATGATGAAGATGGTATACGTAGGAAGCTAGAAGTAGAAAAAGAGATAGAACAAGAAAGACTAGAAATAGTCAACAAAGGAAGGAAAACTAATAATAACCTAAAAGAAAAAGGAAATAGTGATAGGATAGTAAAAATGGAAATAGTCAGCAGAAAAGAAGAAAAGAATAATTCCAAAAAGTGTAATAGTTTAAAGGAAGAAATTGATGAGAGACTAAAATTAATTGAAAGATCTATGATATATACCCAAAATGATAGTTTGACAGAATTAACTAAAAAGATGGAAATTTTACATACACCTTTAGATAAAGACAGACAAATAGCAGTTTTAATTACTACTGAGTCATCAAAAGATGAGAAAATTGACAGACATGTTAGAAATACTATTTGTCATAAATGTAAAGAATATGGACATACTAAAAAACAGTGTGGTAGACATAATAAAATTGTTAAACATATCAGTAAATTAGAATTTGAGACAAATATAATAAATGAATTAATGGAAATATTTGACGTTAGTCAAAAAGAGATAGACAAAGTAATTAAGAAAGAATTAAAATCAACCAACCCACTTAAAGTCAATAAAAGGAAAAGGAAACAAAAAGACATAATAATGAAATTGATAGAAAACCTACCTAATCACCTAAAAGATAAAATGAATTATTTAATAAATTTGAAGGATTCTATAGAAAAACCTATTGCTTGTATTAAGTGTAGACAATATGGCCACCATGTTACAGAATGTGGTAAGAAAGGAAAAGATAAGAAAGAAAAGACAAAAAAGAAACAAGATTTTGAAGAGATAAAACCAGTAACTCTACAAGACTTAATGACAGAAGCAAAAATGGTAAAACAAGAAATTAAAGAAATAAAAGAAGATGATTCCATAGAGATAAATGAACAAAATATTGCAGAAATAATAAATTTGAAAGAACTTGCTAAACCAATGATAGAAACCCCCTCATTAGAAGAAGATAATGACATCAATAAACAGAAATTTTTGAGCTTAATTGACAGAGTAATTTTTCAAAAATGGTATACAGTAATCAATAAAGAATTTTCTTTGACAAAAATTGCTTTAATAGACTCAGATACTGACATGAATAGCATACAAAACAGATTAATTCAGGCCAATGGAGAAGAGTTAATTAATCATAAAGTACTTAATGTTTACAGTTGTAATAAAGGTATATGTTCTGCAAACCTTTCTTCCAAAATCATTTTAAGAAATTCCTTTATGGATTAACTTTACTCCCTTGCAATGACAGATGATGACATAAAAATTAATGTGCTAGTTTTTGGACTCACCTCACCCCTAATTTGGACAGATATTCGTTTTCTCAACAAAGTCACTATCTTAAAAGATATCAACAAAGAAAGAATCTATAGGGGACAGTTGACAGAAAAATCATTTATTGAACACTTGACAGACGATGACATAAAAAGATCTAAACAAGATATAGTCCAAACACTTTGTGAAAAAGAATTCAGTAGAAAGCATACAAAAGATAAAACTATGCTTACAAGTTCCTTTAGTCAATATGATTGGACTGAACGAACTAATATTTTGACAGATGTACCAAGAAAAATTATAATAGATGACATTCTTGCACCCTTTGTAGTAATCTCAGAAACTCATATTACAGATGTTTCAATAAAAGAAGCTTTGATAGATTCTCTTTTGCTAATCATTAAAGAAGACATTAATTGTGGTAATTTCTTAAGTAAAGACAGATTTAATTTCTTAACAAACAGAATTAATCATAAGTCTCTGATAGATTTTCCCCAGACTATTATAGCAGTTGATGAAAGACTTTATGGAGAAGCTTTATTTCACATATTCTCATAGAATGAGATATATAGTAACACATATAAAACAAATAGAATCATGGCAGATTTTATAAAGTTTTTGAAGTCCAGTCCCTCTAACTTTGAAAGATTTTGTCATAACTACTCTTATACCACTACTCAGCAAGAGCACAAAGGTGTACAGAAAAAAGTTTGTTTTATTATATATGCTTTAAATTTCAAAAACAATTTTTTTATAAAAACATTTCAAAGAAATTTTACAGAAAGACTTTGGCAAAAGACTTTTAAAAATAAATTTTAAAGAAGCTTTGCAAGAAAATATTTATTTTCAAAATAGTGTTTCAGGACATAATCCTTTTCCCAAAACCCATTTGCAAACTACTATGAGTAAAAGAACCTCCCAGGCAGACATAAAAGGAAAGGGCAAAGCACCAATGGTGCAACCTAAACAATTCTGAAAGCCTTCAGTAAGGATTTCGGACAGGCATGAAGGCATCTCGATAGAGACAATATCCCTTCAGGATACGTTCCTAGCAAAGGCAATGTATTCATGTGGTGAAAAAAGTGTAATTTTGCAAAAAGTGTTCCGCACTGATCTCATGTTTCAGGATGGAGAGTTCACAAACCTTCCTCTTCACATTAAACTAATTCTTGATAATTTACAAGCAGCGTTCACCTTCAGACAGAAACCCTTATTCCAAATGACCCTTCAGAATTTAGAATTACATCTTGTTAGCACCGGTGCATTTATTGAAGCACTTGGTTGTCAACTCCCTGGCAAGGAGGATGGAGATTCAAGCTCCACAATGACAGAATCACAGTCTCTAAAAAGTTATCTTATGGGAACAAGCTTTTCAAAGCTCCACCCTAAGATTTAGCAAAATACAAGACTTGCCATTAGAACTTTACTTCCTGAAATCCAACAGAAGATTTTAACTCATAAAGCCCTTACAAGTTCTTATGACAGATGGATGCATCTTTTTAAAGTATTAGTTTCTATAGAATTTATCAGAACAGAAGACATGGCAGATGACATATGGCTATCTCATAAAGCCACATGGTATGAAAGTTTTGGAGAAGCAGACAGAGTTTATGAAGGAACTTTTGACAGATACAAACCCTATCTGGGATTACTTATCAACACAGAGACAGAGGATCCAGTAATCTGTGATCCTTTATGGTTATCTGAAGTGTTAGAAGCAGGGTTTATTAGCAAATTGATCATAACTTCTGCAATCCAAATTAGTTTATTCCCTAAAGTCATCCAAGAAGCAGCCACACAGATTGGAGGACTTAATTATATGAAGATGGTAATCTGGAGTGCTCTTCCAGATTGGGACATCAACTATTATATGGAAGCTCGACCAGCACACATTTTGGTCCTTATCCATGATTGGGGTTGTATCCCTAAATACAACTGGTATACAGGAGATACTTATTTATCATTTGATGATCCAGGTGCTCTGGCTCAAGAATGGTCTAATTTCATGAGTAATAAGATTTATGAAGTACAAAAAGAATTAGACAGAGACTTCCACTTATATGGCTACACCAACAGGATAGCTGTGTATGGTCCAAGACCTTTAGCAAGAAGGCTTATTGGGAAAAGAAAGATTGCTAAGGATCCCAGACTAATGACAGCAAAGGATTGTGTTCCTATTTATCTTCCTATTTCATATTGCATGCTATGTGGAAATTATGGAACAATCCATGAGCATGAGCAGTATGAGGACAACTCTGATCCTCTAGATTATGATAACTACGCGGATACAGATTGATAGATAGACAGAATGCTCCCCCGGACAGGCAATCAGATAAACAACGGCGACAAATCACTATTCACTAGAGACAAATCACTATTCACCAGTATGCGTGAATAGCTTCTAGACAAATCCAATACAGATCCGATACAGTCCAGGAAATCAGACAGATTTTAAGTCACTACTATTCACTAGCACGCGTTCCCTGACAGATTCCCAGACAAACTACTGTTCATAAATAATAAAACTTTTACTGTTCAAGATTCTACAAGACTCTACCGACAGATTAACTTGAGTTCACTTTACCTAACTCAGGTTACTATTGAAGACTTACCATGGTTCACTTCTTCTATAAATAGATAGACGTTGAAGACAGAGGACAGGCCAATTTTAAGGTTAAAGTTTTAGGTCCAATTTCCAGGTCCAGTTTTAAGGTTCAAAAATTTCTAAAGTTTAAAGCTTAGGTCTAAGATAGCTCTCTCCCTCTCCCTCAGAAAGACTTTTGTAATCCTTCCCTCTCTTGTAATCCTGTAACCCTTTACAGATTTTACTTTGTAATCTTGTAACTCTTCAGACAGTGTTTTATTTTCAAAGCTTGTAAGAAAGACAGAAGTATTTTCAAGTAAGATTTTATCAGTTTCAGCTTTCATATTCCATACTCTGTTTTAACTTATTTTGAATATATCTATTTTGCTATTTTCTTCTTTATCATCTATTTTATCATTGTTTATGCTTCCATATTACTGCTGTGCTCTCTCCTGAGTAGTTAATGGGTAACTAATGGTATCAGACCCATGGATGGTAGATGTATGAGTTTTATTTCTCTGCAATTAAGAAGTTACTAGGAACTCATATTACTACATAGCCACTACTTGCTCCTTGATAGCATTGGTCAGCCTCAGACTCGTTGGCAAACCATAGTTTCGCGTTGGTCAGCCCATTTTGTTAGCCAACGGACAGGCGTTGTTTGGGTGGTCCCGCAATGGAGTTTCCCGAGGAGGTGGTCCCGATAGCAAGGATACCAGTGGTTAGTAATAGTTCCGCCAGTAATTATTAATTGCTTAGAAGTAGAATGAATATGTTTAGTCGCTCATTATATGTTGCTAGGACACACTTAGATCAGACACACACTAATCTGAACATGGAAAATGATAGAATAGTTAATTCTGAAGAATATAGTATGGAAGATATCGATAGAAATTGGTTAGAATGGAATAAATGGAATATACTGACAGAAAGAACTGATAAAATTTACAGACAGACTACTTTTTCTAAATTATCCTTCTTAACAAATTACACTATAAAAACTATTGAAAGAACTTACTCTTTATTCAATGAATATGAAACCATTCAGTTATTTTCAATGGACTCAATTAACAGACATAGAGAATAATATGCCTTTTTAAATGTTGGTCTAGTACAAGTAGCTGTAAAACCTTTAACAAGAGAAGCTTTAAATACAAGTGTTTTACTTTGTTTGAGAGATGACAGACATTTAAGATTTAATGACTCACTTTTAGGAATGATGGAAACAAGTTTACATAAAGGACCAGTATATTTTAATTGTTATCCTAATTTTGCTTTAAGCTTATCTGACAGAAATATTATGGATGCTTTAACTTTGAATGTAAAAAATGACGGTTATTATATGAAAGAAGGCTCAGAACCTTTAGCCATTATTTATAGGATTTATTATAAACTTATGAAAACCACTCTTGACCCTCAATCCATTCTTGACCCATCCCCTAAAGGACATACTCTCCTTCTTTAAGCATCAACCGCAGATAGTAGACTCCGTGTACCCCAACAGATACAATGGAGAGTGTTAGGACATATGTGTTTCACATGTTAAGAACATATGTCATGATTTTATGTAATTGGCTAATCCTTTGACAAAACGCACTTTACTTGTATTTGGGTAGATCTAGGATGTGTTTTAAATATTTCAAGAAACCATGTTTCAAGATCAAGTGTTGAAGCCTTCAAGTCTGTCCAAGAAAACAAGCTGAAAGTGCAAAATCATTAAAGCTCGACAGCTGCATCTATCGAGCTTAAGAAAGCTGTTTCAGCCCCGTGTGCTCGACACCTGCTCGACAGCTACTCGACACCTCCTATCTGTCGAGGTTTATGACTTTCAGAATCTTGATCTGATTTTCTTGGGATCCGTGATTATGTTTTTGGGCTTTATTTTCTCCTAACCCTAAACATATAAAAGGATTATTTTAAGGGCCGTCAAAGAGTACACAAGTTGCACAAGCATTGAGCAAACCTTGTTCAAGCAAATTGTGACCGGAGACAAAGTTCTTGCCCTTGTTCATCTCTTTCTCTTGAAGAAGTTGCTGTGTATTTGCACCTTAAGGTTTTGTGACCAAGCATCTTCTTGATCTTCATCGTGTGGATGAATTGAAGAACTTTGCAGCCAACAACCTTCTTAGTTGGTGATTGAAGTCGCGTATTGGGATCCGCGTATTGGGATCCGCGCATTGGTTAGTCACGTACTTGGGAGCCGTGCATCAAAAGAGGGGAACTGTCACTACAGAACAAGTCCAATTGGGTATTGGGGTAAGGGTTCAACTGTAGGTTGGTAAGGTACTTGGGATTCCTTTACTTGTAACCGCTTGTTGTGATAATAGTGGAGTTTCGAGAGTGGTGACCTGAAAATCACCCGGTGGGGTTTTTGCCGTTAGGTTTTCCCCATTTGTAAACAAATCACCGTGTCATTTATTTTCCGCTGCATAATTAGTTTATTGGTGATTTGTTTATGCTACCACGCGTTTGCATGATAAATTGATTAATTAATAACTTGGCTAATTAATTAATTAATTTCTATCATAAGGGGTCAATTCAGTTTGTGGCCTATCAGAAAGATATAAACCTTCCTAAACAATGGCAATTACAGGCCATTGCTCCTACACCAAAGATAGAAAACACTGAGCCAGATTTTATAGCCCAAAAGACAGATGGTACAGTTATTATTTCTTTTAATAATAATGACAGATACACTAATAGCCTTATAAGACCCAGTATTTCTACAAGCAGAAAGACCCCTATGATGTTTACCCCTAGAAGCTCCTTCTCCTCTAGGACACCTTTCTCTGATTCCAGACCTTTACCTCCCCAGAATCTTCCTCCAGTTATACACCTTCCACCTATAAACACCAAGAGAACCCCAATCCAGACTAAGACAGCCTATTACCCAGCAGAAACCACTCAACCAACCCCTAATGTTCACCAAGCCCTTTACCAGCTCCAACCTCAACCTAATTCTCCTACCCACACAGATATATTAGGATTTACAGATGATAGACAAATTAATGTTTTATCTAAAGAATTTTTTTTAGATAAAGAATTACTAAAACATGACTACTTAAAACCTGAAAATAGTGATAGAAAAAACCAATTTTTTGAAGATTATAATGAACAAGAAAGAAATAATTTAAGAACCAAGTATTATGCAATGATGACAGATTTACAAACACACTTTAGTTTCTTTGACTTTTTGGACTATCATAATAAAAAGATAAGTGTAATAGAAAAAATATTGTCATGGACAAAGACAGAAAATCATGAGAAAGTATATCAAACTTATCCACCCTTTGAATCAATTATATTGAATCAAAATAGTGGAGTCCAAGTGCTAGCTACTCCTATCAAAAGACCTAGTCTAAGTGATGATAATAAGAACCTAGACAATATAATTCAACAGAATAATTACACCAATACCTATCTAAAATCAATTGGTCAAAAGCTACAAGATATAGAAGACAGAATAACAACCCCCTTCACCTCCATAAAGAAAGAAGATGAGTCTAATACCCCTTTGTTTATACCTCATGAAATACCTCCGCATCTAAGATCACCTTTAAAAAGACCTATGACAGAAAAAACAAATAATCTACTTGATGAAATAAATAAAAAGTTAGATTTAATGAAACTAGAATCACTAAAGGACACAGATCCATTAAAAAATAAGAATATTATAACGTTAGGACGAACTGACTCTTTAGAGGATGAAGAATCAGAAGATAATCAATTGACAGAATTGGTAGACTTATTAGACATAAATAATTTAGAATTACAATTTACAGATAAATTACAAATTAATAAATTAACTTTAGCATCCTCATCGTAAGATCGCAAAAAAGGAAGAATTGAAGAATTATACCCTAAGAAGAATTGGTATCCTAAACCTACTCCCCCTGATTTACAATTCGAAGAAAGACATACTTTTGTTAATTCATCTTATTCACCAGATTTAATTTATGAATGGAATATTGATGAAATGTCAGAATATGAAATAATAAACCTTTTACATGAAATGACTTTGCTTACTAATGTTTATAAGAATCATGGAAAACAAGACCACCAAATAGCCCATTTAATTGTCACTGGTTTTACTGGCCAATTGAAAGGTTGGTGGGATCACTATTTAAATAATGATGACAGAAATAGTATATTGACAGCTGTTAAAAGAGAAACAGACGAAAGTGTTATAATGACAGATAGACAGCCTTCACAAGATGCAGTTAATACTTTAATTTTTACCATAACTAAACATTTTGTTGGAGATCCTAATCAATATAAAGAAAGAGCTTCAAATGTATTAATTAATTTAAGATGCCCACAACTTTCAGACTTTAGATGGTATAAAGATGTTTTTATTTCAAAAGTTTTAAGTAGAAATGATTGTCAACAATCTTACTAGAAAGAAAAAATTATTGCTGGATTGCCTTATTTCTTTGCTCAAAAAGTTAGACTTGATATAGTCAATAATGATGGAACTATAGACTACCCTAGCTTAACATATGGTGACATAATATCTTCAATTAATAAAATAGGTCTATGGCTATGTAATGATCTAAGACTAAAAAATCAGATAGAGAAAGAAAAAAGATATGCTAAAAAGGAGCTAGGAACTTTTTGTGAGCAATACGGTTTTGACCCGTTAATTGCCCCTTCTAGGAAAAGAAGGAAAGAAAAGAGGGATGACAGAAACGATAGATACAATAGAAATAATAGAAGATATTATAAAGGTAAGACTAAAGACAAGAAAGAAGAATCCAAAAGAAAGAAACATGATAGACGTAGGGAAAGTGACATTACTTACTTCAAATGTGGAAAAAAGGGACACATTAGTAAATATTGTAACTTTCAAAGAAAGATAAATAAACTTGATATATCAGGAAAATTAAAGGATAAATTAATAAGCATAATAAAATTGACAGATAGTGATGAATCAGATAATGAAATCCATCAGATAGATAATTGCAACATCACCTCATCATCATCTACAGATATTTCGTCACATGATGAAAACGTTAAATTATGTAACTGTAATAATCCTGATAATTGTTATTGTAAAAGAAAGTTAAAAATAAGTGTCTTAACAAAACAAGAAGACATAATAATGGATTTAATAGACAGACTTCCAGATCTATAGTCTAAAAAAGATTATTTATCCAAATTAAAAGAATCCTTAACTCAAACTGACAGATTTGAAATAGATCTAAAAGATTATAAGTCAACCTATAATTTTACAGAAATTACTGATAGTTTTAAACCCAATAAACCTATAACTGTGACAAATCTACAAACAGATATTAATAATCTAAAGAGTGAACTGAAAGAATTAAAATCAGAAAATTTCATCTTAAATGGCATGATTGAATAGATAACTGCACAAGTAATTAGCATGAAAGATAGAATTAAATATTTTAATGAACCTTTGACAAATTCCCTTTTCCTTGACAGACATGATTATATTGGTGAAAGTTCTCATAAAGATGAATTCTTAAATATAATTGACAGAATGGTATTCCAGAAGTGGTATACTGAAATAACTTTGGTTGTTCATAAAGAATTCTCATTAACAGTTATTGCCCTTGTTGATTCAAGTGCTGATATGAATTGCATACAAGAAGGATTAATACCTTCCAAATATTATGAATCGACAACAGACAAATTAACTCAGGCTAATGATGATAGACTTAAAATAAGTAATAAACTAACTAAGGCATACATATATAATAATGGAATCAATTTCAAAACACCTTTTTTCTTGATAGATAAGTTGTCCTCTAAAGTCATACTAGGAAATCCTTTTTTGGCTTTACTTTACCCTTTTTTCACGACAGACAATGGTATATGTACTAATATTTTGGAAACAGAAGTATTCTTTAAGTTCCTCCTACCCCCATTCCCCAAGGATATACACTTATTGAAAGAAACTTCCATTTCAAAGGACATAAGCACTGATAAAATTGACTTAGTGATAGATGATGAGATTCCTACAAATTCAATGGTAGATAGTACTATTCTACCCAGTAGTAGTAGTACTTAAGTATATACATATCATCTTAGTACTTAAGTATATACATATCATCTTCAATAAAATAAAATAAAATAAAAATAAAAAAATTTCAAAGTCTTTATTATTTTTCCTACCTTTGTTGACTATTAATTCTAGTCTTTCTTCTTTTGTTTCTAGCCTCAAACGTATCCTTCCATTATTTTCTCTTTCAAACACTACTTTTGCTTTGTCTTTCTGACAAAATCTTTACCTTTGTACTATAGGATCATGACTTTTAGCTCTTTCTTCTCCTTTCTCATTTAATACTTGCTCAGACCTTAGGCCTTCTACTAGGGTGTACTTACAATATATTAATTAGTTAATTTTAAAATTAACGGTTAATTGCCTGGCAAGCAAGATAGCCATTCTAAGGCTAAAATCTCAGACCGAATTTTGCCAAGATAGAAATCCTTAATAAAGATTTCAGTTAATGCATGAAGGCGTCTCAATAGAGACAATATCCCTTCAGAATACAAGGTTAACAATGACAGTGTATTCATGTGGTGATCAGAAAGGTTTAACAAGCATAATGATAGAATAGCTACTATAGCTACCCATCAGACAAGCTGATAGAAAACTACGACAGATCACTATGATTTCCAGACAGATCCAGGACAGTCCAAACAGATATGGACAGATTTAAGAAAAAGTCACTGCTATTCACTAGCATGCGCAAAAAGAGTCCAGACAGATGGGATAGATTTTAAAAAGTTACTACTGTTTACTAGCAGGTGTACCCGAACAGATTCCCAAACAGACTACTGTTCATGAATAGTAAAACTTTTATTGTTCATTTCCACAGAATTCTACAAGGTTCTACCGACAGACTAACTTGGGTTAACTTTACTTACTCAAGTTACTTTTGAAGACTTACCATGGTTCACTTCATCTATAAATAGACAGACTCCGAAGACAAAAGACAGGTTGAAGTTTTAGGTCCAATTTCCAGGTCCAGTTTTAAGGTCCAAATTTCTAGTAAAAAGCTTAGGTCCAAGATAGCTCTCTCTCTCCCTCAGAAAGACTTTTCTCTTTTGTAATCTTGTAACCTTTCCCTTCCAAACATATATAATCTTGTAACCCTTTACAGATTTTACTTTGTAATCTTGTAACTCTTCAACAGTGTTTTATTTTCAAAGCTTGTAAGAAAGACAGAAGTATTTTCAAGTAAGATTTTATCAGTTTCAGCTTTCATATTTCATACTCTGTTTTAACTTATTTTGAATATATCTATTTTGCTATTTTCTTCTTTATCATCTATTTTATCATTGTTTATGCTTCTATATTACTGTTGTGCTCTCTCCTGGGTACACTAAACCCTTAAAATAAAAAGGATTTGTGAGAATTACACGGTGTGGATGGGATGGATACACAAAACAGGGTCATGTGCAATTCATAATGAATATCAAATAAGTCGTGGTTATGCCAAATGGCTTCACCATATTGCAGAAATTTTTTTAGATTTTAAAAAAATGATATAATTTTTTTTTGTTCTTATCTCTTCTTCTTCTTCTATAATTTCTAAGTTGATAAATAATATTAAACTTTTTGTTCATATCAACTACTTTAATGTGGAGTGTATATATATCGAATAATTTATAATGAATATCTACCATACGATTCGTTTTCTCAATTCTTCTCTTCTTTAACTTACAACCTTGCAAGTATGTATTTGTTTACTCTTTCTTACTTTCTTTTCATTAAATTGAATAGGTTTTGTGTATTTTTTATCTTTTGTTTAACCTAATTTGCTTAAGTTTTATCCAATTTATATGATTATGGTTTGAAAATCAATCATTAACTATGCTTAGACATGATTTTTAAAATTATTTTGTGTTTTATGACATGGGTTCCAATGGTGATATGTTTCTTTCATCCTCTCAATTTTGATTTAAAGAACAATCTTTTTTTTTAGTTTATTATTAAGCGTGTCTTGATATAAATTTGATGATAAATTGTTCATAACAATTTGAATTTTCTTTTAATGATTGAAATGACTTTGGCTAATTATTAGAGGTACACTTTGACCTATAAAGGAAGCCAATCTGTTTATTTAGTTTTTTTTTTTTTTTTTTTTATCAATTATTAAATATGGTTTGACATAATTTTTATCAACATTAAATTTTCTAATAAAAAACAATGATAAACAAGAACAAGTATACACTAACAAGGAGGTATTCAACAAACTTCCAAAAACACAAAATTCTCATTAGAGCACAATTGGTATGTTACAAAAATATATATATATATATATAAATATATATAAGTGTTATCCTTTTATATTTGATAGTTATTATACCAATACAATCTATTTCTTATATTATTATAATAATTATTTATTTCATTATTGTTTATTTGATAGAATATACATTCAATAAATTTAAGATAAAATATATATTCTATAAGTTTATGATAAAACCATGGAAACAGATCTTTAACTAGTAAATAATAAAAAATAGACATAAGTAAAATGGGTAGAAAATAAGTGACATGCCACATTGGCATGAGTGCAAGTACTACTCATTATCCATTTTAAAATTACAAAAAAAAAAAAAAAAAAATTCCAATTTAGACAGCGAAATAAAAGAATCTGATTCAATGGTATCAACAAATATTATCTATATATAAAAAGTGCCAATGCGCTATAGCTACAGTAAAACTGCAATAACTTGGTTTATTAAGTCCTTTGCACTGATTCGTTGCTTTTTTTTTCACTTCTTTTTTTTTTCCTTTGGGTAATATCGTCCTATCCACTCCTTTTTTATTTTATTTATTTATTTTTATATAGAACTGTTAGTTAACACAATAAATTATCAAAATATTTTCACAACTGTTGAGATGTTAATTCCTTATATGTCAAAATAAAATATCATACAAGAACTAACCACAACTAAAAATAAAGGTATTATGAAAAAAGAAGTGCTACATCCACAACAATTTTCACAACACTTTCATAACAAAAGTGTGAATGCGTAAAGCTACAATAGTAGCTACATTTTTTTTTTTTTGGTTGGTTCAATTATCATTGGTCACTGGCCTTTTTGTTCTGGTAATATCGCCCAGTCAACACTTTTTTTTTAATTTTTTTATATATAGCTATTAGTTAACACAATAAATTGTCATAATATTTTCACAATTGTTGAGATGTTAATTCCTTATAAGTCAAAATAAAATATCATACTGGAACTAACCACAACTAAAAATAAAAGTATTATTATACTAACACAACAAATTTCACAATATTTTCACAATTATTGAGGTGTCAATTTCTTATAAGTCAAAATAAAATAATAAAATATGAGATTGTGACCACCACAACTGATTTATTTTTGTGAAAATGTTGTAACACTTGTTGTGTGAATGTGTAAAAGCTACTGTAGTAGCTACAGTACTTAATGATTTATTCAATATGTACTGTTCATCATTTTATTAGCCCTTTCTTTTTTTCTTGTTCTTTTTACCAGTCATCGGTTTGTCCTTTTTTTTTTTAATATTTATATGAGCTGGCATATATATTGTTATACTGACACAACAAATTTCAAAATACACAATTATTGAGGTACCGTTAAATTTTTATAGGTCAAAATAAAATAATAAAATATGAGACTATGATCAACCACAACTGAAAATAAATGTTTTGTGAAAATGATGTAACACTTGTTGTTATCACAACATTTTCACAATTGTTAAGATCTCAATTTCTTATAGACCAAATAAAAATTGCTAAGTCCACAACATTTTCACATTAATTTCACAACAAATCATAGGTGGTAAGCTGCTATTGATAGATAAAAAAGTAATACCAGTCGTGGGTCCATTTTAAAATTAGTAACAACTTGCCATTTAGAATTTGATATGAAAATATTATAGAGATAGGATTTCTATAAAATAAATATTGTATCAAACCCAAATTTACCACAGTTAAAAATAAAGGTATTGTGAAAATATTGTGACATTTTGTTATGTTCCTAGACTTCTTTTTTGGTTTAGTCAAATTTGGTAAGCAAAAATTCATTGCTTCATGCACAATTTTATTCTGTTGGTTTTTTTTTTTTTTTTTTTTAATAATTCGTAGTTTAAAGTAGTTGTCCCAATTAAAAATCAATAACAATTTACCATTTAAGATTTGTTGTGAAAATATTGTGAATGTAGCATTACTCTAAAATAAAATTATAAAATATCATACCAGGGCCCACCATAGCTAAAATAAAGGTATTGAGAAAATATCGTGAAATTTATTGTGTTCCTGACCTTTTTTTTTTTTTTTTAACCAATTTGTTGAGCCAAAATTCATAGTTTTATGAACTGTTTTCTTGGGTTTTTTTAACACATTGTTTAACGTAAAAAACACATAGTTTTACTAATAAAAAAGAAAAAGGAAAAAAGTACTTTCCTCCCTTATGTTTGGAGTAGTTTCATCCCCCAACTTTAAAATTGAATAATTTCCTCATTTATATTTTGTACACAAGCATATAGTCCCTGTTGTTACTCTCTTAGTTAAATCCTAACAAAATCTTATGATTCATAGAATATTTCATTGTGCAATGTCTAAAATGTCTCACTAAATTTTAATGTCCCAAAAATTTTCTTTGTGTATTTTGAGTTTTATGTGCTAGTCATACTTAAAAAGTAAAATTTGTAATATATGGTATTCTATTTGTTACCTAGAGAACACTAATTTATTAGAGGTTTAAATCTTTTAGATTTATAATTTTCTCTAATGGAAACTTCAATGACATATGTCTTTTGTTATTTTGTTCTTTTTTTTATTTCTTTTATTTCTTAAAACAGTGTTTATTAAAAATTAAGTAAGCTAAGCATCGTAGTTAGGCTCATAAAATAAAATGATAAAGAAGGAAGTATGAATAACAAAATATTCATTGTAAACGTTTGTAGGTATTTAATTTGATAAAGAGTTTTAACAAAATATTCATTAGAAACGATTGTAGGTATTTAATGAATAACAAAATATTCATTGTAAACGATTGTAGGTATTTAATTTGATGAAGAGTTTTAACAAAATATTCATTGGAAACGATTGTAGGTATTTAATTTGATGAAGAGTTTCAATTGTAGCATATGTCATCATTTATTGTGAAAATTTAAATATTATGACAATATTTTATCAAAACTTAGTTATTTATTGTTGAAAGATGACGACATTTGTTATCACTCTTAGTAGAATTTTTTTGTGAGGAGACTAAATTACTTGCATGTAGAAAAGCCATTGAGTTTGTCGTGGATGCTGGCTTCTCTGAATTAGTCATTGAAGGGGATAACAGCTCTGCCATGAAAGCTATTTCAGCTCTAAAAGATGATCAATCAATGCTTGGGAATGTGATCAGGGATATTCAACACTTGCTTAAAAATTTACAATGAGTAGGGATTGAATGTACTAGGAGAGGGGGGAATAGGGTGGCTCATGTGTTAGCTCAATTTGTGAGGAATATTATTGATGATATGTATTGGATGGAAGATGTACCTCTAATAGCTAGGGATGCTTTGTACCAATATGCTAATTTTTTTTGATTAATTGAATGGAATGCTTTTGTTTCAAAAAAAATATATGGTAATTAGAGTGAAAGTGGTCCTAACTCAAGGCGCAACACGTGCCTTGCACGTGTAACCCCTACTGGAAAGTGTAGTCTTCTATTGAAGCACGGAAGTAATTAGAGTGAGTTAGGACCACATATTACTTGGAATTATCACTTAACGAGGCAGCTACATCAATCAGAAGTCTCACAGCTAGGTACGTGACAGGACGGGACCACTGCCATTTATCATTGTAGCTGCTACTGCTAAAGTTCCTGTCTTCTTTCATTTTCGACCACAAATTATTCTGCAACCTTTTTGTTATAATTCTGACGTGACAGAGTGTGAGTAATTAACCATTATTTATACATGTATTCATTATTTTTCTTCACCAATCATACTCTTCACAGTTGTAAAAAATTTTATAATTATAGATTTTTTCTTATTATATAAATGAAATCTACCGAGCAAAAACTTTCACAATTTGAGCTAATTAAGATTTCAAGTCCATAAGAGCATTCTTATCAAAGAATGCAAAAATGCAAAATCTTAAATTTTAGCATTTGAAACCCAAAAAACTCACTCCATCAAAAGTTGCATATGCTAAAAGATTTGTCATCTTGCTACAATGCACTCTCATTTTTTAGAGCGCACTGTAGCAAGATGTGATGGTGTTATAAAATAGACCAACTCCCAAACTCGTCCATATGGCTCGTCCTAAGGAAAGATCGAATGGCATAATGCATGTTCGTCCAAAGAATAAGCTCGTCCGTCCGTCTAGCCGAACGGACGAGCGTCCTGAACATTTTCCTTAGAGCGGCCTCTGTTTTCCTGTCAGATTACAAACCGTTCCCCCAATAAACAGTTATGGAAAACGGACCCTGAATAATGTAACTTCCATGGAGGTTATAGAAGTTATCTCTGAATCCTCTGAACTCCACAATGGTAGGAGAAGTAACCGCCTCAGACAAACACTATATAAGGACTCTTCTACGGGAAGGTAACGGATTTAGAAATTTTTTCCATACAAATTGGAACTCCGAAAATACTAACTTTACCATCGGAGGATTCTTGACCGGTCTTCCCCAGTCTCCTCTGACTTTATGTTCATCTTTTCAGGATATTCCAAGTAACACAGATCATCAACGCTCGAGACATTCAGCCTTACTGATTTCCTTGTGTTCATCAGTTGGCGCCGTCTATGGGAAAGTTTTGTTAGATTTCACCTTCAAGTTCTACAATTCCTTTCTCTGACAAAAAGGTTGCAATGGTTCGGACAAGATCAAGGGCTACTAGTCCAGGCCATCAAGAGAGTAAGGATGCCTCTAGCAATCCCCATCGCGATTGCCAATCTACGCCTGCAATTCAACCATCCTTTGTTCAACATGTGCAATCCATGGCAACCGCTATGGCAGAGTTAACTCGCCAGAACCAAGAACTGACAAGGGAGATTAATCTCAAGAGGCAGCGGCATGAGGAATATGGAGAAGAACAAGGCCAGAGCCAGGGAGATGGAAAAAACGCTGAGCCTGAAAGCCAATCAAGGGGCACCACATCAAGAAGAGTGCCACATTTGGAAAGAGAGATCGACCAGATGAGGAAGGTTATGGATGAGATGAGGGAGAACTTGAAAAGAGCAAATCCTGTAGAGGATCTAGTTCACCGAACAGACTCCCCCTTCACGGCTTCCATCAATGGTCACCCCTTGCCTCCAAAATTCAAGATGCCTTCCTTGGATTCATATGATGGAACGCGTGACCCATTTGATCACATTGCCACTTTTAAGACTACGATACACCTTCAAGGGGTCCCGAATGAGATTATGTGTAGAGCCTTCCCTACCATTCTCAAAGGACCGACACGGGTATGGTTTAGCAAAATACCCCCAAATACAGTGGGTTCGTTTGAAGAATTGAGTAAGTTATTTGTCAATAATTTCATTGGAGGACAGAGACACAAGCGTTCCTCATCCAGTCTGTTAACCATAGAACGGGGGGAGAATGAAAGTTTGCGGTCCTTTATCACTCATTTCAACAAGGAAGCCCTGACGGTGGATGAAGTGGATGACAAGCTACTCTTTGCGGCCTTTCACAATGGGGTTAATTCTAATTTGTTAATCCACAAGCTTTATGAGAAGGAACCTCAGTCCATGGCTGAACTCGTCCATTCAGCCCAGAAATTTATGAATGCGGAAGACGCGATCATAGTCAAGAAGAGGAAAAGAGCTGAGAGAATGGAAGTGAGCCCCATGCGCCACTCCGAGCAGGGCCCTCATCCAAAAAAGGGACGGACGGAAGAAAAAAAGACCAAGATGGAAAAAAGGCTGGTCCTTCAGCACGGAGTCAACAATACACACCACTGAACATGCCACTCGAGCAAGTCCTTATGCAAATCAAGGACGATCCTTCCTTGAAATGGCCGGAGAAAATAAAGGGAGACCCCAATAAGCGCAATAGAAATAAGTATTGTCGCTTCCATAGAGACCATGGGCATGATACGAACGAGTGTTTTGACCTAAAGCAGCAGATTGAGAATCTCATAAGGCAAGGAAAGTTGAGACATTTTCTTAGACGAGACCACAAGGACGAGAAGTTGAAAGGAAAGGCGGAAGAATCGTCGCGACCCCTGCTTGGAGAGATAAGAGTTATTATAGGAGGAAGTTCAACAGGTCAGTCGTCCAAGTCCAGAAAGACGTATCTGAAAGTGGTGCAAAATTTTCAACTCTCTAGACAATCTCCAAGGACGAGGATCACAGACAAGCCAGCAATCACATTCACGGACGCAGATGCTGACAGAGTTCACCACCCCCATGACGATGCCATCGTTATTACTTTGCTTATTGCCGACTATACAACCAGAAGGGTGTTGGTGGACAATGGAAGTTCAGCGGACATTCTATATTACCCTGCCTTTCAGCAAATGAGGCTCGGACGAGACCAACTTCGTCCAGTGAACTCTCCCTTGGTAGGTTTCTGTGGAATGAAAGTGCAGCCTATAGGCATTGTGACATTACCTGTCGTGGTAGGGGCATACCCACAACAGGTAGCCAAGGACGTGAATTTCTTGGTGGTAGATTGTTCATCCTCATACAATGCTATAATTGGAAAACCAACTTTAAATAGTTGGAAAGTAGTTATGTCCACTTATCACTTGTCTGTCAAATTTCCAACGGAGCATGGGATAGGGCAAGTGCAGGGAGATCAGCTGGCAGCAAGAGAATGCTACCTGGCCATGTTGGCCATGGACGAGCAAGTTCAGACGATGAATATTGAGGAAAGGAGAGTTGTAGCAGAGCCCACCGACGCATTAGAGAACATTTTCTTGGACGAAAATAACCCCGAGAGGTGTACCAAGGTTGGAGTAGATTTGGAAGAAAAGACTAAAAAGAATCTCATCCATTTTTTAAAGAAAAATACTGATGTGTTTGCTTGGAGCCATGAGAATATGCCGGGTATAGACCCTAGTGTCATTACCCACCATTTGAATGTGTATCCTTCTTCTAAACCCATACGTCAGAAGAAAAGAGTATTTGCCCCTGAGAGAGATAATGCTATTAAGGAAGAAGTGCAAAAGTTGGCCACAGCAAAGTTTATTCAAGAGGTTTATTATCCGGATTGGCTAGCCAATGTAGTGATGGTTAAGAAGACAAATGGCAAGTAGAGAATGTGCGTAGATTTCACTGATCTAAACAAAGCTTGCCCCAAGGATAGCTATCCGTTGCCGCACATTGACCAACTGGTGGATTCTACTACAGTTCACAAGCTGCTTAGTTTTATGGATGCTTTCTCCAGATACAATCAGATAAAGATGGACGAGGCAGACCAAGAGAAGACATCCTTTATCACCAGTCAAGGCTTGTTTTGTTACAAAGTGATGCCCTTCGATTTGAAAAACGCAGGGGCAACATATCAGAGGTTGGTTAACCATATGTTTCGTCCACAGATTGGACGGAATGTAGAAGTCTATGTGGATGATATGCTAGTGAAGAGCCTGGACGAAGGGAAGCACCTAGACGACCTGCAAGAAACCTTTGACACACTTAGGCAGTACAACATGAAGTTAAAACCGAGCAAATGCGCTTTCAGAGTTTCATCAGTAAATTTTCTCGGATTCATGGTTTCGCATAGAGGAATTGAAGCAAATCCTGATAAAATACAAGCGATACTAGATATGAAGCCTCCGCAAAGCATCAAAGAAGTCCAATCTCTTACCGGACGAGTTGCTGCCCTAAACAGGTTTGTCTCTAAAGCTACTGACAAGTGTTTGCCGTTTTTTAAGGTTCTTAGAAAAGCATTTGAATGGACGGATGAGTGCCAGAAAGCTTTTCAAGACCTAAAGACATATCTCACCACAGCTCCCTTGTTAAGTCCGTCTATGTTGGGAGAAGAATTGTACTTGTACTTGGCAGTAACTCCACATGCTGTAAGTTCAGCGTTGATTAGGGAAGAAGGAAGGGTGCAGGAGCTAGTCTACTACACAAGCAAAGCGCTCAAAGGAGCGGAAGGACGATATCCGCTGATAGAGAAGTTGGCCTTTGCACTAATAACAGCTTCCAGGAAGTTAAGACATTACTTCCAAGCCCATGTCATCAATGTCATGACGACTCATCCACTCAAGAAGGCAATGAAAAAGTTGGAAGCCGCAAGACAACTGATCCAATGGGCTGTCGAGCTCAATGAATTTGACATCAGGTACCAACCCAGAAATGCAATCAAAGCTCAAGCCCTGGCCGACTTCATCGCAAAGTTCACTCCGAGTTATGATGACTTAAGCCAGACGGAGAATAGTGAAAAATGGATCGTCCATGTGGATGGATCATCTACACAGCATGCAGGAGGAATAGGAGTTGTTTTATTATCCCCGGAGGGAGATAAATTGAAGCACAAGGTTCGCCTGCAGTATCAGACAACCAATAATGAAGTTGAGTATGAAGCCCTTCTTAAAGGGCTGAAATTGGCTAAATTAGTGGAAGCAGAATCAATACTCGTCCTAGGAGACTCTCAGCTAGTCATAGGCCAAGTAAATGGGACATGTGAAGCTAAAGAAGAACGAATGAAGAAGTACCTTAATAAGGTGGTACGCATTGTAAAGAAATTTAAGGTGGTACGCCTTGTAAAGAAAACATGGAAGCAGATACATTAGCAAAGGAAGCCTCAGCGAGCGAAGTAATGGACGACTTAAATGAAATTCAATACCTACCCAGCATAGACTTTCTAGAAGTACAACAGATAGAAGGTGAATAAAATTGGATGACTCCAATAGTATCATACTTGAAAGACGGAAAGCTTCCAGAAGGAAAGGACGAGGCCAAGAAGCTTAGAGTCAAATCAGCCAGATACATCCTCATGGATGAGGTACTATACAAAAGGGGTTTTTCACAACCTTATCTGAGGTGTTTAGCTCCGGACGAGGTCAATTGCGTATTAAGGGAGATTCATGAAGGAGCATGTGGCAATCACTCAGGAGCTAGATCACTCGTCCACAAGGTTGTCCGTGCAGGTTACTACTGGCCAAATATGCAAGCTGATGCCAAGGCATATGTCAAGGTCTGCGATCAATGCCAACGGTTTAGTAACATCCCTAGACAACCATCAGAATACCTCACCCCTATGATGGCCCCATGGCCTTTCGCACAATGGGGACTAGACATCTTGGGTCCCTTTCCACTCGGTACAAGGTAGATGAAGTTTTTGGTAGTTGCCATTGATTATATCACGAAGTGGGTAGAAGCAGAACCCTTGGCAAATATCACTTAACAAAATATTAAGAACTTCGTCTGGAAAAATATCGTATGCAGGTTTCGGGTGCCCAGAGTGTTGGTTTCCGATAATAGATGACAATTTGACAATGCACTCTTCAAAGACTTCTGTGAACACTTCGGGATTTAGAATCATTACTCCTCACCAGCCCACCCGCAAGCTAATGGTCAGGCCGAGGTTGCAAACCGATTCTTGTTGAAAATCATCAAGACTCGGCTAGAGGGGACAAAGGGAGTATGGCCAGATGAGCTACCAGGTGTTCTATGGGCGTACAGGACGACAGCAAGAACCCCCATAGGAGAAACTCCTTTCAAGCTAGCCTATGGAAGCGAGGCAGTCATACCTGCAAAAGTGCACATGGCCAACCATAGAGTGATGGCGTATCAGGACAAGGATAATGAGGAGCAACTCCGCTTGAACCTCGATCTGATAGACGATGTAAGGACAGACGCAGAACAAAGAATGGCAAGGTACAAAAACCTCATGGCTAGGCAATATGACGCAATGGTGAAGCCAAGGCGATTCAACATAGGGGACCTCGTCCTGAAAAGGGTCTCTTTGGCAACAAAGAACCCAGCTCATGAGAAACTGGGACCTATTTGGGAAGGCCCCTACAAAGTTGTCAATTGTAAAAGACAAGGATCCTACTACTTGGAGACCTTAGACGGGAGGAAATTGGAGCATCCTTGGAATGTTGAACACCTGAGGAGGTACTACCAGTAAAATGCCAGCCTGGACAAATGTAATTCTAGATGAGCCTGAAGCCCGTTTATCTACTCGTTTATCTACATAAGGAGCTTGTTTATCTACATTTTTAGTATTGCTTTATTGTTATTATGTTGGGATTATGGACGAAGTTATGGATTGGCTAGTATTTATTTTCCTAAAGGCATTAGCTTCTAAAGCGCATGCCTCGTCTATGAACAATATTTATGCTATGTACATAATGTTATGCTTGAATTCTTGGTTTCCACTGTTTTCATTGAAAATAACCTCTAAGAGGGCTAAGAGCCCAAGACGAGTAAATTCTTTGGACGTAGGGATGTATTGTCTAAATTCTCAAGGATAAAACAAAGGTGTACTTGTCCAAACCATGGACGAGCCGAAGCCTTAGACTTGGACGAAGCCATAAACCGTCCAAATAATGGATGAGTTAGAGCACTTATTACATTGGTTCAACCCATGGATGAGGAAATAAGCAAAGGCATAAGCAAATGTTTAATCTATTGATTGGGACACCAACCGAACAATCCAACCTATGGATGAGTGAAAGGTTGGGCCTTGCCTTTATAAAATGTGAAAATCAGCTAAGTCTAAGGACGAGCAACGCTGATAATTACCATTTCACATGGACGAATCATACTTAACGAAATTCAAGAAATGGAATAAGTATATATTCATGTTAAATAGGGAGAAATTCCTTTTATGGACGAGCCAAAGTCTCTTCTATGGACGAGCCAAAGTTTGAAATCTATCATGAAAATAGAAACTCTCGTCTATATCATTATAGAAAAGAACACCATTCATTCAGTTGTTTAAAGGCGGACGACCAACGTCCAAACACCCTCATGAAATAAAACTGTTTTAACAACTCGTCCTAAAACCACGGACGAGCTTAATGTACTTGGATTACATTAAAAAGGTCCCAAAACAGTGGACCAAATAAAAAAAAGACAAGAATACAAAAATTAGAATATTTTCTATGCAGGGGGGGCATCCACGCTAGGGTCGTCCTGAGGAGGCTGAGTAGAAGCGTCATCTTCCATATTGACGTCCTCAGAGCTAGTTTGAAGAAGAGAACTGGTAGTAGCAGCCAGGTTAAGCTTAATGGAGCCAAAGTCCACTTCAGGGCAGTTTTCCTTTGCATCCATTCGAAAATCCTCAAAACCTACTGCATAATTGGCATCCAGAAGATTAGTGTATTGCTTGGACACCTTGAATTCAGTCACTGCATCTTCTTTTGCCTTGGAAAGAAGAGTACTCAGCTCGTTATTCTTTTTCTGAAGATGGTCAAGACGAGTATCTTTTTCCACTATATCAGTTTTCAACTCCTCAACCAAGTTTAATAGCTCCTTTCCCTTCTCCTTAGCCTTGGCAGCTACCTCAGCCCACTTCTTAGATTCATCTTTCACCTCCTGAATTCTCGTCTCCAACAAGACCCTCGTCTTGTCCAATCCTGTGGCCTGCCTAGATGCTGCAATAAATTTTGACATAGCCTACAAGTGACAATGAAATTTGGTGAGAATATATAAAGGTATATCTTTCAGCAAAGACAAGAAAAAAGTATGATTACATACCTTAAAAAGATCATGAACACCAGAATGTTCGAAATCTTTTAGGGACATGTCATAACAAGTGTTTATGTCCTCGTCCGAAACAGCTTTCTGAAAACGTTCCTAAGCCAGGTCTTCATTTTCAATAATATTTGAAGGAATCTATTGTGAAGGCTGGGACGTGGCTGGCACAATCGTCTTGGGCGGAGGAGTCTTAGACGGAGTAGTTTCAATTGGAATGGACGAGTCCACATCATATATTTTGACGGACGGCTGAGACGGAGGAAGATTAGGCTTGATTGTTTGGGACGACCCGTGCTTAGCCTTTTTGCCTCGTCGGCTGGGGAGATTTCCCAAATCAAGGTTTTTAGGCAAAGATTTCCTTTTGTCCCCAGCCGACGGACGAGCTTGAGACTGAGTCTCAGGACGATTCTCTTCACCTACAACTTTCCCAGCCGACGGACGAGCTTGAGACTGAATCTCAGGACGATTTTCCTCACCTGTAACTTCTTTCTCTTTGTTTTCTTTCATTGTTGACATCCCTAAGGCAAAAGACAATAACAATGAGTGACGAATTATAAATAGATTAAGAAATATAATAAGACGTTCAAATGACCATTAAATGAGAACTTACTTCTTCGCACTGTGACCTCGTGAGCAATAGCCTCGTCTGATGGTTCAGGACCAAGTCCCCACTTGGCAAGACGCCGTAGGGTGACCAAAGAATGAAAATCCCTGTCGGCATAAAGACGAGCCCTATGGATGTAGTCACGGTGAAATTTACTTAAGGATGGTCGTTTGACACCTATAAAGTGAATGATGAACAAGGGTTAGAAACAAATAAAAAATAAGATAAAAAGAAAAAGAAGGATGAAAAAGGGGAGGGACGTACCTTCAGGACGAAGGTTTCCTAAGTCCCCAGAGTAAGGGGCAAAATGGTCCCTACCCACGTCCATAGGGTTCCCAGCCCAAAAACCGGAGACAAAGATAAACTCTGTCTTTCAATTCCTGTCGAACGAGGCCAAGGACTTGATTAATCTACAATCTTTACCCCTAGTTGTGAATTGGTAAAAGCCAAGGGATTGATTTATTTCTGAGGGTTTGTAACAAAAAAGAAACTCGTCCACAGTAAGAGGACGGTTTCTTCCAAATACCTCCCTCCACAAAATTTGCATAGAGATAACTAATCTCCACGCATTATGGTTGAATTGACACATACCTAAACTTAACCTAACTAGTAACTCTCTAGCAAATGCGTTCAAAGGCAACCTAAAGCCCCCCAAGAAATAAGTCTCATAGATACCTACTCCAAAACGAGGATTCCAGCACCATTCTCCACGGACGGGCAACCTAGGATTAAGCTCGTCCGGGATCTGGTACCATGTCCTAAGATTGTTAAGCCTTTGTTCATTCGTTTTAGAATGAATACCTACAGCACAACTATAGACGGTCTCCTCTTCGTCCAAAGGATCAGACGGGGGGACATTGGACGGGGAGCCAGCTTGGGAACCAGATGCTTTCCTAAGTTGTTCTTGGATAACTTCTAAAGGAAGCCCAGGGACACCAGAGGTATATCCCTCGTCCGTAGAACTCCCCTCACTACTGTGGTTACTATCACTAGAACCACTATCACTGGTCGTATCATAATACTCGTCTATAGCTTTCTCTGTACTATTGTTAGACGAAGAAATAACAATTTCTGACATCTTTTGGAAACCAAAAACCTAAAGACGAGGAAGAAGAGAATACCTGGCTCTAGACGAGAGAGGACTATGGACGCGGAGAGACTTCTAGACGAGGAACTAGACGAAGGAAAATTTCAGAAAATGTAGAGGGTAGAGGAGGTATTCCGCTATTTATAAGCAGCTGACCTAAGCACTTGAAACGACACAACCAATCAGGAAGTGACACGTGGCTTACTCCTCGACAAAATAAATCGACGAGACCGGTCACCAATAAAATTATGACACGTGACATATCTAACTGTAGACATTAAATACATATGTCCAGGGAAATGATGCCGAGCTACACAGTCCCTTAGACGATCCATGTGGACGAGGGGGCAACTAATGATGTTATAAAATAGACCAACTCCCAAACTCTTCCATATGGCTCGTCCTAAGGAAAGATCGAATGGCATAATGCATGTTCGTCCAAAGGATAAGCTCGTCCGTCTGTCTAGCCGGACGGACGAGTGTCCTGAACATTTTCCTTAGAGCAGCCTCTGTTTTCCTGTCAGACTACAAATCGTTCCCCCAATAAACGGTTATGGAAAACGGACCCTAAATAATGTAACTTCCATGGAGGTTATAGAAGTTATCTCCGAATCCTCCGAACTCCACAATGGTAGGAGAAGTAACCGCCTCAGAAAAACACTATATAAGGACTCTTCTACGGGAAGGTAACGGATTCAGACATTTTTTCCATACAAATTGGAATTCCGAAAATACTAACTTTACCATCGGAGGATTTTTGACCGGTCTTCCCCGGTCTCCTCTGACTTTGTGTTCATCTTTTCAGGATATTCCAAGTAACACAAATCATCAACGCCCGAGACATTCAGCCTTACTGATTTCCTTGTGTTCATCAAGATGTTATAATATTTTATTAATTTATTTATTCTCTCTCCAACTCTCTGTCTCTCTGTCTTCCACATCTCTCTCATTTCTCTGTTCTCTCTGTCCTCACTCCCTCTCTCTTTCTCATTCAAAACTTGCCACTGGAGTTAGGTTGGACCGATCTGCATAGAGATTGACTTGGTGGTGCGGTAGAGATCGTACGTTTGAAATCGGCTTGGTGGCGAGGAGAACGGCGTGATGGCATGAGATCGGCGTGGAGGAGATCAACGTGGAGACCGGTGTGGAGATCGGCGTGTTGTGTGTTTTCTTGTGGTTGTTGTGGCCGGTGTCTTGTGGTTCTTGTGGCGGTTTTTTGTGGTTCTTGTGGTGGTGGTTTCTTGGTGGTTCTTGTTGTGATCAGAGTTGTGGCTATAATGTTTGGTGGGTGTTTGGTCCATCTGGGTATGGGTGGTGGGTTTTTATTCGGTTTTTGGTTCGAGTTTGATTCTCGTTGTGGCTGTGGCTATAGTGTTTGGCTGTGGGTGTGGTTTTGGTGATGGGTTTTTGGCCGTGGATGGTGATGGGTCATGGGTTTGGTTAGGTTAAGTTGGGTATGGGTGGTGGTGGGTTTTAGTTGGTGTTGAGAACGGGGTGGGTGGGTGGTGGTGGGTTTTGGTTAGGGTTAAGATCGGGGTGGTAGGTTTTGTGGTGGCTGTTGGTATTGGGGTGAGGCTGGGCTGCGGTGGTGGCTAGCAGTGGCTAGCCATGGGTGTGGCTGTGGCTGTGACTTGGGTTGCTTGGACTGAGAAGAAAGTGGTGAGTTTTATCAAAGAAAGAGAGAGACACAGTTGTAAAATAAAAATAATATTATTTAAATGAAGTTGTAAAAAAAATAATATTTGATTTTGGGTGTATTGTAAAGTGATATATTAAAATTGATAAAGTAATATTTTAAGATGTTAGATGCTAAAATATTTGTATTCTTTGACGAGAATGCTGTAAATACATCCAAAAAGAAGAAGAAAAAATGAAAGAAGGCAATATATAAGACAAAACTGAAAAACAAGATTAATCAACCATGAACGGACGTC
The DNA here is from genome assembly GCA_030021035.2 of Notholithocarpus densiflorus. Taxonomy (NCBI): domain Eukaryota; kingdom Viridiplantae; phylum Streptophyta; class Magnoliopsida; order Fagales; family Fagaceae; genus Notholithocarpus; species Notholithocarpus densiflorus. The sequence goes on along the minus strand of JARYZH020000013.1, from coordinate 8,423,484 downwards.
ACCTCCCTACCTTCTCCGAAGCTTTTTAGCTTTAACACCCTTTTCCAAACTCATCTACAAAAGCTTTAAGATTGTTATAGGAAGAACCACCTTCGTTTGCAGCCTCCTTAGCCAACTCTTTCCATTTCTTGGCATTCCTTCTCATTTCTTTCCCTCTCTCTCCATCTCCAATAACCAATTCCAAGCACCTCTTAATCTCATCACCTTCAACAATCCCATCCTTATTTGCCATCACCCTCACTCCCGTCTTCCACACATCTTGTATCAACTTTGCATTCGTCCCTTGATCCGACCACTGTGGAAACATTACCACAGGCACTCCTGAAACCAAACTCTCCAAACTTGAATTCCACCCACAATGTGTCACAAAGCAACCCAACGAAGGATGGGACAAAACCTCCATTTGTGAACACCACGGCACTATCAGTCCCATTTGTTCCAATTCCTCTCTACAACTCAACTTCTCCTCTTCTTCTTCTCCATCCTTAGTTTTTACGACCCACAGGAAGGGTCGCCCGCAATCCAACAATCCACGTGCAACTTCCTCCATTTGTTGCTTCTTTAACACCGATAAGCTCCCAAATGAAACATAAATGACCGATGATTCTGGCTTAGAGTTAAGCCATTCGAAGTAGTAGTCCTTGGAATCATCCAAAAAAGCATATGGAACTAGTGGTCCAACTGCAACCAAATTAAGCTTTTCAATTGCCTCTAACGCCTCGGGTTCTAGTGCATCAAAGGTATTCATTAGAACTCTTGGTCTTGGATGGTTCTCTTTTTCAAGTGCTTCAAAATGGGCTTCAAATGTTGGAACAGCAGAAGGGTACGGGTTTGAAGCAAGCAAGAAGGAGGGAAGTTCACGGCTAGTGAGCACTGGTAAACCCGGTAATTGTATCGAACATGAGGGGTTGTTCCTGATAACATCGGCAAAACCATTGAAGTAGTAGTAACATATGTCGAAAACCATGGCTGGCTGAATCCAAAGAAGCACGGAAGGAAGGTGAAGCTCACGTGCCACGTCAGCAGCCCAAGGTATGAGCATTGTGTAGACTAAACAGGTAAAGGGACGTCCCTGGTTGGCGTTGGATACAATAAGGTCAGTGAGAGTTTTGGAGCCATTGCGCTTGAGCTGTATAAAATGGTGCTGGTCGTCATCCCCGGGTTTCACTCCGTCGTCATAGCCATCAGAGAAGATGGCAAAAGACAGGCCTTTAGGAGGAGGGCTTTTGATCATGCGACGGTGGGTGCTAACACAGGTGACACAAGTGACATGAGCTCCCATGCGAATGAGGCTCTCTGCGAATTGGAGGGCAGGGTTGATATGGCCTTGTGCGGGAAATGTCGTGAGGAGGAAGTGGCGTTGTTGTTCTTGTTGCTGCAACATATTCTGGATTTTTGGTGGTGGTGGAGCTAGAGTAAAGAGTAGAGAGAGTCGTGCTTTAGCTCGTGAGAGAGAGATATAAATAATAGAGAGAAATTATTTAGGTTTGCTTTAATTGATAACTTTCAATGCAAGAGGTGGGGGCTTGGTTACTGGGGATTTCTTGTGTTTTTGTTTTCGTTAGAGAGAGAGAGAGAGAGAGGACAAGAAACTAGCTGGCGGTGACCAAAGAATTCCACAAGCTTCTACAACCTCTTTTTATGATGTGGCTAATTATATTATACAGTGTTGGTTATTCATTGAAAAAACAATAATATAATTGATGATACATAAAATCGGCAGTGAGCTGATTGTATACACACGCGCCAATTGAAGTACATGAAGAACAATAAGAAACAAAGAACTTGCATAGAGTATCAGTGGGATATCAATCAAAGACCTTCTGAAGGTTAAGTTAGTGATAGAAGAATATCCATAATGTAATTATTTAAAAAATTTGTTGTCAAATTTTTTCTACTACAACATTTTAGATACTGCAAACATACTAAAAAGTGGGTTAGAGAGAGAATGACAAAGAAAAAATAATGTGAGGTTTGTTTTCAAGATCTTGGGGTTGGAAGAATTGTGTACTAGACATGAGAAGAGTTAAAAGGAGATGGGTATAAAGAAGGATCAAGATGCACCATGGCAGACGAAACCATGGCTGCACCACCACCATGAGCTATGGTGGGACTGGTAGTAGTAACACCAAAAATGTCGTGACCCACCTCTCTCTCTCAGATGGGTATAGGGGTTGATTTTGTGATTTTGATTTTGGTTGTGTGGCTAAGCTATGTGGAGCTAATTTTATGATTTTGATTTTGATTTTGATTCTGATGATTATGATATTGTGAACTTGTTGGTACTGATGCTTTTTCGTCATTATTTTTCATAGGAACCAAACACTAGAGTTTTTTTCCAAGGCATTTTATGAAATGCAAATTAACTCTAAAAAATAAATTACTTTCTAGAAAATAATTTTAGGTGAATATATTTTATGCTTGGAAAAAATATAATATCAAAATAAACACAACATTAGATAGTAAAGTACAAGCAATTTCTTTCTAATGTAATAGTTATAGATCTTTTTTTTTTTCTTTTTTTTTTTTGAGAGAAAGTTTTAATTTATGGCGTCCGCTTTTGATGATAGCTTTTTATCATCAAACCAAGACACCAATCATTTTTTGGTGTAGGCAGAGATTTAACCCCAGATCTCTTATACAACTATCAGAGACTTTACCAGTTAAGCTAACTAGAACCCACAAATCTATTTTATTTTAAATTGGCATAAAAAGAACAAAACCTTTTATGACTCTATCCCACTTATTGATTTCCGCTTCAGGCTCAATCAATCATAATTTTCCATGTGTTTTTTTTTTTTTCCAATTTTATTCTTTGGTTATTTGATAAGAAAATAATAATAATATATGCCAATTGTGATTAATGGAGTATAAAATAGACCACAAAGTGGGGCAGTGGATTTCTGTATGCATGAAATTTCCATTAAATCATGAATCTCATTTGAGTGACTTAGGACATCATATTTATTGAGAATCATCTCATGGTATGTGGGGTTCACAAATAAGAGAAGAAAGCTAGATGAGTGTGGAACAAACATGTCCATATTAAGTATTTACCTTCCAAACTGCTGCTAAGGCTATTGATTTGCCAACTTAAAGAAAGGGTTAGTTTCTTCAATACAATTAGTCATTTCCAATTTAACCTCAATGTTAAGAACCTAGAGAGTTTGGTGGTGTTAAGGAATTGTGGTAGATCTCTTCGAGGGGATCTGGGCCTCCTTAAGAAGAAGATGGAGAGAGAGATATTGAGAGAGGAAGACAATAATGAAATCACAATCAGATTATGCATATCTCTACAATCATAGCTTAACCCTTTTATACAATTCATATCAATAGTAACTAACTCCAACTGACTTCACTATTTCAGCAACTAACCCCAATACCCGTAACTAACTCAATTTCCTAACTAACTCAATCACTAGTAACTAACTGTTGCCACTGCCAACTGCTGTTGCTTACAATTGAGTGAGTACCTATCACTCTTTAGGTTTGGACATGTCACAATATAATTTAAAAAAATTTAATTGTTAAATTTACACTCTTAAAGTTTGAACTAAACTAAACTATAACCAATTGGATTATGTTAAAAATAACAGATTTTATATGTTGTGGATAAATAAACCTTCAATTTTATCGCTATTCTTTGGAAATCTTCTACCGTCATTGATCTAACCCATAAAAACACAATTGTACATAAATTTGATGAAAATTAAAACAAATATTATAAAGTGAAGTCCTTAATTCAATTTCCATGAATATAAAAATTATTAACTAATAGAATAAGAAATTAACCTCAAAATTAACAGATCTTAATTCATCACAATGCAAATGCAACAATTTCAAGATAGGGGGGTAAACAAAGCAAATCGAAGAAACACCGTCGTTGGCAGCGTTCTTAGTCAACTCCTTCCATTTCATGGCAGTCCTCATTTCTTTCCCTCTCTCTCCATCTCCCACAACCAATTCCAAGCACCTCTTAATCTCATCACCTTCTAAAATCCCATCATTATTTACTGTCACCTTCATATTTGTCTTCAACACATCTTCAATCAACTTTGCATTTGTCCCTTGATCCGTCCATTGTGAAAACACTACCATTGGCACCCTTGAAACCAAACTCTCCAGAGTTGAATTCCACCCACAATGTGTTACAAAGCATCTCACTCAAAGGTGCGATAGAACATCCACTTGGGAACTGTTATGTTTGGAAATTAGATAACATAAGATAAGGATCAATTCAAGTTAAATTATAATAAAGTTCATGAGTTGAATTCAAATAAATTTAAATTTAAATAGGAGTTGGTTCCTATTTTTTAGGAGTGGTTAGGATTTCAGCTTTTGCTATTTGAAAAATTAATGAAAGGTCAAGCAAAAAATTAACCCAAAAAGTATATTCTCCCACTCAAGTTCAGAGGCTAGTCACCTCGAATCAACTAAGTTATCTTTTATTTTTATGGTTCATAGCATTAAAAATAGTTAGTGGGGAAATCAATTGAAAAGGACATGTTTAAAGTCTTTAATATGTAGACTTGTTTTGTGGGTTACCATCTACCATATAATATGACAACATAGAAATGTTATAATCCATCAAGGGAAAGCTAAACTAGAGGAAAGCATTGTGCTACATATTAGATTAGAGAGAAAAAGAAGGTAGAATTGAGTTTGAAATGGAGGGTTTTGCAACTCCAATCAGAACAGAGTAGTCTGCAGTCTATGGGGTATCTTTTACTTTGGTCTTAAAACCAGATGATAGTTTTTGTTATATATTTTGACTTATTTTCTTCCATTTTATTTCTTTCCTCAAAAATGGGGTGGTGGGGGGTGGTGGGGGAATATATATCTGAGTACTAAAATAGTAAAACTCAACCTTTCTCAAATTCTTCCCTAATTAACTTATACTAGTCGCTAACCCATGCGATGTACGGGAAAACTATTAAATATGATTTAAAAAAATATTTTTATTAATTTGTTTTTGCTATCGACAATGTTTTCTATTGTAATAGTTTGAAAATTTATTATAGAACAAAGTTTAACATGACTACATATTTTGAAAATCTAATCGTTGATTGCAAGTTCTTTATGTTCTTAATACACATATCAAATTTCATAGTAATTGGATGTTATTTACTATTAAATCCATAAACTTATTTTTTATGCGTAATTTTAAACTATAAAAAACTTGAAATCTAAACATTTGATTGATGATATAGTTATTGATCTTTGATTTTCTGGAAATTTAGCTATTATTCATATTTTTGTACTTTCTGTTGATTCCTATGCACTAAGAAGGTTTTTTTGTTATCCTTAAATTTTCATCAATAAAGTTCCATTACTTACCACACAAAAAACTCAAAGTTTATGAGCATATTCTAACATAAAAAGCAAACCAAAAATTACCCTTTAAGTTGTGGAAACTCATTTACCACAAACCAAAGCATTATACTTCTTCATCAAAAAGTCAACCTTTTATAATACTGTATAAAAAATTCTCAAAGCATTGTCCCAAAAATGCGAATTTGATATATGTCTAGCAAATAAAAAATTTGGATATCCTATTGCAAGTCTATCATATAAAAAATTTGGATATCCTATTCCACTTCTACCAGCCTTACCTAATTTTGTAACTTCAAATCTTTGCATAAAGGTTTAATTTATGACTTTTGATTTCTCAAGAATCTATAAATGCATTCATGTACCAACAATCACTATCACATATGCTTTGACACCAAATAGTTTTAATTAATTTGATTTCACTTCTCTACAAATTCAAACTTATATTCACCAAAGATCACAAAATATTTATATGAAAATCAGCAGTTATACTACTTTACATAGATCATAACACTATAACTCTGAATTTTAGAAACTATTTTTTGTCAATAAAACTCAAGCAAAACCTTAGAAACCCAAAAATGCACAACCTACTAAATGAAACAAAATTGTTCCTGAATCAAATATTATAATATTCTTTTGTTTCTCACCAATTTTGAGCTCCAAAGTATAGACATCACAAGTATTTTCTTTTAATGTTAGCTAAAAATAAGAATCATAATGCAATAGTAACTGATATAGTATATTTCTCTAAATATTTAATCACTATTCAATAAATCATATATATTTTATTTTATTTTTTTAAAAGCTCACTATAACAACATAGAAACATGCAAGGGAAATCTTAGAAAAAGGTTTATTGATAAACAGTAGAAAAAAGTTTATTGATAATAAACGTGTCTTACAAGGTATTGCTAAGAATGGGAGGAAGTTCCCTTTGCCACGTGTTCTGAATAGAGTATGTATATGTTGCCATCTGTTTTTTCCTTTGTTTCTGTTAACTGATACAGCATGCCACCTCACATCTTAGAACTTGGAAATTACTTCTCTTGCTTCCTCTATTAGGTGTCCATAGGAAGTAAGCATGGGCCGAAGGAGAGAGTGGACACTTGTGTGTTAGGTTTAAGGTTGAAGAATAATTCAGATTTTGTCGAACAGGGGAAAAAGAAAGAAGTCCATCGTTGAAGACAGGAGAATCCGGCTACAGAGTCCCCTTATGTTTAGGGTTTGTAGATATATCGGGCAAAAACCCAAATAAAAAAGCAAAATTTAAATGTGGAAAATTGTATATATATTTAAGTAATGCTGATGTATAAAATTGTGGAGAGGTCAACCAAAAGTAGAATTTTATTTAGATGTTATAGAATTTTAGTTTTTTTTTTTTTTTTTTTTTTTTTGAGAAACTTATAGAATTTTAGTTGAAGTAAAATTTTCAAGCTCTTGAAACATATATCTAATAGAATTTTACTTAAACTAAACTATTGTAACACTGATAAGATAATTACAGGTTAAAGAGAAATAATAAATATATAAGATATAAAGCCTAAAATAAAAATAAAAAGAAAATAGTGCTAATGTGGAAAATTGTGAGAGTTTCAGAGGCTTCGGTTTTATATATACTAGTGTTTAACCCGCGCAATGCGCGGGATCATTTTATGTAATAGAAAACAATCAACATAACAATACATTAAAATTCGTCAAGTGCATCTTGTACAGCCCCTCATTTGTCCTATACTTGCAGAAATTCTATCTATAAAATACAATACAAAATATCACTCCCTTCATATGTTACAATAGTTTTCATCTAGAAACAAAATATCAAGCACATGAATTATATCAAGCAAACTAACCACAAACTAAAGGTCTTTTATGTTAGTTTTTTTTCTTTTAATAAGCCTTGGTTTTTTTTTTTTTTTCCTTTTATGTTGGGAAATTTAAACCCCGGTTGATAGAATTAACAAGTTTTAAACCCAAGTTGTTAATTAGATTTATTAAAAATAAAACTTGTTAAAACAAATAAACATCAATAACATGTCAATAATAAATGCAACGGAAAAATAAATAAGACAAGATATGATGACCCAGGAAAACCAATGAAACAAACTAGTTTCACAGTAAAAAACCTAGGGGGAAACCTTCCCAAAAAGCAATCCACTATAGTAAAGAGAAGTTTCAGATCTAGTACAAAACTTTTGTCCCTAGACTCTACAATCCCGGTAGATGAACTCACAACAGAAACCTTCTACCGCTTCAGAACCTATGAACTCTTCAATATATTAATGCCACCCTTTTGCACGAATCCCAGTACGTGACTAACCAAAGATGCACGGCTCCCAGTACGTGACTAACACACCAACTTGAAGAAGATTGTTGGCTGCAAAGTTCTCCACTTCATCAACAATGAAGATCAAGAAGCACTTGGTTACAAAACCCTAAGGCGCAAAGACGCAGTAGCTTCTTTCAGAGAGAATAAGGCATCGATCACCTTTTGCATATGTTCTCCTTGTATTCTCTTATGTGACGGCCTCTAAAATAAGCCTTATATATGTCTATGGTTGTGAGAAAAAAACCCTACACAAATACATAAGCATAGGCCGAAAATCAGATCTGAAAATATGAATTTCGTAAAGCTCAGTAATTCTCGATCGATCGAGGAGGTGTTGAGGAGGTGTCGAGCCTATCTGTTGCGAGCTATCGAGGAGCTATTGAGGGGATAGAAAATTGCTCGATTGATCGACCTAGCTATCGAGAGGTGTCGAGATTGCGATAAGAAATAGCTGAAGATCTCAATAGATAGCCTAGCTGTTGAGAGGTGTCGAGCAACTATCGAGCTTTAAAAATCAATACTTTCTCACTTGATTCTTGGACAGACTTGCATGGCTTTAACACTTGAACTTGAAACAAGGTTTCTTAAAGCATCAAACACATCCTAGATCTACACAAATACAAGTAAAGTGCGTTTTGTCAAAGGATTAGCCAATTACATAAAATAGTGACATATGTTCCTAACAAGTGAATCACATATGTCCTAACATTTTATGTTGGTTCAAGGTTTTTCTGAAGGTTGTGGGTTTGAGAGAATATAGTTATTGATCCTCAAGAAGCTTACATGATAGTAATGATTACATTGTCCTTATTAGCTTTAATATGAATATCATGATCAACATACTCTTGTAAAAGCTCAAGCTCATCAACATTGAGAAACGACAGCTTGTCTAAAGGCATTGCTTGCATTGCTGTGACATAATAAACCACATTTTGGAATAATCAAAATCATCTAACTCAAAATGAACTTTAACATTCTGGATTATTGATTTTTTACACTCAATTTATGACAAAGTTCAATGCTAGGGGATAACCATAAGCACCAGCCCCTTTTAAACCCAAGAAATTTTTACATAATCACAATCATACTTCACTACACAAAATATTTCACACCTGAAAACCAAAGCCAAAAAAAATCAATTTTGGAGTTGAAAATAAACTTCCAACCTAGACTCCATATGGCCACCAATGTTTATTATGTGTGAGACACTATGAGTCTAAGAGATGATATTTACAATTTTTTAATAATGCCTGGCCTTTGCTCTACCAGTTGCACTATTTGGACTTAAACCACAATAGCCAAGTATCAAAATAATCTGGAAAAATACATCTAGGCAAATATCATTCATCCACCAATCTTAGAAAAAACTGACAGATATACACATGCCTGATAAGCTCCGGAAGAAACAGCTCGTCCTTTGTATCTGCACAAATAAATAACCCAATTTCTATTATATGAAGCAATAAATTCCGTTTTGCAATCAACCATTGTATAACCTTGGTCTATCCTAAGTAAAAATTAGAAAAAGACAACTATAATATAAGCAGCATGTTTCAACAAATAGTTATATACTATAAGAGCTTGTACCTTTGAGTAAAACATTTGAATTTTAACCTTTGAACTATTCGTAATTGTTCTGATTTTCACTAATCATAATCTTGTGTTAGTGACATGGCTCACTGCTTCATTAAATTTTTCTCAAAAAAAAAAAAAATTCAACCAAATAAACCCAAATCATAACCAATTGAACCAAATACCCAAATGTAAAACATAATTAACACCTAAATTTCAAAAATAAAAAACATAACATAATTCTATCTCTACCTTTTAACAGCAACCATCATATAAGGATTGAAGAAAAAAGAAAGAAAGAAAAACAAAATAGAATTTAGAGAATGAAATTGAAAAGCTTGATGTTTTAAAGTCACAAATTTTCGCGTTCTTTTCTGGAAAATGGCAAATTTTTAAGTGGGGGTTTTTTCCTACATGTAGCAACATCCTTAATTGTAGAGACTTACCTTCACTTAGCTTCTACTTTTATATATAGTATTAGATATTTGATTTGAAATCACGTCTACAAGACATTTGAAATGTAAGACCATGTTAATAGTAATGCAGAGAGTACATTTGATCAAGTAATTTTGGAAACTGCATCGAAGTGAACACTACAAATGAGAAATAATATAGGCTCAGATGATGCATGTGATGTCTTAAAACTCGGAATTCAAAATACCATGAATGAAAAATGAAATAGTTATAGTGTGGAATTATGGCCATTAGATAAACTCAAATAGACAGTTGGTTATCATGTAGTTTAATCCATTAATATCTCTTATGACTATGTTAACATCATAGCGCACCACTACTACTACTGTGAAACCTTGTCATTTTTAAGCCTAAGAGAATGCATCAATTCATTTTTCTAAAACGCATTAAAACACAAATGTACAATCTGCAAACTTCCCCAATAATGGCAAATTTAAAGGTTGTCTCTAAGAGAGTACGTCAATCTCAAATGAATATTTTTTTTCAAACACATTAAAAGTTAAAACACATACTTGTACAATCTGCAAAATTCCAGATTTAAGTTTAAGTGTTAACATGTTTAGGCTTAAATATTTGTCTAATTTCACCTATTTGAAGGCTAAATCTGCTCCAATGAAAAAAGTTGTTTATAAATTGTCAAAAATTTACACATAAGATCATTATAAATATGAAAAATATAAATATTAAGAACTAATATATTACGGTAATCACAATGTGCTCTTATATTTGGCTTAAGTTGCTCTTATATTGCTCATAACGTGCTCTTATAGAATAATGCTTGAGACCCAACAATTAAATTGCAGCAGATTGAAGGTAAGACCAAAATTAGACTATATTAAATGGATTAAGTTACCTGGGTTGCAAACTCTTATTGACTTTGCCATAAACAGCCATCAAATTGGGTTTTCTAATACCAAACGGAACAATTAATAAATAAGCAAATTTCAAGCATAGAGAAATTGATTTTGAAACGTAATCATATTTAATAAACAAACTTAAATGTGGAGATAAAAAAGACCCAAACAAATATCAAAGCCTGATTAAAATATGAAACTAAAAAGCGAAGAGAAACACTTAATTTGAAGATCCAAATCAAAACCAATCCAAACAAAATATCAAAACCTAATCATATTTAACAAACAAACTTAAATGCAAAGATAAAAACTCACCGGTAGTGGTTCCAACCTCTCTCTTTCATTCTCCTCCAAACGGTAGAAAATTGGAAGGAGGAAGAGGTTTTATTTTTCCATTTTGTCCTCTGCGAACGGAGGGAATTCATCTTTTCTTTGCGGTGTGTGCAGTTTTTTTTTTTTTTTTTTTTTGGATTGAATTGTGGTGTGTGCAGTGGATTAAGGGTGTAGCGATTCAGGGTTTTTTTAAGCATCCTAAGGTAGAAAGTGTTTCAGGGAAACATTGTGACTTTTCTCTTAATCTGGAAGCGTGGCAGGTTTTAAAGTGGCCTTTTTTCCAAATGTGGAAGCACGGCCTCAATTGCAGGAAAAGGCTTCTGCTTTTATATATAGCAAGTTGAGCATGATATATTCTACAAAACCAACTTGTAAAAATATGTCTAAAAATCTCAATTCATGACGGAAGAACTTGATCAAATCATGCTTTGTGTAGGGATAAAGGCCCAAAATCATATATTGGGCCTTAGGCTTTGTCCGAGGACGTTGAATGGTCCGAGGAGGGACAAATAGTTATTTGGGGTCCAGTTTAAAATCTCATGAGTAAGGAACGAATGGAAGGTGGTCTGAGAAGGAACTCCTCCTCGGATGTGATGAATGTAGCTCAAATATGTATTCCAGCAATCAAGGTGACCTTCCAAGAAGCTCTAGTGATAAAGACATGCATCATGAACACGCGAGAAGGAGGGGAACCCAAGAATATCTAAGGGAAAGCTACTACCACCGCATTGAATGCACTGCAGATACTTTTCTGGCAGCATTTATGTGGAGAACGCCCCTGAACAGTGCTGTCTTGGCTACCGCAACTCACAGAAAGCCAGAAAGGGTGTCTGATGGGACGGACACTCAAGTACGGGCCCAGATGATCAACAAGTGTAGGATCAAGATGATCCAAAGGGAGCTATATAATGTGGAAGACCCCCCATGAGAAAGGGATCGGGAAAAAAGAAGGGAAAACACTATAGCACCCTAGAATGCAATTTGTAACCTCACTTAAGCATTAGTAAAAGAGAAGCAATCTCCTCGGACTTGGCCGAGGACGTTTTTCTCAAGCCATAACTTGTTTATTTTCATTCTCCTGTCATCAAGTCCTACCTCATTGGTTGGCTAATTCACTAAAGCCCAATTCTTCGAACCATTCTCTACAAATTTATTGTTTTGGGCTTCTTGAGCCTAAGTCCATACACCTTTTGGGCCTAGGATCCAAATCTGGTCCTTACAATTGGCGTCGTCTGTGGGAAGAACAAGTGTTGTAATGAGTCTAACATCTAACTATGATAGGTTCAGGACCACACCAGGCAGACTCTATAGGGTCTCCACGTGAAAATCCTTTTGTGAGCCTCAAGCGCAGAAGGGATCGGGAGGGGAGTGTACGTACTGTCCGGACCGGTAGGTGTCATTCTCGGGGGAACAGCCACCTCTCTCATGAGGAAGATACTAAAGCCCTACAACTGGAAGTCGACCAACTAAAGAGGAAGCTGCCATGCACGGCGAAAGCGAGCCCCTTCCAACTCTGACATATCTTCTTCTGATGATGAGGAGGATGGTAGTTATCGACGTAGATCAAGGACTCCTCCCAGTGAGTCTTTCTCATATGAAGAGGAGCTATTAGGATTAATGCCTTTAAATCCTATTGTATGATACTATGTATGATATTAAGTATGACATTATGTATGACTTAATATTGTGTTTAATAAAGTTGTTTTATTATTATCTAAAATAATGGTAACATGAATGTTCGGACATTATCATATAGTCCATGAGATGCATAGTATGTGATTTATGTGATTTAGTCACAGAAGATATAAGTTACAAGTTCTTTGTAAACTCAGAATTGTAGTTCGTAGTCGGTGATGAAATTAGGCGTTTCATCTGCTAAGACTATAACATATTAACTAAGATGATTTGTCTTGATCATGGAAGTAGAGACTTCTAGTTGATATGTTGATATGTTTTAAGAGTTAAGACATATTGAACTGGATCGCTGTGAGATTTATTATTCTCCTAACGACTGTCAATTGAATAATAAATCTCACGACTTCTATTTACATGAACTCTTAATCCTGAGAGAATAATGGACCTAATCATGAAGTGTAGGTTGCTTTGATATATCAGGAGTAAGATCTAAAGTAACGATCAAAACCTCAGTATGTTGGGCAACCACATTTAGTGTTGATGGAACATATATTCTCAAGATGGAATTCATAGTCTCTTAGCAAAGATACAAAATATTCTCTTGAGATAAGTTTAATGGGTTTGTTATTCAGAGAGTTAGGCCTAACCACTTTAGTAAGACTAAAGTATATATTTATGGAATTGGATTTCATAAATATATTATGAATAACATAAAAGATTAAACCGGGTACTCAATGATTAAGATGTAGTAATCTACAAAGTGGCAGTCTACATTAATAACTTTGTATTACTACGAATATTTTATGAAAGGGTTGCATGCACAATAAAGTCTTGGGATATAATTTATTAATAAGGCCTAGAGTGCAATTATATTTATATAGTAGTATTAAATATAATTAATGGTAACTTTGGACTTGTTAAGAGTTGACAAAAAAGCCTAAGGCCTATTGGAGCTAGTGTCTTATTTGTTCTCTTTTGGTCCCAGTCCAAGCCACTTACTAAACCTGGAAAAGCCCAATAGGCTAGCCCAATTAGGTAATCAGTTATAAGGAGAGAAACATACAGAATTTTGAAAAGGTTACATGAAATGGTTTGTATGTGAGTGTTGGACACTCTTGAATTCTCTCTTGAACACATTCATAGAAACTGATTGAGAGACCACACATCTTAGGCGTTAGTGGAATTGGAGTGAAGATTAAAAGTGTTCTCAAGAACTTGCAATCTTTGTTTTGAAATTCACCACACCAAGGTACACTCTTTTGTTCTTATATTTTGAAATTTACATAGTACATGTTATCAATTGCGAATGAAGTAGATTCGTTAATTTTTCACTGCGTATGTTTAGTATGCGATACAAACATGTATTTTTCCATCAAATGGTATCAGAGCGGTCTTCAATTTCGAATCTGTATAACATGTTTTGTGAGTTTTGGAATTAGAGAAAATAGTTTCATGTTGTTAGAAGATTATGCATTTAATTTTCTTCATGGTTGTTGAAACTATGTTTTGATAAAAACTGATATTGATGTTATGATGTTGTTTAAATTTGAATTTAAGTATGTTAAATTGAACTTTAAGGCTATAGCATCAATGAAATTTAGTTTTGATATCAATCTTTGTCTATCATGTTAATATGATGCTTGTTTGTTCAAGAAAAACCATAGAAAACTGCCTTAGAAAATTTCTGAAAATTCGAGTTTCGCGAGTTTCGATCGATCGAGTGAAACAATGACCAATCTTTTTTGATCGATTGATATTCGATTGCTAGTCGATCGATCGAATTTATTTTTTGATCGATCGAGAGGTGATCGAGTATCGATCGAACCAGGCAGATGGTCAAGTTCGAATTTTTAATTTTTTCGACCGATCAAGGGGCACATTCGATCGATCGAAAGAAGGAAATTTAGAATTTTTTCTAAGTGTTTTCACATGTATAAAGAGTAAGGCTATGTGTAATTAGATTATGCATGTTTACTAATTAAAAACCTTTAATTTAAAACATCTAGTGGGAGAGAGATACAAGGGTTAAATGTCACGGCCTCCATTATCGGTTCATAGTAGTATGGGTAAGCACCTCGTCTTGGCGTATATGCCTCGCGATCCCAAAGGAGGGTGTTTACTTCATAGTACTATAAGATTGAACTTACCCGTTTAAAGTAGTGTGGACAAGCACCTCGTCTTGGCGTATATTCCTCGCGATCCCAAAGGAAGGTGTTTTGTTCCATGGTACTACAAGTTTAAACACTATAAAGGAGATGAAATATGGCTACACATGATTCTAGATAATGGTACACACTAGACTAAGTGTAATGTTAACCTCCCAAAGGAGCTATGTCATTATTACTTAGAGGCTAAAGGTAATACAGCATGTTATTAGTGTTTGATAAGAGTTATCATTATAGTACTAATAATGAGAATAGTTCTCAATTAATTAATGTGTTTATAATAAACTTGCTACCAAGGAATTATAGACATGGATTGGGTTGTCGTTGCATATATTATATTATGGTTTTATTAAAGTTCCATACTATATGCTTATATGCTAAATTGATAATGTCCAGTTTACTTATTATATTCATGTTTATTATTTTCAGATTTGAACATGGCATCATTTAGCCCACTTGTAACCATTCTTAATCAAAACAAACTGACTGGATCCAACTATGTTGACTGGAAAAGAAATTTGAACATTGTTCTTACTGCTGAAGAGCACAAACATGTGCTTACTAAACCATGTCCTAGCTTTCCTTCATTAGATGCTCCTCCTGAGGAAAAACAGCGACATGATCGTTGACAGAAATCTAATGAGATGACCAAGTGTTACATCCTAGCATCTATCTCAAATATTTTACAGCATCAAATACAAGATGTAGAACTAGCTTCAGACATTATACTAAGTCTGAAAGAGATGTTTGGTGAGCAAGGTCGTTCTGCAAGGCAAGAAACCATGAGGCAAATTTATAATACCAAAATGGCTGAAGGTAGTTCAGTAAGGGAGCATTGTCTTACAATGATCTCTAATCTGAATACATTGAAAGTTTTAAGTGCCGATATTGATGGAGAATCCCAAGTGGATATGATACTCAAGTCACTACCAGAATCATTCAAGGAATTCAAACTTAACTATAATATGAACAAAAAGATTTATACATTGTCTGAATTAATGAATGAGTTGGTAGCGGCAGAACGCATCCTTGGTACTTCTAATGTTGAAGCTTCTACTTCTCAACCTAAGTCGAAAGGCAAGGGTAAGAAGAAGAAGAAGAAGGACTTCACCAAGCAAGATGGTAAACAAATTGCCTTAGGGATTGCCGACAAAGGAAAGAAGATCAAAGGAAAATGTTTCCATTGTGGTGAGAAAGGACATTAGAAGAGGAATTGTCCAAAATTCAGAGCTGCCAATAATAAGGGTATGAATAGTTCATTCCTCCTTGAAATATGTTTAGTACAAAATCCCACAGATTCCTGGTGTGTGGATTCAGGCTGTACTAATCATATCTGCAATTCATTGCAGGGGTTCCAGGAGACCAGAAAGCTTAATGAAGGGGAATTGTTTCTTACTTTGGCTGATGGGAGCAAGATTCCGATTGTAGCTGTTGGTGTTTATAATTTATGTTTTGAGTCTAGGGTTTTAATATTGGAAGACTGTCTGTATGTACCTAATGTTCGTAGGAATTTAATTTCTGCAACTAATTTAGGTAAACATGGATATTGTGTTATCCTAAAAGACAATGTTGTAATAAAGAAGGGTAACTGTTCTGGCAATATTGTTGATAGTCTTTATATTTTAACTCCTAATAAGTATGAATTATATAATTCTGAATTAGATAATAACTCTCATGTGAAATCATTAAAGAGAAAGTTTCCTTCTACTAATGATGCATATCTTTGGCACTTGCGTTTGAGTCATATTAATTCAAACAGAATTCAAAGACTGATCAAAGATGGTCTCTTAGAGCCATTGGACTTTGATGAATTTTCAGTTTGTGAATCTTGTTTGGAGGGCAAAATGACCAAACGACCTTTTAATACAAAAGGTAGAAGAGCCCAAGAGTTGCTTGAATTAGTTCATACTGATGTATGTGGTCCTATGTCAACTCAAGGAAAAGGAGGTTATGAGTACTTCATCACTTTTACTGATGATTACTCAAAATATGGTTATGTGTACCTAATGAGACGGAAGTCTGAAGCCTTTGACAAGTTCAAAGAGTTTAGGGCTGAAGTTGAGAATCAATTAGATAAACACATAAAAGCCATTCGATCTGATCGTGGTGGCGAATACCTTCTTAGGGATTTCAAGGATTACTTAACTCAAAATGGGATTGAATCCCAAATGACTGCACCTAGAACTCCCCAACAAAATGGTGTGGCAGAAAGAAGGAATAGGACTCTTTTGGAAATGGTTAGGTCCATGATGAGTTACTCAACTTTACCAGTTTCTTTTTAGGGATATGCACTAAAAACTGCTATACATATTTTGAATTTAGTTCCATCAAAATCTGTTCCCAACACACCTAAGGAATTGTGGAGTGGGCGTAAGCCTAGTATGAAATATCTTCACATTTGGGGATGTCCAGCACATGTATTGAAAAGGAAGTCTAATAAGTTGGAAGCTAAAACCAAAGTATGCATGTTTTTAGGGTATTCAAAGGAAACAAATGGTTATTTATTCTATAATCATAAAGATAACAAAGTGTTTGTTAGCACACATGCCAAATTTTTGGAGGATGATTATGTGAATAATTTTAATCCTAGAAATAAAGTTGTTTTGGCTGAAATGAATGAACCTGTAAATGAACAACCAATGGATGAAATTAGGGATGATGTGGCTGTATTAGATACACCACAAGATACTACTGATGAGATGTCTAGTACACAGGTGCCTCGTCGTAGTGGGAGAATTGTACGACCTCCTATAAGATTTATAGGTTTGGGAGAAACTTATGAAGCTATCTCAGAAGAGGCTGAATCGGATCCCTACACTTATGAAGAAGCAATGAATGATATAGATGCACATCATTAGGTCCAAGCTATGAAATCTGAATTAGATTCAATGTATTCCAATCATGTTTGGGATCTTGTAAAGGCGCCTAACGGCATTAAACCTGTTGGTTGCAAATGGGTTTACAAAAGGAAGAGAGGGATGAATGGAAAGGTTGAAACCTTTAAAGCAAAGCTAGTAGCGAAAGGGTATACTAAAAAAGAAGGTATTGATTATGAGGAAACATTTTCACCAATAGCAATGCTTAAATCTATCAGAATTCTCTTATCCATTGCTACTCATTATGATTATGAGATTTGAAAAATGGATGTCAAGACTGCATTTCTCAATGGCAATCTTGAAGAAGAAATCTATATGATGCAACCAGAAGGTTTCATAGCAAAGAACCAAGAGCATATAGTATGCAAGTTGAAAATGTCCATTTATGGACTTAAGCAAGCATCTAGGTCATGGAACATCAGATTTGATCAAGCAATCAAGTCATTTGGTTTTGAACAAAATCTTGATGAACCATGTGTGTACAAAAGACATCAAGACAAAGTAGTAATGTTCCTAGTGCTTTATGTTGATGACATTCTACTCATTGGAAATGATGTAGGGGTAATGTCATCAGTAAAGGTTTGGTTGTCGAGCCAATTTGATATGAAGGACTTGGGTGAGGCTAACTTTATTCTAGGGATCAAGCTTTGGCGAGATCGTAAGAATAAGATGTTAGGCTTATCACAAGTTGGATATATAGATAAGGTTCTAGAACGATTTAGCATGCAAAACTCCAAGAAAGGATTACTTCCTTTCAGACATGGAGTTCCTCTGTCTGATGACCAAAAGCCTAAGACTCAAGAGGAAGTAGATATGATGAGACAAGTTCCTTATGCTTCTACAGTGGGAAGTCTCATGTATGCCATGCTTTGTACTAAACCAGATATCTGTTATTAAGTTGGCATGGTCAGCCGATATCAATCAAATCCAGGACCAAAACATTGGCAAGCTGTAAAGCATATTCTCACGTATCTATGGAGAATGAGAGATTATATGCTTGTTTACCGTAGTGAGGATTTAATTACCATTGGCTATACAGATTCAGACTTTCAATCGGATCTAGATTTCAGAAAGTCCACATCAGGATGTGTTTTCACCTTGGGAGGTGGAGCCATAAGTTAGAGGAGTGTTAAGCAATCTTATATTGCAGACTCCATCATGGAGGCAGAATATGTTGCTGCTTCTGAAGCAGTAAAAGAAGCTGTATGGCTTAAGAAATTCCTTTTTGACCTTAGTGTAATGAGAATGGAGCAAGTTCCAATTACATTGTTTTGTGACAATAGTGGAGCAGTTGCACAATCTAAAGATCCAAGGAATCACAAGAAAGGAAAGCACGTTGAGAGGAAGTACCACATCATTCGAGATATTGTTGCTCGTGGAGATGTGGTGGTAGCAAAGATTGAAAGTGCAAATAATCTAACAGATCCATTTACCAAAGTCTTGCCTTAAAGGACTTTCGAGTCACATTTGGAGGGAATGGGAGTTAGATTAGTGCACAATAGTCTTTAGGGCAAGTGGAAGATTGCTAGAATTAGTGCCCTTAAATCCTATTGTATGATACTATGTATAATATTAAGTATGACATTATGTATGACTTAATATTGTATTTAATAAAGTTTTTATTATTATTATCTAAAATAATGGTAATATGAATATTCGAACATTATCATATAGTCCACGAGATGCACAGTATGTGATTTATGTGATTTAGTCACAGAAAATATAAGTCACAAGTTCTTTGTAAACTCAGAATTGTAATTCGTAGTCGGTGATGAAATTGGGCATTTCATCTGCGAAGACTATAACATATTAACTAAGATGATTTGTCTTGATCATGGAAGTGAAGACTTCTAGTTAATATGTTGATATGTTTTAAGAGTTAAGACATATTGAATTGGACCGCTGTGAGATTTATTATTCTCCTAACGACTGTCAATTGAATAATAAATCTCACGACTTCTATTTACATAAACTCTTAATCCTGAGAGAATAATGGACCTGATCATGAAGTGTAGGTTGCTTTGATATATTAGGAGTGAGATCTAAAATAACGGTCAAAACCTCAGTATGTTGGGCAGCCATATTTAGTGTTGATGGAACATATATTCTCAAGATGAAATTCATAGTCTCTTAGCGGAGATACAAAATATTCCCTTGAGATAAGTTTAATGGGTTTGTTATTCAGAGAGTTAGACCTAACCACTTTAGTAAAACTAAAGTATATATTTATGGAATTGGATTTAATAATATATATGATGAATAACATAAATGATTAAACCAGATACTCAAGGATTAAGATGTAGTAATCTACAAAGTGACAGTCTACATTAATGACTTTGTATTACTATGAATATTTTATGAAGGGGTTGCATGCACAATAAAGTCTTGGGATATAATTTTTAATAAGGCCTAGAGTGCAATTATATTTATATAGTGGTATTAAATATAATTAATGGTAACTTTGGACTTGTCAAGAGTTGACAGAAAGCCCAAGGCCCATTGGAGCTAGTGTCTTATTTGTTCCCTTTTGGTCCCACTCCAAGCCACTTACTAAAGCCCAATTGGAAAAGCCCAAAAGGCTAGCCCAATTAGATAATCAGTTATAAGGAGAGAAACATACAGAATTTTGAGAATGTTACATGAAATGGTTTGTATGTGAATGTTGGACACTCTTAAATTCTCTCTTGAACACATTCATAGAAACTGATTGAGAGACCACACATCTTGGGCGTTAGTGGAATTGGAGTGAAAATTAAAAGTGTTCTCAAGAACTTGCAATCTTTGTTTTGAAATTCACCACACCAAGGTACACTCTCTTGTTCTTATATTCTGAAATTTACATAGTACATGTTATCAATTGTGAATGAAGTAGATCCATTAATTTTCCATTATGTATGTTTAGTATGCAATACAAAAATGTATTTTTCCATCAAGAGCACCATCACAAACGTAGGTATAAGAGCCCGACTCGCAGAGGACTGGGAAACGATGCAATGAGTAGAGCGTTGAACCAGATTTCCAGGTCGCCCTTCACGTACAGGATCGAAGGGGACACTCTTCCTCAGCGTTTCCATCAGCCCACATTCACCATCTATAATGGA
Source organism: Notholithocarpus densiflorus (assembly GCA_030021035.2). Lineage (NCBI taxonomy): Eukaryota > Viridiplantae > Streptophyta > Magnoliopsida > Fagales > Fagaceae > Notholithocarpus > Notholithocarpus densiflorus. The sequence goes on along the minus strand of JARYZH020000013.1, from coordinate 8,402,817 downwards.
CGAACGGACCCGGTGGAGCATATGAGCCATTTCAGTCAGAGAATAGCTGTCCATTCTAAGGATGAAGCCTTGATATGCAAGGTGTTCCCATCCAATTTGGGACCCGTAGCGATGAGATGGTTCGACGGCCTAAAGGTAGATTCCATAGGTTCCTTCAATGAGCTCACCAGGGCTTTCGGCTCTCGTTTTATTATGTGTACCAAGGTCCCTCGGCCCATTGACTCTAGCTTGTCCTTATCCATGCGAGATGGGGAGACTCTGAAGATTGATGGTGACTTTGATGACGTAGCCATGAGCACCTTCAAGGTCAGTCTCCCAGCCGAGCATGGTTTAAGGAAGTCTTTGACTGGCAAACCTGTCACCAGTGTGCGCCGACTCATGGAACGGATTGATAAGTACAAGAGGGTTGAGGAAGACCAGTAGCAAAGCAAAGGGAAAGGTAAGTCTATCCCTTAGGAGAGGGGGGATTTCAGGTCGGACCGGTACAACCATAACAGACCCCGGAGGGATCTCGCTAGGCAATCTAGGTCTACGACTCCCCAGGCGGTTAACGTGGTGTTCCGAGAGCTAGTACACCAAGTCTTGGAGAAAATCAAAGGTGAGCCATACTTCAGATGGCCGACCAAGATGGCAAGGGACGCCACCAAACTCAACCAAAGCCTTTATTGCCAATACCACCAGGACCGAGGACACACGACTGAGGACTGCAAAAATATTTGGAATCATTTGGAGCAATTGGTCAGGGATGGAAGGTTGCAACAATTTTTGTACCGCCCCGACGGGTAGAGAGACCAGGCAAGATCAAGGGCTTAGAGGAACGCCTCTTTCGGGCCCCCTTTGGGTATAATCAACGTCATCTTCGCCGCTCTAGGGAGAACTGGCTTGCAACCCTCTAGGGTAATGTCTGTAGCTCAGCTACCTGCCGAGAACTCTAGTCGGATGCCGAAGAGGGCAAGAATGGAGGCCCGACCAGGATTGACCTTTTCAGATGAAGACAAGGCGGGAACCATACAGCCATATGACGATGCGTTGGTAGTCACCCTCAGGATAGGAGGGTTTGACGTGAAAAGGGTTATGGTGGATCAGGGCAGCGGCACTGAAATCATGTACCCTAACTTATACAAGGGGCTGAACTTTAGACCCGAAGACTTCACAACCTACGATTCGCCCTTGGTGATTTTTGACGGGAAGGTTGTCATTACGAGAGGCTAGATTAGGCTGCCCGTGCAAGCTAGCTCGAAAGTGGTGGAGGTGGACTTCATTGTGGTTGACGCTTATTCCCCCTACACAGCCGTTATGGCCAGGCCATGGCTTCATACCCTGGGAGTTATCTCTTCCACTCTGCACCAAAAAGTGAAATACCCGTCAAGGGACCTGATCGAAGAGATTATTGGAAGTCAATCTATGGCTAGACAATGCCTAGTGGCTGCCATCCGGCATCGGCCAATGGCCGAGTCCTCGGCCCCTACTGAAAAGGGTTTGTAGCAATTAAAAGCTCCGGATTCGCCTGTCAATGGACTAGCCGAGGAGGTGAAAGGTGAAGATCTAGAAACAATTTCTGTTAGGGATGATTCGGAGAAGTTCTTTCAAATCGAGGCTCAGCTGCCTCCTCCAGAAAAGGAAGAGCTGATAGAATTCCTTAGAAGAAATGTTGATGTATTCGTATGGGACGCTTACGAAGCCCCAGGGGTGGATCCGAGCTTCATCTGTCATCATTTAAATGTCAATCCATTTGTCACCCCCAAGAGGCAACCACCTCAACGCTCGTCTAAGGATCACTCTGACGCTGTCAGAGACGAGGTGGTGAAGCTTAAGCGGGCAGGGGCTATCAAGGAGGTATTCTACCCTGAGTGGTTGGCCAATACCGTGGTAGTAAAGAAGAAGAGTGGGAAATGGCGAGTGTATGTGGACTTCACAGATCTAAATAGGGCTTTCCCAAAGGATCCCTTCCCTATGCCTAAGATAGACCAGTTGGTGGATGCAACCATGGGCCATCCTCGGATGAGCTTCCTAAATGCCTTTTAGGGAAAAGACAGCTTTCGTCACTCCCACTAGAAACTACCACTACAAAGTGATGTCATTCGGCTTAAAGAATGCAGGGTCTACCTATCAAAGGATGATGACTAGGATGTTTGAACCGCAGTTGGGCAAAAGCATTGAGGTCTATCTAGACGACATGGTGGTAAAGAGTAAAGTAGTTTCTGAGCACGTGGGAGATCTCGGGAATATTTTTGAGATTCTGAGAAAACACAAGTTATGCCTAAATGCTTCGAAATGCTCTTTTGGGGTCGGATCAGGAAAGTTCTTGGGGTATATGGTCACCCACTGTGGAATTGAAGTCAATCTTGACCAAATCAGGGCCATTAACAACCTACGACCCCCTTGGAATCCCAAAGAGGTCTAAAAGCTGACAGGAATGACTGCTACCCTAAACCGATTCATCTCTCATTCAGAAGACAAGTGTAGGCCCTTCTTCCAGTTGTTGAACAAGTGGAAGGGATTTGAATGGACCGAGGAGTGCGTCCTAGCCTTCCAACAAATGAAGGAATACATTTCTCATCCACCTATCATGTCGAGGCCAAAGGTGGATGAAGTTTTATTTGCTTATATCGTTGTGGCCCCTCATGCTGTAAGTTTGGTGTTGATACGAGTTGACAGCGGCGTACAGAGGCCAGTATATTATGTGAACAGATCACTGCATGAGGCCGAAGTTCTTTATCTACCCTTGGAGAAAGCCATTTTGGCGGTGGTACATGCTACGCGTAAACTCCCCCATTACTTCCAAGCACACACAGTTATCGTCCTAACTCAGCTTTCGCTCAGGGCTATCCTCCGTGGCGCTGATTACACGAGGAAGATCGCTAAATAGGCCACAATCCTAGGGGCTTTTGACATCAAATACATGCCCTGTACCTTTGTTAAGGGTCAAATCCTCGTGGATCTGGTAGCCGAGTTTGCTGAATCCCCGTCAAATCCTCGCGGATCTAGAAAATCAGTTGGCATGATCTCCCAACAAGGTCCCTTATCCTGGAAAGTATACGTTGATGGTGCAACGAATCAGAAGGGATCCAGGGTGGGGCTAGTTCTAGTATCCCCCGAAAAGATTACCATTGAGAAATCATTAAGGCTGGACTTCTCGGCCACAAATAACGAAGCCGAGTGTGAGGCTCTGTTGATGGGAATGGCCATGGTTCAAAGAATGGGCGGCAAGGCAGTGGAAATGTTCTCAGACTCAAGATTGGTCGTCGGCCAAGTGAAAGGAGAGTTTGAAGCGAGGGATGAAATAATGCAAGCGTACTTGAGTCAGGTTAGACACTTGCAGTCAGGGTTCGAATCTTTCAACCTATTACATATTCCTAGAAGTGGAAACACACATGCTAATTCCCTTGCCACAATGGCAACCTCCTCGGCGCAGAGTTTGCCTCGGGTCATACTTGTCGAGGACCTGTGCAAGCCCGCGGTGATGAGAAGAGATATGGTCCAAATCCATCAAGTCAGGGTAGGGTCGAGCTGGATGGACCCTATAGTCCTGTTCCTTAAGGAAGATATCCTGCCCGAGGAGAAATCAAAGGCTGACAAGATACGGAGAAAGGCTCCTCGGTTCTGGCTATCCGAGGACCAGAAATTGTACAAACGCTCTTTCTCTAGGCCATATCTACTATGCGTACACCCTGAGGCATCAGAACTACTCCTCAAAGAGTTACATGAAGGAATTTGTGGAAGCCACACAGGAGGTAGATCTTTATCTCATCGAGCCATCACTCAGGGCTACTGGTGGCCAAGCATGCAGAAAATAGCTCAAGAATATGTAAAGAAGTGTGATCAATGCCAGAGATACGCGCCGAACATCCATCAACTGGGAGGAGTCCTTAATCCTCTAGCCAGCCCTTGGCCTTTCGCTCAGTGGGGATTAGACATTGTGGGTCCTTTCCCCAAGGTAGTGGGAAATAAAAGATACTTACTAGTCGGCACGGACTACTTCACTAAGTGGGTCGAAGCTAGGGCTGTCCACACCCACCCGTGACCCGCAAAACCCGTCCGATCCGAAGCTACCCGAACCGAAACCGTCCGACCCGAGGAGAGAGGTGGTCGGCGGCAGGTCTCAGAGGTTCAAAATCGATGCCGACGGGTTGAATGGCGGATCTCCTTCTCCAAAAACCGAGCCACTCGATCCGACCGGCTAAAGGCTAGTTCTACCTCCAATCCGGCGAAAACATACTGATTTTCGCTCAGATCTCCTCATTTTCGCTCATATCCAGCTACGATTTACTGGGTTTCACTCAAATACGGCACAGATCCGGTGAGTTTTTCTCACATCCAACGAAAATCTGGTAATTTTTTTGCTAAGATCCGGTGGGTTTTCCTCAAATCCGGCAAAGATATGGTGTTATTTTGCTCAGATCGAGTGGTTTTGCTCAAATCCGGTGAATATCCGGCTAAAAAAAATGTAGTTGCCGCCAATTTGAACCTCTAGCAGCATATTTTCAACTTCGACCGACCCGACCACCAACCAACCGAGTCCGATCCGACTTGACCCGTGGGTTTTTGCGGTCGGCGGCAGGTCTTCTCGTCGGAAACCCGATGTCATCGGGTCGGTCGCGGGTTGGGCATAAACCCGACCCGGACCTACCCGTGGACACCCCTAGTCGAAGCCGAGCCCTTGGCAAACATCCGGGATGTGGATGCCAAGAATTTTGTTTGGAAAAACATTGTCACACGTTTCGGAGTTCCTCGTACCCTCGTCTCAGACAATGGCCTTCAGTTTGATAGCAAATCCTTTAGAAGATACTGTTGTGAACTGGGAATAACGAATAGGTATTCTACCCCAGCTTATCCCCAAGGGAACGGACAAGCCGAAGCTGTTAACAAAGTTATAGTGAACGAACTCAAGAAAAGGTTGGATGATGCGAAAGGAAGATGGGTGGAAGAGTTGCCACACATCCTTTGGACATATCGGACTATGCCCCGCAGGTCAACAGGAGAGACACCGTTTTCAATGACATATGGGGACGAGGCCGTTATTCCTTTGGAGACTAGATTCCCAACGCTGAGGATGAGTTCTTTCACTCCGAAAAACAATGACAAGCTATTGGGAAAGAGCCTAGACTTAATTGAGAAGCAAAGAGAAAATGCAATGGTCCAACTGGCATATTACCAACATAAGCTCAAGCAAAGTTATGACGCCAATGTGAAGCTGAGACCGTTATCTCTGGGAGACTTAGTGTTGAGAAAGGTTCTAGGAACTGCAAAGAACCCAGCATGGGGAAAACTAGGGCCCAACTAGGAGGGGCCATACCGCATCACTTCAATGGCTAGTATAGGAGCTTATTTCCTCGAAGACCTAGATGAACGTGTAATACCACGACCTTGGAATGTAAACAACCTGAAAATGTATTATTATTAATGAAAGTTTCCTTTGTCATATGACTCGTTTATTGTATACATGCATCGTACTTCCCATTATTATCCCTATAAGTGATTAAACAGAACCTTAGCCATGCCTGAGTCCTCGGACCACATCTGTGAACCAAATATTCAACTTTCAACATGCAAAATTGGTTGAATCTTTTTCATTTGATGGTGTACCAGCTTCCATATATTAAATATTGTCTGGTAATCATGGGGTGTGCGTAGTCAGATTTATTTATAAAGTTATTTGTCTTTTTCTTTTTGAAAGCTACGCAAGAAAACTTAATTTGTTGCTGTGTCAGTTTTTTATTTGGCTATGGGCTACTTGGACCACAACTACTAAGGTAGTTCAATGTTTGTCCAACCCCACATTACTAGACGGGTCCTCAACATCAAACTAACAAAACCTAATGGGCCTCAAAGCAATTTGGTTTGTATGTCCATGGGGTTGGAAATAAAGAAAGGCCATGTTCATGGTTAGTGACTAGTGAACTACTTGAAAATACATGCTAATTGGGGGTCAGCTATATAGTACCGGTAGTAGCTAGCCAGTCACTATATAAGTCTAACTCTCAGTGGATTCGTTTATCTGGCAATCTTATCCTCTAGGCCATGCTGATGTGAGAATCTTATGGGTGCATTCGAATGGTCCATGATGTTGAAATCCACCATTGCACCATGTGGCTCAAGTATCCTATGTGATGTTACATATGCAAAAAATTTCAACATTATGTTCAACAACAAAGAAAAAGCAGGAATCGTCAGGTTGGTATCTAATTAGGGAAAGATTTTTCAACATAATTTCAACAAGTTTGATAATAAGTTGTAGCCAACTGCTTTGGTATAATATGCTTGGATTAGACCAAAAGACACCAAAGAAAGTTAATGGCATATTTTAAAGATGTATTAGCGATCACAGATTGACCCTGATGTGATTAGTATAGTGATTCTATTTTTGTTATGACAGAAAAGGCCTGCCATGCAATGATATAGGCATAAAATCAAAATGGGACTGCTTCAATTAAGACTGTTAATACAAATTCTCTATTGGGAATAGGAGGTAAAAGATGCAGACAAAGAGGCAGCCATCTTTGAGATAGGATTCACAATCAATGACAAAACTAATGAGGTTTCAGTTTTGGTGACTTGGGAAAAAACTAAGAAACACCAGCTGCCAGCTGCCGAAAGGCGGTCTCTAATGGCCTCTTATCTGATAGAAGCCGGTTTGGACTTTTGTCTAGCTGAAGATAACAGGAATTTTGCACAGCAAGATTCATACACATCATTGCAAGTGGGTGGTGAGAAGCATGGATACCACCACCGTTTCTTTAATAAAAAATGCAAAAAAAAAATGAGATTGTATTCGCGAATTTAGAGTTTGATACGGCTCATTAATCATAAATATTTAATGTCAATGCTCTGTTCAATGCGTGTATAAAGTAGACAAATATAGACAGGCTCTACCTTATAGATTCGTGGTTAAACTTGTCTAAAAAATAAAGTATCCGAATTTCCCATCATATGATTTGAAGTTTTTCTAATTGGTTCTAGTGTATGAAAGTCCAAGAGAATCTGAGTACATCATAATAAAGATAAAGAAAAATGAGAAGGTATGGACCGCAGGTAGCAGGTTTAGGTGTTGGGGTTAGTTAAGATATATGGTTAGCATTGTTCTAAGAGTAAAAGTAATTGAGTTTCTCACCCGTAGAAACTCCTCTTGCATTAAATGATCTCTAGGAATTCCTATTTTTCTCTTTTGATCTCTCCTGCCTTCAGTTCAGGAATTCACAAGTGCTCACAGATTAAGCTTGCCATAAGAATGATAAGAAAGCTGAAAACAGACAAAGCCTGCAAAATATAAAAATTTACAAAACTTGAATTAGATGCATCGTTTTACTTGAACCAATTTACCAATCGAATCTCATGCTAAAAAATGACTTCAATGAATCAGGAAGAGGACTTATCCATCAAAACATTTATTTATGATAAGAAAGACTGTAAAGGTGAAACAAATTATAGAGAATACATGTCTTACATTGTTACTGGATGCTGAAATGTCAAACGACTCAAACCCTGGTAGATAGCCCTGTAATCCAATGTTGTAAACTGGGGTACCATCAGGATAGTAGAGGCCATAGTTCCTCTCTGATGCCGGACCGGGCTTTAAATTCTCGTTAAAAAGTGCAAACACGTATATGTCAACTGGAGTAGACGGTTTTGCTGGAGTACCTTGCTTCTCCTGTATTCTCTGCAGCAAATTACCATTATATAATCCAGCATTCTCTGGTGTGGCTCCGGCCTCATCAGTATCCCCCTTAGATGGCCAACCTGTCTCCGAAATTTTAACCTCAATATCTGTATGCCCCATTGCTTTCATCGCCGAATACACAGCATCAATTTGAGCATACAACATGTTATCATAGTGCAAATTCGTACTTGGATCAGTCATCCCTTGGTTAGGCTGAAATAGCACATACTCTAATTGAACCTGGCCTGGGTTATCTTTGTATGCAAAATATGGATATGCGTTTATTAAGAAAGGTGAATTGATCTGAGCATGAAAGTTTAGAAGAGGTTGGATATACTGGGCAAGATCTTCCCTAAAAGTTCCGGCTGAGGGAGGGTATGAATTACCTAATATTGTAAGAGAGTGTGCAGTTGTGACAGTAACTTGTTTATCTAGTCCAAGATTAACAAGAGTATGATATACACTTTGCATTGCTGGGAGGAGACTGGATTTTAACTGAGTGTCATTGCTATAGAATACCTCATTTCCCACAAGGATGCAGGAAATCTTTGTTTGAGGAAGGTGGGGTGTAACATGCTGTTGAATCCAATTTTGAGCTTTTATGGGGTCAGCCATACTCTGAAGATACTCATTTCCTAGGCCAACAATGAAATCAACATTCGAGTTAGAGAAGGCGAGCAGGACATTCGGATCGGCATCATAGAGTTTTACTCTACTAATGTTGAGAGATGTAAGGAGGTTGGCAACACGAGATGGAGATGGCAGATTGTTGGCAATTTGTCCATAGTTTATTCCTACTCCAATACTGAGATTTTGGACAAATAAGTCTGAAACAGAGTGGGAAATAGAGTTAAAAAAAAAAAAAAGTGAAAAGCATATAGATTCAAAATGTCAACTATGATTTTATACGGACATATATCAATTAAAGAGGAAAAATATGTTGAGCTAGTAATGCATTATTGCATAATTTGCATTTCTGTTTGACCAATAGTTTTGATTTTCACATCTCAAGATGGGGCATTCTAATTTGATAGTTAAATCCAAAACCAATTTAAAAATAGTCAAGATGTCAAACTTTTAAGATATACACCGTTTTATTATGAAATGTTTATCGTAATCAACACTTGTCTATACATAACTCCAATGTCTCAATCAAAGTTAATCAACTGAAATCGATACAATTTACTTAAAAAGTGCATTAAGCTTTGAGTAAAAAGAAAACTTCGGAGCTAGAGAGAATTTTCAATAAACTGTGGTAATGATAATCCATCAATCAGACCACAAATTTACATATATAAAGACACAAATAAAGAGAACAACAAGAACTCAACCCCGTTGAGTTTCACAGAACTCAACCATTATATGTCTATCTTATAAATGATAAAACATTTAAAATGATACCCTGTTGTTTTAGCTACAAAAACAACAAATGACTCAAACTTGAAATAAGAGTTATATATATACTTTACATTAAAAAAACACCTGGGCAGAACTCTTTAACATAGAAATTAACATTCATTACTGTCAACTTAAAAAGTTATCTTTTCGTTTTTGCATTTTCTGTCAATATCTTAGAAACAGAACTGAGTAATAAGAGAGAAGTGAAGCCAAGAAAAGAAACCTGAAAGAGTAAGAAACAACAAAAGTGCTTGGAAGATAGAACAGGTAGCCATTGTTACTGAACTGATCTTGGCCTTTAAATGTTAGCCGACCAAGACCACCGCCACCACAAAGAACTACACGCTGTTATGTCAAATATCAGCTACGACTCATCGTTTGGTTAACCAAACGAACGTCCTCTCGTTTATAGAGTTGGGATTTGGAGGAAAAAATCTGCTGTTTCCGTGTACACCTACTATCTCTGCGCGTGTGACAGCAGGGCTCCACTAGTTTTATTTCATATTTTATTGAAAAAAAGAAAAGAAAAAGTCATAGGTTTTTTTTTTGGGTACGTGAGATAAAAATTTAACTTAATTTGAATGTAAATGTCTGTGAAACTCCTTAAGACTTAAATTCTGGTTTGACTTTTGCCTCCCATGCACCCACAAGAAATTAGACTTGTGGAGTGACTACAACATTTAGCACAACTATCTTATCATTTTTTTTTTCCATAACTCACAGCCAAATACATAAGTTCTATAAGTGAAGGTTCTTTCAGTAAGCGGCAAAGGGAATAGAGAATTCCTTGTTTAGTCGTTTTCGTCCACCAGTTCTTGGGAGGGTTTGGAGAGGAGAAGAGAAGTTTGACTTTTAGGCTTACGGTTCAAGGCGCTGCTGATCAAACAATCTTCCGGTGTATTTATAGTTTCGGCATACAAGCACAACTCAAGCGTATGATCATAGAGAACATGAACTGTCTTTATTAGACTGACTCTAAATAAGGCTCTATTTGGTTACTTTCGTAAGAGAACTAAAAGAGTGTGGTATTAAAATTATTTAAAAAGTTAACCTTTCAAACCAATAGAAAAAAAAATCTTTCAATCCATTACTTTGTATTTTTAATCACCCAATTAGTAACATAATTTGTTTAAATTTTACAAATGAATAAGTTTACAAATCACCAAGTACTAGGTTAAGAGGAGTTTTCTCCAAGTCGGTCAGAGGCAACTTTGTCTTTTTATTTGATTTATTTTTTGCTTTTATGTTTCCAATAGTTTGTTTACACGTAATAAAGTATTGCTGGTCTCTATCTCAATGTAGTTACAGGTGAACCGACATCATTTAACCCGTGCCCAAACTCTCATTCTAATAATAGAAAGTCGTACGGGAACCGACTAGGCCTAAATTACCTTAATTTTTCCACTATTTTTTTACTAGGTCTTTTCTCTCCATCTTGTATGTTTTGTTTGTTTCATATATTCATCAAAGGCCGATCCATGCAACGTTGGTTTCCAATTTAGCTCAAAGCATCAAACTTATAAAGTCTTATTATGTTAAAAGTTTCAAATCCTATTGCATCTAAAGAAAAAGTGAACCGTACAATATAGTGAAAATGATTTTGCGTAAATGTGTTTTTGTCATCATTTTGATCGTTAGATAAGTTTTTGCATTAGTTTAATCATATTCTTTTAAACACATTTCAATGGCACCTCTACCACCGTATATATCCATTGCCATAAATTTTTGACATGTCAAACAGAATGATTACGTATGTGTTACATACTTTCTTTTTGTTTCGTTGTAAAATATCAACAATATATTGTGTTTGTATTGTTGTAAAATGTTGATAAAGGCTAAAACATTTGCAGTTGGCCATAAAACCCTTAGTAAAACGTTTTAACAAAGAAAAACTTTTGTAAAATATTTTACAAATTGATCAACTTCCACAAACCCTCCTTGAACACCTGTCCAACCTCCACCCCGGCCTCTCCTTTCTTGCTCACAAAGGTGTTCATCGAAGCCCTAATTAAGTTATGGTAGTTGTCAAAGCCTTGAATCACAGTGGTCATCAGAGCCTAGTTTGTGGTGGTTGGTAGTTGGGTTTAGGTAATGAAGCTTTGATTCGTGGCTGGGGGGCTCTAATTGCAGCTGAGGGGTATTGATGGTGGTTGGGAAGCGCCAATCTAGTGGCTGAGGGCGCTAATTTGGTGCCTGGGGTCATGGATCCCTTGGGGTTGCACCAATCTAGTGGTTAGAGTCGTGGATCCAGTCTGGTTTTGGGCCAATTTGGTGGTGGCAAGCTCGAGTAGCGTCGATCTGCTAGGTGGTTGAGTCAGATTATGTTAATCTTGTGATTGCTGGTAGGTTACGATATGAGATTTTTTTTTTCTTTTCATTTAGGTCACACCAAACACTTGGAAATGTCTTCACTGAAAATGTTTTCAATTGAAATCATTTTACCACAAAACAAAGTAGCGTTAATTACAATAAAACACATATATATTCTAAGTATCTTTCTCCTGTCAGGCTCTGCCTTGGACAACTCCGGTCTATAAATAATTACTTTTTATCATCAAGCTAAAACATCAATTAGTTTTTAGTGTAAGCGGTGATTGATCCCTAGATCTATTATTTAACTATAAGAGTTTTACAAATGAGCAAGACTTAGGTACAGTACTTACGTGCTGTTCCTTAAGTTCCTCTTTTAAGATTCTGCCACGTGAATTTTTTCTCATGGGATGAAAGTGTATTTTTTAATTAAGTAGTGACATAACTAAATCTTAGGAGGGGAACCTAAGGAACAGCACCTAAAGTACTGTACTTAAGTTTTGTCATTTACAAATTGAGTTAATTGGAGACCCACATCTAACGAATGTTTTGATATTAAGTTAAAGTATTAAAGTAAAATAGTCAACAGCGAAAAAGTTAAAAACCCTGATATTAGCAACATAAGAATTGAACGATTGAAGTCCATGAGATATAGAAAAAGCAATACATGACCAACAACTTGAAGTGCAATAGTATTTATGTATCGTATCAATATATATATACCTTAAAAAACAGCTTACTTGCTTAAGTGAAAAGTTGTGGTACCACACGAGGGTGTGATTTGATAGTGGAAGTCCTCGTTCTGCACCCAGAGAGTAGTGGTTCAAGCGATAACCCCAGCAAGGCCTGTGTGGTACACGTGGTATTACCCATTGCCGTCACGTGGCGTGGGGCCGATGAGCCAACACTGGAGACCCCATTTTTTTATTCAGCAAAAAAAAAAAAAAAAAAAAAAAAAAGTTGAAAAGTTGTGGTCTACATCAAATGAGGTTACAGACTATAAAATTATTTGAAACAAGACAGAATTTTAAAGAAAATTTTCAGACAATGAAATAAAATAAAGTGCATGGATACAACAGATCTCATAACATTTTTACGAGAAATTGGGATGATTTGTTGTGAGTTGTGGTGCGTCTGTGTCTGTGTAAGGTGATAAAATATCTTATTTTATTATGAAAATATCATGAGATGTGTTATGTTCATAGAAGAACTCATAAATTAATAATAGCAATCCGTATGCAAAGCTTTCATGGGATTTTTTACAGGATGTGTGTGAGATGAAAAGTACACTAATTTGAGGGATTAATAATTTGTTCTAGTATTGCCAAGAGCAGGGGTGTAGCCAAGATATTTTATTTGGGGGGGCGAATTACATATTTATATGTTAGTCATAATTCATATATACATTATATACAAAAGAAAAGTCTATGATATTTCTACAACAAATCATAAGTGACAAAACGTTATTGGTTCTAATTTGAATACATCATTGAAATTATTTTTTTATCCACTAGTAATAACCTGTCATTTAGGATTTATTGTAAAAGTTTTGTAAAAATATTATAAACATAGCATTTTTCTATAAAATATAATTAATGAAATTTGATAATATTTTAAACTCAATCAATGTACAAAAATGACTAATTTGCTATAAACATTAACCAAAAAAAAAAAAAAAATTTAGCATCTCCTATAAAAGTTAGGTTTGGCGTTGATCTTTCATAGAATAAAATTGGTTCATTATCAATTTTATAGGTTTCCTATTCAAATTTTAAAATAAATAAATCTCTATGGCAATCTAAAGAATGAGATAATGAGAAAAACAAAATCAAATTTTTGGGAGATAAAACCCTCATAAGTTAGTTCAGTGCACTTTGCACAATTAGGGATGGCAAAATAGGCCCGACCTGCGGGTACCCGGTCCGACCCGACCCTAATGGGGCAGATTTTACCCGATCCGTGAAGCAAATGGAGCGGGTTTGGGTTTTAATAAAAAAACCTGAAACGGGTTCGGGTCGGGTCCGGGTATTATGCAAACCCGGCCCGGACCGGACCCGTATACATATATAATATTTTAAAAAAAATTTAAAACCCCTTACCCTAGATATAAATATACTCTAAACTCTGTAACACAGTCTCACACGCCGCCTCTCCCTCTTCATCTCTCAGCTCAGCTCTCTCACTCACATGTTGCTCTTCATCTCTCAGCTCTCTCACTCACACGGCCACAAGCAGTCAAGCCCAGCTCTCTGAATCTTTCATCATTCTCCGTTTCATCCTCGCCGATCTCGCACAGCCCTGAGCCCTCTCATCCCCCTCACCCATCTCGCACCGATTCCTTGCCAGTCAGCCACCCTCTCACGGCCTCACTCAGCCGCCCCCCTCACGGCCTCGCTCAGTCGCCCCCCTCACGGCCTCGCTCAGCTTCACTCTCATGGCCTTGCTCCACCTCTTTCTCTATTTTTTTTTTTCTGGGTTCAGTTCATCCATGTGAGTTTGTGTTTGTGTTTATGATCTCTGTGATTGTGCTTATGTTAGGATTTGTGTTTGTGATTTTTGAAGGTGAAAATCATAAATCTGAAATTTGTGTTAGGTTTGTGATTTTGAAAGGGAAAATTATAAATATGAAAGCTTTGTTTGTGATTTGTGTTTACGTTTGTGTTTGTGTATGGGATTTTGGGTCAGAAAATGATAAATTTGAGATTTGTGCGTTTGTAATTTATGCTTCTGATTTTGGGACGGGAATGATGGGACGGGGCCCGCGGGGCCCGACAGGGTCGGGTCAGGTTTGGGGTGAAAAAAAAACCCGTTTATTAAACGGGCCGGGTTCGGGTCACGGAGGCAGACCCGCGGGTCGGGTTCAGGTATAGAAAAATCCGCCCCGAACTCAACCCGTTGCCATTCCTATGCACAATGCACTTCAAAATTGAACTCAAAAGGAATATATAGCACTTTTGCATTCTTATTATAAAATATAAAAGGAAGGACACATGGTAAAACTAGGCATTTATTAAGCTTTGTTAAAAGCGTGTATTTCATATAGATGGGGTCTATATAAGAAACTAACAGTGGAGTGTTGTCATTGCCAGATTTCAAAGGGATAAACATACAAACTAAATAGTGGACTGGGTTCTATGATTTTTTTTATTGGGGTGGGGGAGTCCAGCTTATTTTTATATACAATTATAAGGGGCGTTTATAGTTTTGGCCTTTTGGTGGGGGTGGGGGCATGGCCGCCAATGCTATACTGCATTTGCCTTTGCCCAAGAGTCTTATAGGTTGTACCTTAACTGGATGACATTTTCTCATATTTTCAATTGAGATATTCATAGTTTTAATTCTCTCATCCCCTAAATATTGATGCATAAAAAATTTATTTGTTATTGTATTAAAAGAAAAAAGAAAAAGTTAACAATGCCTTAAGGGCATAGGTTTAGGAAATAGTTTATAAGATAGTCGTGAAAAATGATTCTTTGTTTTTTATTGAATGAAAAATGAGGTTTTCAGTGTGGACTCATCGAGCCCACGCTGTGTGACGGTAATGGATAATACTACGCATACCAGCAGGGTCTTGATGGGGCTATCACTTAAACCACTCACCAATTGAAGTAATACAAAAACTCCTACAATCAAGTTACACCCCGCATCAGTGATGTGGTCCTATGATTACACTTATATACCTCTATTACTGTGTCATATTCCTTAAACGTCATAATTAATGGACTGTTCTATTTTATTTAGACGGTGGGCTCTCTAGAATATTGTGGAAATGTGTTCCATGAACCACCTAGATTTGTTTAACACATTTGTTTTCTACCAATTCAGATTGTATCCACTTAAAATTCAACAGGTGCAGCCAGTGAAGTGTGAACAGGTGTTGGCCTCAGAATCTTTCATTGGGTTAAAAATAAAGAAATTAAAAAGGTTGGAAAGTGAAAGAAAAAATGACAAAATTTAGCTACAAAATTAATTGTAGCCTAAGATTACAACTTTATTCAATATCATTAATATTACTACATATTTTAAAAATCTAACCGTTAAATTGCATGTTCTTTATACTCTTAATACACATATCAAATTTTGTACTAATCAAATATTATTTGCTATATAATCTATAAGATTATATTTTATACATAATTTTAAACTACAAAAACTTTCAATTTAAATAATTTATTGATGACATAGTTATTAATTTTTAATTTTCTAGAAATTTTATAAATATAGTGGATATAAAAAGAAAATGTAATCTAATTGTGGATTTGTCAAAATTCACCTCCAATAAAAAGATATTAAGTAAGGTTGTAGTTTTAAACTATAATCAATTTTATAACTAAACTTTGTCCAAGAAAAAATAAAGTAAATTTTTTCTAAGTCCACCAAATGATCTAAAAAAAGGGCCTATATAAATTAAAATAGTATTAAATACTAATTAATCAAGGCTTTTAGTGATGTATAAATAATGGATTTGCTGACGGGGAATCTTAGTTATGCGCACGTGTTATAGCACCGCTTGATCTCAATCTCGGTCTGAGACTCAGGCGGCTTCTACGCTATCCTCGTCAGAAAGGTCGGTAGACACCTCAGCATCAGCACGTGCTGCATGTGTCACGTAACTCACGTTCCTTCCCTGAATACCACTGCTCCATATATGGATTTTCCTTCCCAAAAAATGTTTCCAATTCCAAGGTAAAATCTTATGAAATATATATATATATTTATATATATATATATATATATATAAACAAAATTCTTGAGGCCAAGGGATTTCTCTGTAATAGCTGAGCATGGAATAAGGGGATTGCATATACTTAAGGGTAGGGGTGTTCGCGATGCGGTGCGGTTTTGGGCCATTTTTAGCACCACACTTTGCGGTGCGGTTTAGCTAAAACCATAATTGTACCGCAACTTGTTTTTGCGGTCACATATGCGGTGTGGTGCAGTTTAGAGTTTAGCCAAAACCATAACCGCACCGCACCGCATCACACCTCATTTTTGCGGTCACATGTGCGATACTATGTATAAGATGAGGTTTGAAGTCGATATATTTTTCAAATTTTGGGTTTTTCCTACTCTTTTTTGGGCCAAATTTTAAATTATTGAGCTAGTTTTTATTTATTTTGGGTTGGCTTTTCTAGTCAACACTTGCTAGGGTTATTAATTTTTTTTTTTTTTTGAAAACTAGGGTTATTAAACTATTAATAATATATTTAATATTAAAAATAAATAAATATATTAATATATAGAGAGGGTGTGGTGCGGTGCGATTTGTGCAATTTTCTTATTATAAAACCGCAAACCGCATTGCACCATGCGGTGTGGTGCGGTGCGGTTATGCCATTTTGCGGGCGGTTTTGGTGCGGTTTTTGCGATTTGTGCAGTTTATGCGGTTTGGTGAACACTCCTACTTAAAGGAATGCTCAGATATTCAAAGAAGTTTTTTTTTTTTTTTTAATTTTTTAATTTTTTTTTAATTCTTTCAATTTTGTCTTTTTAAATTCTTGTTTAGTCTTCTAGGTGAAACATGGAGCTACAGCTTTCATATCTTTAATCAATGCTTTGGTAGTGCCTATAAGAGCACTCACATCAAGCTAGTCAAACTAGCATGATGCTAAAATTAAGAAATTTGATTTGAGAAGACTCTATCTCATTTGTATGTATTGTTTATCTATAATTATCATTACAAAAAGAAAATGTTGGTTTTATACACTATCTAGCATACAAGACATCATGGCAATTGGGATTCTTTTGCAAGGGCAAAAGTTAGGCAACAATCTAGAATTTGAAATTGTGTACAATTTGATTTTATTTTTGAGAAAAAAAAAGGGAGAAATTATTTAATGTAGTATTAGATGTATCTTAATTTGTGCTCTTAGGACAGTTGTTAACAAAATTTAATTTTCAAAAAGAAGTAAAAATATCAATTAATGAAAAATTAAATGCATTTTAACTAGTACTCTTTATGATCCTTGTGGAATTTCAAAAAATATATACTAAATTTTAATAAATATTAGAAAACTTAATTGATAAATCTTATACTATATAACAAAAATAGGTCTAAAAGGCTAAAAGGCCTAATTATATGGTCATTTTTATTTTATTTTTGTGGCAAGTGATTAAATTGTCCTTGTACTAAGTGGCTATCATTTGTTATTGGGTAAATTGACAATTCGCCTATAATTTGTGGCGGTTTCAAATTAAACCCTATATTTTAAAAGGCTTCAATTAAAACTATAAAACTTTTTAAATTGTTTTAATTCGCATCTTCAATGAGTCACTATTAATTAAAAGTAATAAAATTCACCTAACATACGACTAAAACCTATTAGAACACACACACACAACTTAATATGAACATATAAGTAATAAAATTCACCTAACATACGACTAAAACCTATTAGAACACCCACACACAAAACTTAATATGAACATATAAGACGCTTTATACACAATTTGAGTGTTGTGAAATTTTATATTAATCACTTAATCAATTATATAATATCTAAACATTAAAAATAAAATGGTAAATTTCACAAAACTACCCTGAGATTTGAGCTAATATCAACCAGGTCCAAGACTTCTCAAAAGTGACCAACTTGGTCCCTCAACACATTTTGGTCCTTAAACACCGTTATCTCCGTTACTTTCTTAGTCTCTTTCTCTCCTCTCTCTTCTCTCTTCTCTCTCATCCCTCTTTGATTCTCTCAAACTCATCCCTTATATCTCTCAGACCAATCTAGCTCTCTCTTCTCTCTTAATCTCTCTCACCCACGGTGGCTGAAGATTCCTCCCTCAAGCTTTGGCCATGGTCGAAACCCATGTTTTGCCACTACCATCTTGTACTCTCTCTTCGAATCAATGGCTATGGAGACAATTGGGGCTAGGGATTTTCGAGCTTTGCCTCACCACCGCTGCAATTGGGCTGTTGTTCCTTGATGACAACTCTAATCGGGTGCTACCAGTTCTAGCCATGGAAGGAAAATTTTGCAATTGTGTTTTTGTTTGGGTTTGGGTGCCAAATACCAAGGGAACATTTGGCTAAGAACCACGAGCTTTGCCACCACCACAAGCTACGAATCACACCACCAATGCCACCAATAGTGGCTACCGATCTTTTCTCCTCTTTCTCTATTCTACTTTCTGTTTTTATTTATTTCTATTTTGGTTTGGTTGTTTGTTGATTTGGGTCTTGATCAATTTAGGGATTAGTTTTTGTTTTTATTTTTAATGGTGATAAGGATTGGTGATTTTTTATTTGGGTTTGAAAGGTGGGGTTAGGTTATGGTCATTTGTGGATCTATGACTATTTTCTTATTTGAATTTTGTCTCAAAATGGGTCTAATATGGTGTTTTTGTTGGTGTATGTATGATTATAAATATGTGAGTATACTTTGTGTTGGAGCATTTTAATATTAAATAATTAAAATGAATAAATGTTATAACATAAATGTAAAGATGTGGGAGTGAATATGGAAGATGAGAAATTAGTGAAAATGTTTAATCCCACATTGAAAAGGAGAGAGACTATTTTATTCTTTTTAATTGTGGTGATTAATGGGCTAACATGAATTGTCTCAGATATTGGGCTAGATACGTGCGCATAGTGTTGTGTAATTTCTTTCTTTACATTAATAATATTTATAAGTATTATTCAGTAGTATTATTCAGTTTCTCGTTGTGTTATTTCCATTATTATTGTGTTTGCACCAACACTTTGTGATATGGGATTTTTGGGAGATTTGGGTTTTATATGGTTGTGTGTTTGTGTTTTATGACATAATGTGTAGTGTGATGTGTGCTCAAAATGCATGTTTATATCCATGTAATCACAATGAATTAAACATAAACATTTAATAGAGAAGAGAGAGTTTGAGAGAGAAGAAGCAGAAGAGAGGTAAGTAACAATGTACAAGGACCAAAATATATTGAGGGACCAAATTGGTCACTTTTGTGAAGTCTTGAACTTGGTTGACATTAGCCCAAACCTTATGGTAGTTTTGTGAAATTTACCAAAAATAAAATTTTGTATTAGAGATGCACGTTTCCAAATTATATAAAATAATGTATTATAGAATAAAAGTAATGTCTTATTCGTTGTGGTAACAACAAGTGAATGCCTTCTATTTTTTAATTATTCACTTCTTCTTTTTTCCTCCTTATGTTATTTGGTGGACATTACAACCATCAAAATATTTGCTATAAATGGAACTTTATTTCCAAAGTTTCAAAAAGTTGGAAATTTTATTATACTATTTCAATGAAATTCTGACTGCCACGAGTTTATAGAAATTTTAAATAAGTTTCATTTATTTATATTATATTGGCAATCTACCATAATTTGTTATTAAAATATTAAAAGTTGGGTCCTATATGTCATTTTTACACTATGTGGTTTAAATAAGCATTGCAAGTTATCTGTTATAATTTTGGTTGGTAACTCATTGTAAGTATATTAAAACCATTAACATGTGGGTTTCAGTTAGTTCAACTGATAAAATCTCTGTTGGTTGAATAAGAGATTTGGGGTTCAATCTCCGCCTATACCATCAACTGGTAAAGTCTCTAATGGTTGAATAAAAGATTTGGAGTTCAATCTCTACTTACACCTCTGATGATAAAGAGTTATAACGCCATAGATTGAAACGCTTTATAAAAAAAATAAATAAATAAAAACCATTAACATAGTTTTTATTTTTTAAAAGTGAATTAGAAAAAAAATAAAATACTACTATGGAGTTTAAACGAAACTTAATAGTCCAAAATTTCAAGAAAGTTAAAAGAAGTTTCAAAATTTACTTTAAATTATTATATAATCTATTATAATCTTAGTTTTTTTAATACAAACGTGGAGTTAGACGATGTACATTTGTCATAGTATAATTTAAATTATCTTTTTGTATTTTTATTATTCTTTTTAACTATATTATTAAACTATATTCTAATTTACATATTATTATTCTTGATTTAAAAAAAAACACAAACATAGGAAAAATTTTAACACAAAAGGCATTCCACATGCTCTACTTAGATAAGACAAAATTTATGTATCATTCTGACAAAGCAGTGCATCATACTAGTTTCGTTTATACTTTATATATCCAACAATGGGTAAGAGTAAGACAAAAATGTTGATCAAATCCATATAAAAATAAATTAATAAAAAAAATTGTTGATGAAATCAAAATGAGTAGATTGGTGTACCTAAAATTATTTTAATATTTATCAAAATTAGTAAATAAGCTGAAATGTCAACAACACCGACCTAAGAACCAACACCGACCAAACCCTACCGCTTATCACAACAATTATTGTTCATCTGACTAATTTGTTCATCTGACTAATTACTCGTCCTTTTTTCCCTTTATGCATAATTAAAGCCACATAGTTCGTTGTATTTATATTTGTTACTTCAAGAAGATGAAATAATAGTCACTCTCATGAATCATCATGTCTCCTCCCTACGAAAGCGAAATTAATGTAAGACAACATTAATTGATGATTTTTTTATTTTTTTTTATTTTTGGTTTGAGGGACAAGTTTGATAATTACAGGTCTAGTATTATGTATCTTCTCAAATATTGAAAAAAAGAGCGCAAGTTTGTATGTTTTGCAAAAAGTTTTATAACCTTTATCTTTGTTTTTTTTCTAGTACCCACGTGAAGTCATTGTCATCATGACTTGTAACTAAAATTACCACGCAATTAACATTCAAAATCAATAGATTTAAAATGTCTTGATTTGAAATTTATTGATTTCAGATATATGTAATTTAAAATTATTATATTTGAAATTACGTATATCTGAAATCAATGAATTTCAAATGTTTAAAATTTTTGAATGATTTAGTCAAATCCAAATTCTTGATATTTTAAAATGGTCCAAACAAAGTATTTGAACTTTAATTACTAGGAAAAAAAATCCACATGCTCAAATTCTACCATCTAAACACATCGTGAAAAGATTTTGATACCTAGAAATTAGAAACCAAGCATAATAGTTACTCCACAAGTACAAAATTTTTGTGAAGTGTAGAGGCAAGAGTTGGGTCTTCAAGTGAGAACTTCACACACATATATAGATCCTCTGCTCCCGCAAGCCTGGCCCAATGAGAAGAGGGTCATTATGGTCACCTTAGGTGGAAGACGCCAACTCAGATCGCTCCCTTTTACCCTTATACACTTAGATTAGACTATGGTAAAATTCTATCTTGTAATATATATAAATATATATATATATATTTATACAATACCAAGAAAAAAAAAAAAAATCCACACACATGAGCACATGCACGGATCCTCTGCTCCCGCAGGTCCGGCCCAGTGGGTAGAGTGTCACTATAATCACACTTAGGTGAAAGACGCCAACTCAGATCGCCCTCTTCTACTCATATACATTTAGATTAGACTAGCATAGAATTCTATTATATTTATATATATATATATATATATATATATATAAAATACCAAGAAAAAGAAACAATCCACACACATGAACACATGCACGCGCATAAGTTAAGGCACATGCGATGCTTCAAAAATCAAAAGTACAAGATTCCAAGACCCAAGCAGCTAATAGAAGCGTTTGCGTGTGTTTTAAGAAACAATTATCCAAATCCTTTTGATGTTTTAGAAAACTGAAAAGCTGAAAGGGAAACTATGCTATATATAACAATTCAAGCTAGTCAGCATTTTTGTCCATCCTAAGAAAAACCTAGTAAGAAAGACCCATAATTTAGAGAAAGTAATAGGATTCTGATCTCATAAGACACGTAAAATGCCTTTCACAACAAAATGTCGTCGAAGCAAGCATTCAAGGGTTTGAAATTATATGGAATTTGGTATGGCATCTAGTCATCACCCACGTCCCACTGAAAAGGTTTTCCCACTGGTTGAAGATGGTACGTGGAAAAGAGTTATACGAAAAGAACAGAATATTAAGGGGTGAAAAGAACAATGATTCAATTGCTTTCATTCAATTTGGAATCGATTCATTTTCGTTTGAATGAAAAGCACTTAGTTTTGGCTCAAAAAGGTCAAGATAGGATCATAATGCGTGAACGGAAGAACAAAGTTTTTTTCCCAAACTAGTTTGGAGAGAAACCTTTCAAACTCTTCATATATCTTTATATTGAGTGTAAATTTTAAAAATCTAACGGTTGTATTATATGTTCTTATCATATCCTTCATGTTTGCAAAATTTCAAGAAGATAAAAAATCATTGCTATGTCATCAAAGAAATGTTAAAATTTCAAGTTTTTGTGATCTAAAATTATGTATAAAAAATAAGTTTATTGATCGAATAGTAAATAATATCCGATTTGAACGAAATTTAATATGCATGTTAAGAACATAAGGAACATGAAATTCAACGATTAGATTTTTAAAATTCAAAAAAAGAAAAGAAAAGATATATGAGAAGTTTGAAGAATTTCTCTTTTGGAGAGAAACTTTTTTTCTGAACGGAATACTTTACCACACGAGCTTTCAGTAAAAAATATATTATCACTTGACAAGCAATAATAATTACATGAAAGAGATTATTATTTTTAGATGCAATAGAATTTCAATCTATGATTGATTTTTTGTGTAGATGGAGTCCGAACACAGATCTCTTATTAGATGATATGACAATAGATTTTGCTAGTTGAATTGAGTTAATCGGAACCACCATAAAGAGAATAGAATAGCATAATGCCATAACAAAAGCAAGTCATTAAGCCAATTACATATACTAACATACTTTCTCAGTGATAGAGCTACCAAAGTTTTTTAAAATTATAATTAGTGAATATGCTTGTGTATGAACGGTCAAAGTAATTATATTTATGCTCTCTCCACATCTCAATAAAAAAAATATACTTTATATAATATTTTTTATGCAATATCTTCCAAATAA
This sequence comes from Notholithocarpus densiflorus, assembly GCA_030021035.2. Lineage (NCBI taxonomy): Eukaryota > Viridiplantae > Streptophyta > Magnoliopsida > Fagales > Fagaceae > Notholithocarpus > Notholithocarpus densiflorus. Next base: position 8,379,560 of record JARYZH020000013.1, on the reverse strand, counting down.
TTTAGTTGGCTTTGAGGGTTTCACTTCTTATTCGGTATCTTATGACTCTAACTCTCTTATAAATAAAAATAAAAGGTCTAGGTATAATATAATAAAGATGTTTAGTTTTGTGTTATTGTTTTTTTTTTTTTTAATCGATCTCAATGATTAATTAAATATGTATTAAAGATATCAAATCTTTTTATCAATCTTAGGACAATTTTATTAAGTTAAATAAATATTTTTTTAGTACACATATTGAGTTTAAAGTACATTTTAATACTACTTTACATAGTAGAAATTACATTCAAAGAATCACATTTCTTTTATTTGACCCTACAAAGACAAATTCCTCTCTAGGTTGCTTTATGCATTTCATCCACACTGTCGATCTTGAAGATGATATACATTTATGAAGAGAGTGATTGGGCAATGAAAGTAGAGATGAGTTGGGTACACAATAACCCACCTTGCATAAAATAAATCAGGTGGCATTATTTAATTTTTGACTAGTTTGAATGTAACTTTTTTTTTTTTTTTATGGGAAGTTTGAATGTAACTTAAGCTATGGCTACACACACTTTTTTGACTTTAGAGAACAACACCCACCAATAATTATACAAAAATCAAAAGACAATGTGAAATCACATCCACAATTGGTTGAGTTCCAACTTTTGTGGTTGGTTCTATGATTCTATGACTGTCATCTATGTGGCCTAATCCATAGAAATGAGTAAGCTCAGGACAGAACTGTACTTGCTGTGGAGAACCTAACAGAAAGCTCTCTCCCAAAATTTACTTTCCAGGTAATGTATGCATTCTTTCTCATTACCTTTTGGGCTTTTTGAGCTTTTTCCATGCTCAAAGTTTATCATATGAATGGGCAAGTAAGAGTAACTTGCACTCTCACTCATGTTTTACTTGTTGATTTTTTTTAGAAGGCCATGAAAGAGGTGCTTTATCCATGTCTTCCAACACCTTCTTGAGGTGTCTTCTCTGATAAAAAGTACGTTGATGAGTCTTGTCCACATCAGCCCATTTTGCCTACAAATGGGTGTTTTTTTCTTATCCATCCTCCTTAGTCCTTATATGATGATTGCCTACAATGCTACTTCTAAAATCTTGGATAATAGCCAAATTCTCATTATCCGTACCTCTTCCTCATAATAATTGAAGTTCGGTAAACTTACTAACTTAGCCCCCCCCAAAAAATATGAAAAGGAAAAGCAAAGAGATAATGATGAAGGATTGTACATACTCCATTCCCTTCCCAACAAACAAACGGGACCATTATTGATTATGAAAATATATTTTCACATTAGTTTACAATCCATTATTTCACGTACATATCTACAATTGATACAGAAAAAATAGATGTGAAATAACTGATGTTAAAAAGGTGATATAAGAGAATAAAAATCATTGTTGATTATAGTGTATCACGAGAGTGCACAAAAGAATATCAATCAATCTTTGAGGCATAATTTTTTTTTTTCACAATTATTGATGTAATATGTTTTGATTAGTGTATAATAAAATCAATGTCAGCTATGGTCCTATGTGAAAGTGAGATCGTTGGCGGCTCTACTTGTATGTGAGGGTGGTCCTAGGACCACCCTCACTTGTCAAAAAAAAATTTTATATAAATAATTATTTTAAACTAATATATTCTATGACCATTCTGACTTGAAAATTTGTATATATATACTTTAAAAAAATATATTATTTACTAAATTAACCTATTTTGACCACCATAATAAAAATTTTGAACACTTTTACTTGAGACTCATAAGAATTTGAGTTCAATAAATATAAGAGTAATGCTACATCCACAACATTTTCACAATAATTTCACAATAAATCTTATGTGGTAAGCTGTTACTCTAATTCAGGTTTAATATTGACATGTTTTACCCACCAATAACAGGCTAACAACTTGTTGCATAAGATTTGTTATGAGATTGTTGTGGTCATTTTATTATTCTCATATCAACATTTTCAATTTGCACTTTATCTTTTACTGGTCTTTTTTTTTTTCTTATTCTCTTTGTTAGTACAAAAATTGTAATATTTCGTGTATTTGCGTGTTTTTTTTTGTGGCGTTGATATATTCAAATTATCTCTTTATTAAATTTTGTATAATTTAAGTTTCTTAGTGACCACCCTAAAAAAAATTCCTAGAGTCGCCATTGAGTAAGATTACTCCAATCACAACTTAAAGTTGTGAAAGACTATATAGTTCTAAACATTGATATACCTACTCTTTGTTATTGATTGGATTTTGCTTTTGCAAGTAAAACATAAGGACATACGGTTAATATGGTTTTGCTTTACATATGAACCAATCCTCTAATTCTGTCCTTATAAATGGGCATTTGCATTTTGGTGCATTCGAAATATATAACATTTTTCTGCTTTTTTTGATTAGGTGAAAACTTGATAAGATTCAAAGCCCAATCCAGCCCACCACCTCATAGTGGGAATAAGATTTGATTTCTTATATCTAACCGTGTATGGTGTTATATTATTTAAATTTTAAAATAATATTTTAACCGTGTATGGTTTTAGATTTGTAATATTAAATCCGAACAAGAAAATTAATCCAAATGGGCATTGGCTATGGCAAGATGTCATCTTCATGTTATGGGCCTCTTCATTTATGAAGAACTAGAAAAGCAAATTTGTTATGATTATTTGTCTTACTATTTTAAATATTTTAATCAATAAATAAGCAAATTTCATTCAGCAAAACTGTCTCCTAGTAAGGTTTTTACCAAATCCGAATGAACTGACTTGAGAAATTCATTGCCTCTGGATGTTACTAATTTTACAGGGACAGATTTTCAAATGGTAAAAGATTCACAATTGACCCCTTGCTTTTTAGTGTTCAATGTAGCAAAAAAAAAAATGAGGCCTTCTAAGAAATTATGGAAGCAGATTTCATGGCCCAATCGATTAGATGCTGATTGGGTAGAAGGTCTCTTAAAGGGCAGAAATCTGCTTGTACTAAACAATAATCTTATGCCCAACCTATTCTCCATACCAGAGAGCTCATCCTAAGAATCCAAGCACCCTTTCACATATTATTTCTAATCGTTCTATTAGGCCATGGAAAGGTTCTTACTTCTTCTGAATATGACCTGTGTACTTCTACATGTTATTGCACTCTTTCTGTTTCACATACTAATCTAAACCTCTTCTGCTAAAAAATATTGCACTCTCACAAACCAACTAATTTTCCTAATAGCATGCAAGGGTGTGGAGCAGTTGGTCATGGGACCAACATCCCTGCTGGGATGTCCTGGTTCGACCCGCACAACATCCTCAACTCCCTGATACCTGTAGCTTGCGGGCAATTGTAGGCATCGGCGCATCGCCATGGAGAGGTTCCATGACATTAAAGAAAAAGAAAATCACAGTGTCCTAATTGATATGATATTAGCACCATCTCTAGGACATTAGCATACCTTTCACAGAGAATCACCTATCAAACTTACCCAAAGGGGCTCTTACCCATATCATGTAACATCGAAAACTGTTGAGAAACAGAGATCAACTAATAAAGGAGCTAGGCGGGCAGGCTCAGCTCTGAACGTCTAAGCTCTATGAATGATTCAACTAAGATAGAAAAAGGTCATCCATTATACTGATTTAAGCGTAGCGAATATATTACTTTTTCCTGCAAACATTAATACATCAATTCAAAAGTTTACAAGGATGACACTCCCAGCTAGAGGATAATGCAGCCGGTTAAGGCTGTCATTTTTTATGTACGCATTTTCTGCTAGATTCAGAACCAGTAGAATTTGGAGAGGAACTCACTACTAAGTTCAGAGAACTAAAGGACTCCCTTATATGAATCATGTGTCATACTAAGAAGACTTAAAAATTGATGTATCCAATGCTATTATTACTAAAATCAAATTAAATGGCATTCCAACAAAGAGATGACAAACACTCAAAGATCCAGAGGTCCAAGGGATACATGAACATCCGGTTATCATAACCATTTTAGACAACAAGATTTCCAAAAACCTATTCTAACAATCACAACCACTCAGTAAAGATCACCTTCCTTGTGTGTGTGAATCACACAGTCTGCAGTTGGGTACGAGACACAAGTCAGCACAAAACCTTCCTTCATTTGATTTTCATCAAGGAATGAACCATCAGATTGGTCCACTGAGCCTGTCACCATCTTCCCAGCACAGGTAGAGCAAGCCCCAGCCCTGCATGAATAAGGCAGCTCAATTCCTGCATTCTCAGCTGAATCTAGGATGTAAGCATCATCAGGGGCCTCAAACTCATTTTCTTCACCATCTGGTCCTACAAGTTTGATCTTGTATACTGCCATTGCGGATACTCTGAAAGAAGGGGATGCTTTCAGGCCAAATGCTTTGGAGATACTCTTTACAGATCCAAGAGAGGATGGGCATTTGATAATAGCGCTGTTGAAACGGTTCTGAGGTGCATTTCTGAACATGCAATGGGAGGGAAGTTTCACAGATGTCATGGTTGACATGTTGGCCCCTGAATCCAACACAATTTCAGCTGGTTTAATTACTAATTACACACCCAGTACTGGAATTTAACATAATGCCAAAAATGACATTAAGGTCTATATCATCACCACCATTAAAAACTAAGAAAATGATGTATATAACATCAATCTAGTGAAAGAAATTAACAAGGAAAGAAGTAGCAAACATGAATTGCTTAAGGAATCTGGGATTCATGAAAAAATCCCTATAAATGCATACATAACAAAGGCACAGTGACTAATGCCCTCCATGGACATCTTTTTTTTTCTTTTTTTTTTATAAGAACATCTTTTATTTTCTTTATCTGCCTTTCTTCTTGCAATGACCTTCAATGCTTAATCTTTTCCAGGCTACGCAAAGTTTCAAACCTAAAGACTGTCCCTTTACCACAGAAGCCGAGGACAAAGGCCAAAGAGGAGGTACAATGTCACTAATTAAAAGTTCAAACAAAATTTCCAAAACCAGGATCAGAGCATATATTCTTTTTTTTTTATAAGTAACGTAAGGATATTATTAATAATAGAAAAAGTGCCAAGCCGAGTACATTGGGGATGTACTATGGGGGCACAAATCAAGAAACCAAAGTACAACGATCAAGAAAAATAGGAAAAGAAGAACAAGAAAAATGAGAAAAGACCATACTCCGTTCAAAGAGAGTGTGCAAAAAAAAAGACTTAATCTCTAGCAAAGAACGTTCACAATCCTCAAAGCTCCTTGCATTCCTTTCACACGAAATGCACCACATTAAGCAATGAGGCACTAATCTCCAAACATCAATGTGACGATGTCGCGCAAACTTCCCTTGCCAAGCCTCAAACAACCCAAGAACATTATGAGGCATAACCCATTGAATACCAAACAAGCAGAAAACCATAGACCACAACCAGTAAAAGTATTAGATCCGTTTTGTAAGGCACAACTAGAAAAGAAAACCAGTTCAAGATACTAAGGAAATCCCCACAGCTAGCACAGCAGCAACATGTGAAAGAGCTAAAATAGGGGGTAGGCCCTTACATTGCATAAGGTAATTAAGTATGAAGGGAACATTGGGCACAATTACCCAATGTGAGGCAAGTAATAGGAAACTCACAATGTTGATCCCAAGTCCCAACCCCCTATAAGGAAATTAAAAATAGATTAATAAAAATATGAAGCAATTATTTCTCCAATGGATGAGGCAATCATTGCAAAGAATTCCATAAGGGCGGAAAGGTACCTATCGCCCTTCAATCTAGGAATGTTTTTGCAAGCATTCCCAAAGGCAGATGGCTGAGCATCCTTGCAGCTAAGGGGGTTGGATTTTGTATGCCTCTTATAAAAGTTTACAAATAACGGAATAAAAGATCCATTCTGTAACAAAAGGGCAATTGATGTCTGGAGCACTATGAGAAGATGCAAGCTAAAGGCTCTCTGCTCTTGACTCGAGGCTCCATTTTAATAACCGCAAAATAGAAATAGTATCACTCTATAATTTAATCAAAGTCTATGTGTAGTCTGAAACTAGTCTGTCTGTTGAGTCAAGGTCCCCTCACAATATAGACCCAAATGCACCCATTTTTTTTTCAGGAACAATACAGATAAAACGTAGGTAACCAATAATTAATTGAATATTTACTGATACAGACAGCCTAGTACTGTGCATTGCATATAACATCCAAGATTTCTAATTTATGATATTTCTCCATGTTGGCCCAGCACAGAAATGCATGGAGTTTCCTAGTCCAAAAAACTCCAATAGAAAAATGACCCACATGATACATCTCCACCTGCACCTAACCATAAGTTAACCTCTTGGTAAAGTGATTCACTGGTGGCTATCCTGCAGTAAAATGCAACATATAGAACACCAATAGTTTTTCATTTCCACAGTTTTGACTATATGATGGCCCAGCATAAGCTTGGTTTCACCAGAATTTCCATCAATAAGCAAGTTTGTGTGAAAGGTACAAAAACATTGCCTTTAATTCCAACTAATAGCCCATCTCACACTCTGTACTTCATAAATGACAAAGGAGTAAAGACCATAGATTTCAATGTGACTGAAGCACAACTCAAAAAAAAAAAAACTATGTCAATAAATATAGCGAAAATTTAATACTATACTTGACACCACCAAACCCCAATACTACAGTTGAGTCTATCATCAGCATAACGATTTCGTGGCCAAGTTCCAAACTTTAGATTCAGTGGTGAATTGGGTCTGTTTAATATAGTTGGTCTCCCAGAAATGAAAGCAAACAAATTAAAATCTAAATCGTGGGATTTTCATGATTCCGTAAATATAAATAAAGGGATAAATCTAAATCTCAAACAAAAAAGGACATATTCAAGAAGAAGTGGGAAAACATGTTATCCTAGTCATTTGCCGGACCTCACCCTGAAACCCAATCTCATGAAAATCTCAGAACAACAAAACGGAGAGTAGAGTCATCAATGTTTTATCGTATTTTAATTTCAATATAACAAAGTTGAAAACGAAATATTGCAAACAAGATAAGAGAGAGAGAGAGAGAGCTTACGGTTTTGGTTTGAGCGGAGAATACAAGGTAGGGTGCAACTTCAAAAGACAAAAAGTCAGAGACTCAAACGATTCAGCTCTCTCTCTAACTCTGATTCAAATATATAAATAATTCAGGGGAGAGAGGGAATGTTCTAGAGTGTTAATAGTGTGACATAGATTTAGTTTCAGAATAAGTCTTTGTGCGACATAAAGTGGCATAACAAATGCCACACAACTCACAAATGCCACGCAACTTGCTTATGTGCTGAGTTGTGATTGGTGGACCCACCATCACTTCTTTATCAACCATAACTCACTCATATGGCAAGTTGTGGCATTTATTGTGCCATACTCTTAGTTTCGTGTTTGAGAGTCGAGAAAGAAGAGGACGGCTTTTGGCATCTATGTAAAGCTGGGGGCACCATAATGAGCCACAAACCCCAAGACCCCTAAATAGTAATTGCCATTTGCCCAAACCAAACCTACCTAACCTGCCTCCTGTTTTCCCTCCTTTTGTTTTCATTTTTTTTTCTTTTTTCCTTATGTGGACTGACTAGTTGGTATTTATGATAAATAGAGATATTGAATAGTTACATACCACAAATTATTTCACAATTTTTTTTGTCACAATTTTGATGTGGCAGACAATGAGTGGTAAATCATTATTTATCACTTATACATAAACTCACAATTTTTTATTCACTAATCACACTTTGTCATGTCACAGTTGTGACAAGAAGTTGTGAAAAATTTTGTGGTTCTAGACTTTTTTTGATAAATAATTGTCCAGAGCTCCCCAACTTTTTTTTTCTCTCTCAGGTGTATGTAATCCCCCCGTCCTCCACACACCAAGTTATTACAAGGAGGAAGTGAGGAACCCCATGAGATAGCCCCAAAATGATGACAAAAGGTTTCGAACTCAGGATCTCAAAAACATCATGAGACTTTAGGAATCACTTGGCTAACCCCTAATAGCGTGTGAAAGCTTTATGGTAACCTCTTCTTGAAAATTTTAAAGTTTTATTTAATTATTTATAAAACAAGTAGATCCAATTTTATTAAGTTATTAATAATTTAATTTAAATAAATATATTGTAACAGTGATCGATTAAGAAGGGACAACCCACTTTACAATTATTTCACTTAAATGATTACAAACAAATTGCATTAAATATAATGTGAAATAGTTGTGGTGCAATAATGTCAAAATGACCGTGTTTATATAGCAAGCTCTTCTTTAGGAGAAATTATAAGGTACTCGTGGTGGACAAACGACGTGGTCCATCATTTTACTAAAAGACTCTTATTTATTTAAAATTGCTAAGTCAGAAAAAAAAAAACAAAAAAAAACAAAAAAAACAAAAACAAAAACAAAAACAAAAACTAACTACTGGCATAGCAATATTAAGTAAGTGAGAGTTTTTTAGTGGAATTGTAGATAAATGACATGGTCCATCATAATAACCGTATAATTTCTCCTTCTCTATAGACAAAGCTAAACAACATACGCTCTTTTTAAGTTGAGTTCTTCACCATTGTGCTAAAATTGGTCAGCACAATTCATAGGATGGATGCCGTCTTTGCGGCTTTACAATTCGATTTCTCGTCATTCTACCTTGGCTTTGGTTCTTCTAATACCCACCAAGTTATAGGTTTCTTGATGTGATTTTTAATGTGCGTTTGGATACAACTTATTTTGCTGAAAACTAAAAATAATAAAAAAAATAATTTCTTTTTTCTGTTTATTACTGTTTGGCACTGTTCATTGGCCTAAATACACTGTTCATGACCAATGAACAGTGCATAACACGCTGGTTAAAAAAAAAAAAAAAAAAAAAAAAAAGGCCTGAAACACGGACGCCCAATACAAACAAACCTTTAAAATAGTTGAGCTATGATCCAAGAATAATCATATAAAAAACAAGTTGAACCAAATACTATTACTCATTTAGTTATGAAACAACGGTTCTTTCTATTGGTGGCTGATTCTTGAGCAACGAATAGAAGGTAACAACCATATGTTGGTTTCAGTCTTCAATGGAATGGAAGGTTACCTAACAATCAGAGTACTATGATATGCTAGATTCATATGCATCATAAAATGCACGAGGCATCTGAAGTCTAGTCTGAATTTGGGCCCTGGGGCATCGACTAAGTATTCACAATGTAATGACTAATGATGTAAAGGACTAGAGGTCACTTTCTTCACCAACAAATATACCTTTTTTTTGAAAGTCAAAACATCGCAAACTGACAATGTAATACGAATAACAAATTAACAGTAGGTAAGTTGCACTTTGCTTTCTAATTATTTTGCAGCCTACCTAAATATTAAAACTTAAACAATATTCCCTTCAATTATTGCTTGAATTTAACAACAAAAATCAAATTTTTGCGAGATGCCTTATGGAAAACATTTAATATTTCCTTAAAATTAATGAAATTAGGTAAAAGAACTGCTATGTTCACAACAAATTTTAAGTGAAAGGTTGTTATTGTTAAGGTAAAAGGATAATTTAAGTGGTAGGTTCAGATTTAAACTAGTAACAACTAACCACCTATGATTTTTCTTAAAAATATTATAGACGAAACATTTCTCATCAGATAAATCCCGTTAAATATTTTACTATTCCATAAAATTTTACCATAAGTTAGACATCCAAGTCAATTAATCCAGGCGTAAAAAGGGATCAAAATTGTATCGCCTCACTTTTCCTCCCCGTAATTTTCAGGTTATTTCTTGTGGCCCAATGAAATTATTGTAATTCTATTTTTCTGGAAAAGGTTTTCATTTTTTTGCCCTGGGCCTCGCTGTCAAAGTACTCAGAAATAGTATCTAGACAACCAGCAGGGACGAGAGCTAAACATCCAGAGCAACTCCCAGGAGGGGCAGGAAATAATATACAGAACATTGGCAAAGAATTCCAAATGGGCTCAACAGATGAGCAGGCCCATCGGTGAACACGGCCACTTACATAAAATTGTTGTCTATGAACAGTGACATGTTTTTCTGAAACAACTATGAACAGTGTGGAGTAAGAGGAGTAGAAGTGGTAAAAAAAATTGTTCCTAGCCTTATGGCCCTTTTAGATTGAGGGGGAAAGAGGGAGAATAAAGTACAATAAAGTAATGCGAAATTGGCTCAAAATTAGCCTATTTTTAGTTAACTCTACTTTACTCTCCCCTCTTTTCCCCTCACCCCTCAATCCAAACAGCCATTACTGTTCAAGAAAACAAGAAATTTAAGAGATAATTGAACTGCATTAATTCTAGTCCACATTTTCACAGCCTGCCAGACTTCAAGTATATAATGAGAGCAATTTATCATCCACATAATAAATTTTACCATCAATTTCACTCCAGCTGGACGGCAACATATATAAGACCTAATATTCATCAATGTATTATAGGGCAAGTGAAAATGAAAACTTGGTTCAACCCTTGAACAAACATTCCAAAACAATTCTAGGGCCATGACATCTAAGAATTCAGAGAACAGTAAAAAGGTAAAATAGCCAACCAACAAGAAAACTTGACCATTCAAAGCACACCCTTATAAGAATTACAGCTCGCCTACAAAATTCCCTTGCCAAAAGATTTTAGTATACGCGCACTGGCCTCCCCATGGTAGTCTTCAGTGACAAGCTCCTCACCTGATTTCCAACAAGAAAATAACAACCCTCAATCAAACACGATACCGAGATAAAAATGAAGAGACAACAAGATCTTCATAAGAATGAAAGCCAAATGCAGGAAGAAAATCCAGAACAAAACAAATTTCTCAATTGCAAGGATAGTGCCCATAACTAACACAGAAAGAGACCTAAGAAAATTCGAAATAGACAGAAAAAAAAAATCAACAATATAGAACAAAAATACTAATAAAAAAAAATTGTGCCTACAAACCATAAAACAATCTTAAACAGGAAGCTGGAATTAGTCTTAAAGTTAACAGCTTACATTTTGCCAGTTCTTCTTCAACAGTGAAACTAGGAAATTAACACTCATTTGAACATTTTGGAAGACCTGCTTCTCTTCCATAGCAACGTTGCCCACTGCAACTCCCATGCAAAGCACCTTTTTCAGTTGGAACTTTACCATAGCCTTTGTCTCATTAACTTTAGAATCGATGGATTCTTGATGTGTGACAAGAGTTGGAAACTTTCCTGCATTATTATAATAAATGGGTATATAAGAAAGAAATATATAATGCATGAAAAACACTTACGCCCAATTAAAAAGGCTCTCTACTAAAGACTAATATTCAATGCTGCATGCATCTTAAAATATAACTTACAACACTGCAAACAAACCACTCAAGAAAAGAGGCATACATTGATATATACTTATTATTGTTAAATCAATATATAACATTAGAATTATTTACAATTGCTCAGCAAAAGGGATTACGCGCTTATTATAGTTTAAGAAGGCTATATCAGATAATCCATTCAAAAAATGCAAATGACAAAAAGAGATAAAAAAAACATGTTCATCACAATAAGTCATGTTTATTCTGATTTCAAATGTACTCCAGAGAAAGCCATGTATCTTGACTAATAAAAACCACAACAGCAGATGCAATACATTTCTAATACACTTGCCTGCCTTGTTGAGACCAGGGCCCAAAAGACGGGGGATCAGCTTAATGACAGATTCTGATGCCAAAAACGCATGGTATTTCTTGGCAAGTTTCTTGACCAATTTCTTGTTTTTGTTAAGCTTCTTCAATGCTTCAACATCCATATAATCTAAACCCATCTTCTCAGCCTGCATTACATATCAACAAACAATGTGAAGTAAACAGGACTATAATCTATAACCAAATAAATAGTAAACAACAAAATTAAACTGCAACAGTCACTGAAAGATTAAAATTTGTAAGCATATGCCTCCACAAATAAAACAGGAATGTAGGGGGGAGAATATTTGACTCATCTTTGCTACTATGCTCGACAAAATATATAAAAACATCTTATCTTAAAGTATTCACAAATTATAATTTTTGTCAGTGCACCAAACCCCATAATCAAGGAAAACCTGGACTACGTAATATTATAAAAGCAATCAATAAATTGATGCTTTTTTCAAGGGTTTTATCCAGTGATGTATTCAATAATGAGAATACACCATGATGTATTACACTCGAACAAATCTGTATGATGAAACATACAGTCTTGAAATATATCTGCCCTTCCAACTTTTAGGTAGTGAGAATTTTCCTTAAATACACCACCAATTCAAAAGAACATATACATTTAAATCTAGAAGGCATTAGGAATCATAAAAGTTCAAATGATACAAATGGATGTAGCCAGACACATATAAGTTTGACTCAATTACAAATTTAGTTTCATTTCTCTGTCTCAGCAAAGTAGCCCATAATTTTTACCTCTTCAACATGCTGAGCATCACCAAGCATGCAAACCTTCATCTTTGGGCGAGGGATGTGTGGCAACTTAACAGAACCACTGAAACGCTTATCCTTTTGGGGATCATAATTTTTCAATCCAATCTGTAGTTCAATGGTCTCAGTGAAATTTCTCTTCTTATCTTTGGATCCAGCAAAAAGAGTGGAGATAGCCTCTCTTAGAGTGTCACTCTGAAGCTTACTGTAAAAACAAGGATGAAAGGAGTCAGCAGAAGAAAAATCAAGAAGCATCACCTGGTGACTCTCATTTATCATGACTAAGGAGGAACAAGTTTCAAATAATTAGGGCACATTAATGGAACACTACAGGACGGAAGGACCCAAAAGGTAAAAAAGGTGCCATTTTTCAAATCATAGACAGCATTTTTTACATCTGCAGCTATCAAATGTGACTACAAGCATCACACCCATTTCAAATGAATGTTCCTATCACTAATCATTGGTACTTTTACTTAACAAATGAAATCATAAAAGCGTAAATTGACTTTGGTAAGGGATGGACAAAACATGAATGGCAGAAAAGAGCCTAAGCATTCAATCAGAACTTGCCCAACAAAGTTTTTTAACACAAAATAAAATGGATTCAACTAGCAATAAAATAGTCTCAATAATCACAATTTCATCCATTTTTTTTCAGAAATAGATTTACAACACATAGAATATAAAACCTTCAATCATACAATTTGCAGCATTAATCATCCTACAATTTCAATGTTGACCATTTCATAAAATTCTAAAATCAAAACCCAGCTTAACATGTTTCAATTCAAGCAAAAACCAAACAACGAAAAAAATGAGAACCCCACAAACTGGCATTTCACATACCTCATCTTTGAAACTCTCTTGTTTCCAAACACCCACTAGCAGATTTTGTACCTGAAAAAAAGAACCCTAAACCATCACACGGAAAGCCCCAAAAAAAAAAAATCCACATATAATCAAACAAAATATTATCTTTCAAATAAAACAAATCAGTACAGGAAATGAAAATCTCAGATTTTACAATTATATTTTCCCGTGTTTTCTCAGGAAACAAACGGGAATTACAGATCGAAGAAGGAGAAAACTTGGTTGCAGAGAGAGAGAGAGAGAGAGTACCAGAAGAAAGAGAAGGGAACCCTAGCTAGGGTTTGTGGCGGCTAAAATGAGAGTATATATAGCAAAGCAATGACTGGTGGCTGTGTGATAAACCCTAAAACGGTATTTACGTAATAAATTGTTTTCGGCTTCGGTGGGCTATACATTTTTGATGGATGGGCTTGGCCTTAAGGTAAGTTAGTCTTTTTGAATTTCTGATCCAAGTTTTGTTAAAGAGTATTAAGCATTTTTTTTCCTGGCCCACACAAAATTAACCCAAATGAATTGGGCTTTTCAGCTCCCCACAATTAGTGCACAAATTATTAGTTGTGATGTGGTGTTTCAACCTAATAAATAGGAGCGAAGAGCCCTCAAAATTCAAACCTCCCTTTTCTCAGTGTAATTATTGAATTAAAAAAAAAAAAACTAATAATAAGATATACCTTATGGCCTTTGTTTCCGATTGGCATTATTGTTTCTAGATGGATCGTAATTTTCTCATCTTCGTTTTCTTTTTCTTTTTCTTTTTTCCATGTACAGATGGTATTTTGCTTTTTTTATTAAAAAAAAAAACTAAATGTACATATAGTCCTCATCTCTAGTCCCACATCAACCTCCAATTTTACTAAATTCATAGATAAAGAAAATCAAAATCCTTCTACATGCCTCGCGAAGACAACATTATCGCTTATTTGCGTGTGTATGTAATGTAACCATGAATGTATTTTTTTTTTTTTTAAGAAAATATTTATTTAGAGCTGTCAAGTACCACAAAAAAAAAAAAGTAAAAATATTCTTATTCAATTTGATCCGTTGGATTTTTAAAGGTGAAGTGAATGTTGGTGAAGGAGACACATTGGTTCTTTGTGCCTTAAATTTCCTAATTGTATCATTGTTTTTGTTCCAACTAGGTAGACTTGTGCTTCAATGGAGCGTGCAGGGTGATTATCAATATTGCCTTACCTAAGAAGTAGATGTGAATCCAATTAAGAGGCTTTCTATAAAGAAGAATACTCCCAAAAAAAAAAAATGATCCATTCTCTCTTCTACTCCCCCTCCCTCCAAACTTGCCATAGATAGAGTCGAATGTTCATTGGGTAGAAAACTGCATGTGTATATGAGAAAGAGAAGAAAAACTCTTTCTATCTCTCTTTCGATATCCACTCTCATTGGAAGGATTCTTAGGCAATGCATTGTGTGTCTTACCCTAGTATAGCTAACACCACCATGAGCAAAGACATAGATGCATTATTGATGGTATGGCATGAGAATTGAATCAAATCCTTCATGCTTGTACACATTTTCAGACACTCAAATCCTTATTTTTGCACATATGTGTGTGCGCGTTGCATAATAGCTCATGGAAATTTACTCTTGCTAGGTCTGATGTGCTTACTCATATTCAATTGTTGTAAATATTGTTGATACCCATTTTTGATAAAAGGGAGCTCAATAGCAGAAAAGCCCAATAACAAGCAAAAAGGAAAGAAAGAAAAAATTAGAAAGTAATGGTAGAAGCAAAGGGCTATAAAAGCCCAAAGGAAAGAAAAGGAAAGAAAGAAGGCCTAACGGGCCAATCTGGCAGAAACTAGCAGCAGGAAAGCCCACAGGCCCAAGAAGAGGCAAAAATGGGGTAAGCCTAATGAGTCCATACCTTTCTCCATAAAGGACAAGTATGGACAAAGGAGATTCAGGAATAGAATGAGACAAAGCCAAGTAGTAGCGGCAGAAACAGTGTAGGAAAGAAAGAAAACAAATGCATGAAGTAATAAGACAACCACGCTATGGTTGGAGCACCACCAACCTATATCTAGCCAATGCAAGGGAGGTGGGCCAACGGTCAAGGGTTTTATTGAGGGGTTGTTTGGTGGAGGGGGGAAAAGGGCCTATTTCTGGTATCCAACCAAGGCCTTTTTTGAGAGGTGCTCTACTAGGAATGCATCTTTGCCCAAAATAGGTAGTAAATGGTTGTGACCACTTGATGCATGGCAGAGAGATAAGTAAAGAAAGACCCAAAGCATTACCCGTCGAGATGAGAGAGAAAGACTCACGGCAGACCCAAATGGATAAGGATTTGTCGTGGGATGAGTAGTGGAAGAGAGAGAAAGCACTGGGCATGCCCAAGTGTAGTGGAGGCTGAACGGCCAACAGATAAGTGAGTAGCCTTGAAGAGATGTTCACAGCAGACAAAAATGATTAGTGAGCAATAGGGGTAAAAGAGAGAAATCCCATAGAATCAACCTAGTATAAATAGGAACAGTAACCATAAATGGAAGGGGAATAATGACCAAGGCAAGGAATAGAGAGAATTGAAAAGGAAATAAGAGGGGAAAAAGAAAGAACAAAGTAAAGGCAAAAAAGAAAAAGTGAATACGACAGAAAATGCATGCATCAATAAGCAATCTTTTCCCTCCCTCTTACCGCAAACTCACCATTTGTAATCCCCAACAAAACAAGAAGTAGCTATCTGTACCCGCTCTCCAAAATGTGCAACTTTAATGGTCTAGCCCAGTAATAAGGTTGTCCAAGTTGGGGTTTGGGCTGTTTTAGTTCACTTTTTGCGGAAAGACCTATTACTTTTACATTCTGCTGTTTAGCTACACTAACTATTTTTTTCTGACTAACCTTTTCTGCCATAACACATCTGCTAATGTATTTAATATTCATGCTTATGTATTTGTCATTATTTGTTGTCTTTCTTTTGGGATGCTTGTCTTCTGCACAGACTAGCCCTTTAGCAAGGTCCTGCTAGGATAGCGGGCCAGACCCAACTCTCCAACCCACAGCAGAAAGGGCCCTAGCCCAAGAGCATAAGAGCCCCTACAAATAGTAGTATATGTTTTTTCTTTCTTGTCATGTTTTAGTGTTTTTGTTATTGGTGGTTTGAGTAGGTGCAGCGTGCTGCCTTGTCTCGTATCCTGCTTGCAGGTCATCTGGTTTGAATATGATTCTTATTCAAAGAAACAAAACAAAACAAAACTACTTAGTACTTACCCATCAGACAGTTTCTTGTCCCCCATCAACAAATCTTTCTTACACAGACTGAGATAACATTTCAAAAATTTTGTGGTCTTTATGATGGCAAATCTTCCCAGAAACGGTGGCAAGGTCGTTCATACAAAATGGTGCCACAAATTATTTAACAAAAATAACAATGATTCAGGAAAGCTAATTTAATAACACTAACAAATTTCAATTCAAATCCTTTTCGTACGTGTTAGCTATTGTGCTCAGGGAATGCAAAAACTCTCACATGGGATCTTCTACTTCCATAATGGTGACAATTCTCACAAGAAACATACTCCTAAAATTTATTTCTGCCGGAGCCTAGTTTGACAAAGAATTCTCTGGTTAATGGACTATGTCACTGATTTATACCTCTATTAACTCAGTTCAATTGCAATTTCTCATCTGAGAATCAGCTTCTACCATTAACTTTAAATTGTCTCCAAAACAGCTGTATGCCTGGGCTTGATGCAATACACACTGGATCCAATATGCTCAAGCTTCAAGACCAGTATTGGCACAATTAATGAAGAATAGGGACTCGTCTTCCTTCCCAATTCTGCGTCTCCAACTCGTTAAAAAATCTGGCCAGGGCAACTGGACCCTGCTGTTGCCAGTAAGAGGCATATAAATATAAGCAAGATTATCAATTTCAGTCTATCACATATAAGAACAGGATTTGCTATTACTGTACCACCATTCACTTCAATATCCATCAGTGGAGCTGCTTTGTTATCCTTGGACTCGTAACTTTTGAGAAGAAAGGAAAGAGTCTTGATCATGTTTGCCTATTGTTTCACATCTACAGGCAGAGAAAAGAAAAACATGTTAGGACTTATTTTTCCTATTCTCTTTCTGTAGAGGGGTTTTTTTTTTTTTTTTTTTTTTTTTTTTTCTTTGGAGTTGGGGGTATACAACACTAAGAATATGTAATTTCCTGTTGGTGAGAACATCAGCTTAGCAGCCCTGGAAAGTACATGTTGTCCAGGTGGTTTGACAAGACAAACTCTTTCTCTAGAGATGGGCATCATTACCTTTTTCAACCAAAAAAAAAAAAAAAACACATACACAAATATTAAGAACTACTTTTTCCTTTTCTCTTTCTAGAGAAGGATTTTTTCTTTGGGGTTGGGAGATATAACGCTAAGAATATGTAATGTCCTGTTGGTGAGTACATCAGCTTAGCAGCCATGGAGAATACATGTTGTCCAGTTGGTATGACAAGACAAATTTTTTCTCTAAAGATGGGCATCATTACTTTTTTTACCAGACATACCTCATCTGATACATTTGTGCTTAATCAAATTGTAAAGATAATCCAAAAATCACAAAACCAAATATTGTGAATATACTTTAACAACATCTTAACAAATGTTCACAAGTCCATCCAGAACTACTTTCATAATTTTTGCTTCTTTTGATGTGAAACTATTTATAAATGAGATTGCCAACTCGGAATTTCTAGATCTATCCTAAAATTATCTATGTAATTAAGGAAGAGAGGGTGGAAAAGTTCTCACCAAAAGAGCCATAAATAACCATAGCAGGATATATAAATGAGATTGCCAACTCGGAATTTCCAGGTCTAGTGATGCATTGAAAGCATCAAGTATCGACTATGAACCACTCTAAAACAAAGACTAACAATGCCATGATAAACACGACAAACCACAAATGACCTTATCCATGTGGCAACAGCTAAAAGCAGTGTCGCCAGTTTTTGACACCATGAGTGACTGTGACATTAACAGAGACAGTATATCAGTAAAGAACTAAAATGCTTCTGCTCTACCATTTAGCCCTTTTAGTATTCCAAACCTCCGCAGAGCACAGAACTCCTAGGTAAGTATGGTGAGTTTTTTTGTCACTTAGCTTAGGATATTTCTTGTACTTTAAACTATTAATGCACCATCCCCCAAAAGAAAAAAGAAAAAGAAAAAGAGTGAAGTCAGACAGAATTTAACAGATCATAAGCTTACAAAATAAGATATCACTGGCAATAATCAGGTCCCAGTCTGGGTCAGCAGCTGGAAAGGTGTCTCCCCATGTATCTGAAAACATAAGTGTGGTCTGGAATTAATAACATTTAATAAAAAAAACACGTAAGTTATTAAAATTGAATAATAGTGAAGGAGAAAATCAAGAAAATTATCTTCCAGCAGTAAGCCACATAAAAAGAACCCAAAGTTAGATTTCTCCAACTAATCACATCTGAATGCCAAATTCTATGCAATGATTACTTTAAGAATTTCCTCAGTAGTTAACAACATGGCTCAAATAACCAAGTGGGCATAGAAGAGACTCACACTTTAGGTGAGGAAGTACAGGAGTAATCCCATTAGCCCTGCAGTTATGAGCTAGCACATGTTCTCTTCAATTTCCTGATCATCATAGTCTGATGTTGTAATGTCCAGAAGAAACAGTTTTCGGAGATATATGGCCAAAGCACTGGTGCCACTGCCATTGAAAAGAACATTTAAAGTCAAAATACAAAAAATACACCCTTAGAAACCAACTGAACCCAGTGATACCTAGAACTTACTAAGATCATAAACTAATTAAGAAAAATAAAGTGTATTGCTTTTAAGTGGAAGCAATACAAAACAAGTATCAAAAAGCTTAAAACGAGTAGTAACTTTGGATAAGGCATATTAGGTTTACACCTAGAGCCACAGCCTCAAAGGATTCAAACCTCAAAAGGAGTCACCAATAAAGCACTAATCTCAAACGTAAGCACAAAAGTGTGGTGTCTTGACATGTATTGGTGCAATTGCAAATAAACAACAAAGCAAGCTTTGACTGCACATAGTAAGATCAAGATGCAAAAATAAATCACCATCAATAGGAGTACAGAACCACGGTGCTAAAGTTTCACGACCCAAGGAAAATGCTAACCAAATCTACATTATACCACAAAGGAATTAGTCAAGTAACAATTAAAGCTCTTCGCAATCGCTTATATACCCAAAATCCTTTAGCTAAACACCTGATAAAAGACTTAGTACACACTCACATGACACATGCTTATATAATCCAATCTAATCAAAATCCACACAATGTTAGAGTATCATGTAAAGTTTGCTAAGAACAAATAATTACAGTCTAATGCTAATAGTAACAAACAAGTGAATAGCTAGTAAACTGACACACCTGCCGAATGCAATGCATCGTCGGCTTTTCCATTAACGAAGGGTGCTGAACTAACCATTCTGCAGAAGCAAATGTCCCAGGCCAGGTCAGAGTAAATTGCCATTCAGAAAAAATTTGAAAATAGGCGAGGCTGAGGGAGAGAGAGAGCAACGGTAGTAACGGACACTGAGAGAGACTGTGGTACAATGGCTGTGAGTGAGAGAGAAATCGAGCCAGCTGACTGAGAGAGAGGATGATAGAAACTGCAGAGTTCACAAAATATATATAGTTTCTGTTCGATCCAGTCCGGTTCTATTCGGTCCTCTTAGGTTTTAATCGGTCCTTTTCGATCTTGTTCGGTCCTAAGAGTATTAGCATTGGGGTACCAGGTTGCTATTTTATAACCCAAGACACCCAAAAAACTCACTTCATTTGGGTTTATATTCTTAACAAAATTTGCCACCTTGTAGTAAGAGCACTAGAATATGAGATGCAAAAGAATGTCTATTTTACATCGTCAAAACCTACTTATCTATTTTACCATTATATTTTATAATTTATCTAAATTCCAGTTTCTATTTTTACATATAACTCATTAAAATAATATAAACTATATCAATAAATAATATAAAAAATTTGGTTTCTCTCCCTTCTCTACCGTATCTCTTCCCTCTCTACCTTTTTGTCTCTCTTTTGTCATTAAAATAAATTTTTTTTTTTCATCCTTGTGAACAGTTGATAAAAAAAATAAAATAAAGACCCACCCCCAAATGTGGATGGATTTAGGCTTGTTGGTAAATAAAATAGCAACTAAGGGATTTTTACAACCCCCAATACTAGTACTCTAAGGTTACACATATGCAACTTTACTGTTCATGAGTTGTAAATAAATAAATAAATCTTGTAATTGTGAGTGAACAAAAAAAGAGAGTGGGAGGAAAGAGACAGATAAGTATTTTTTATTATTTTATTAGGTAGTTTATATTATTTTATTGGGTTATATGTAAAAATAAGAATTGAGATGTTGGGTAAGTTGTGAAATGGGTGGTAAAATAGATTAAGTGGTGTTAGAGGATGTAAGATAAGTTTTTTTTTTTTTTTTTTTTTTTTTTTTTTTTTACATCCCCGGATGCTAGGCCTTAGTCAGTCTATTCGGTCATCTTCGGTCTTATTCAGCCCCATTATATCTTATTCGGTCCATTCGGTCTTATTCAGTTCCTTCGGTCCTCTTCAGTCTTATTTGGCCCCTTTTGGTCTTATTCGGTCCATTCGGCCTTGTTTGGTTCAATCGATCCTCTTCGGTTTTGTTCAGTCCTCTTCGGTCCATTCGGTGATGTTCGGTCCTATTTGTTCCTACTCAGTCCATTCGGTCATGTTCGGCCCATTTGGTTTTAACTGTTTGGTCCTATTCGGTCATTTGGTCTTTAACTGTTATGACCAAATGGTCATGTTCGGTAGGTTTGGTCCTATTCTATCTTATTCGGTCCATTTGGTCTTTAACTATTTATTCGGTCCTCTTTGGTCTTATTCGGTCCTATTCGGTCATTTTTAGTCCTCTTTGGTCCATTTAGTCATGTTCAGTCCTCTTTAGTCTTATCCAGTCTTAATCGGCCCACAGTCTTGTCTGGTTCACTTGGTCCTCTTTGGTCCTGTTCAATCCTCTCCGGTCTTATTGGGTCTATTCGGTCATGTCCAGTCTTGTTCAGTCCGTTCCATCTTATAGGGGTGGCAAAATCTGAAACAACCCGCAAATCCAATACGACTAACCTGTATATAAACAGGTCATGAGTTGAGGCTAAACGGGTTTGGGTCATATTCGAGTTGACACGGCTAACCCGTTTAATAAACATGTCATGTTCGTGTTCAACATGTGACCTCGCCTAACCCATTTGACCCGTTTAGCTTATAAAATTATTAGTTATTTTGATATTATTGCTTAATTAATGGTTGTTTTTATATGTTTATTATTATATTTATAGTTGTAATTGTATTTTAATTTTAGATATATGGGAATTGATAAAAATTATATAGGTTTGGTATGATCTATTAATCAAATAAATTATTAAATGGGTCATTTGTATTGATCTTTACATGACTTGTTAATTAAACGAGTTAAACGTGTCGGGTCAGGTCGACTTGTTTAATAAACAGGTCGTGTTCGAGTTGAGGATTCTTGACACGTTTATTAAATAGGTTAGGTTCGAATCAACCCATATAGCCGAATACTCGTAACTTGACACGACACGAACCCGACGTATGAACACGAATTGCCACCTCTATCGTCTTATTTGGTCCAGTTCAATTTTATTTGATCCAGTCCGGTCCACTTTGTCTTTTTTAGTTTTTTTACAGCCCTATGTCTCCTCTCCACGAAGCTTTGTTGTGCATCTGTTGTTTCATCAACTGCAAGCAAAACAAAATCCATGTGCCCTTTTTAAAAAGCCATGTGACATCCAATCAGCATCAAAAATATTTTTTTTTTAAACCCCTAATTGAAAAATGCAAAATACATACTCAATAAAAGTGCAATCTCACAAAACTTAATTTTTTTTTTTTTGAAAAACTCACAAAGCTTAAACTTGGTCATATTGCATGGATTAAAAAAAAGGGTTATTTTAACAAATAAAACAATATCCATTCACCAATGGTAAATTCAAGATTGCTTAGATTCATAAATGTAATTTTATGTTGAATAAGAAAATTTGTCAAACACCATAGACGTATCAAAAAAATTAGGATAAATTATCATTTTGACCCTTAACGTTTATGATATGTATCAATTTGATCATTAACGTTTCAAATATATATGTTTAATGTATAGTCCTTATCTTTTGGTATTATGTCAAATCTCTACTTATAATTAATGAATGTAAAATGATGACGTAGCTAATGATGATATTAAAATATATATAAAAAATTTGTTAAAGTATCACTGATTTAAAATCATTTCGAAGAAATCCTTCTTCATAAAATATTCTCTTGAGGAGATGAGTTCAAGCACTTAAATAGCACTTAAATAGTCTCTCTCCGCTGTTTAGTTTAATACATTTCCCTTTCTACCAAAAAAAAAAAAAAAGTCTCTCTTAACTCTTAAGGGACAAGTTCATCATGTGCTGCTGATTACTAGATGATGAGGCCAAGTGCGGTGATTCCATATTTTAAGAATTGAAATGTTAATTAATGCCCTAAAAACATTTGTTAGTGAACTATTTTAGGAAAGTTTTATGGAAAAAGAGAAAAACCAATTAATATTTTGATAGCTTTTTCAATTTTTCATAAAAGTGATATAAAAACCTTCTTAAAATGATTTATTAACAATTGCCCTAATGACACTCGTTAACATGATCCTTTTAAGAAGGAAAAAAATAAAATAAAAAATCAGTATTCTTAATACAATTCAATGCAATAATTTATGAAAATGGAACTTGGCTTTTTTTTTAAATATTCTAAATTATTTATGATTGAATCCGTACTAATTGCCGCAACAATGTCCCTTTCAATTAAACATATTCATTAAAAACTTATCTTACATTTTGTTGCGAATCTCAGTTTTGGTGACATTCATAGTTGAAAATGCTAATTCCGTAGTTGCAATAGAAACTAGAAGAGTAAACACAAGCAAGTAGTATTCTAAATTTCTTGTTCTCACCACCCACTCAACAAGTATGACAACTCTAGTTCTATTTTTTTTTTTTTTTTTTTAATTTGTTTAGTTTTGCTATTGGTAATTTTTGTTTTTGAGCTAATTTTTTTTAGCTTGTTAATTTTGTTTTAGATTTTAGATCTTTAAATTTTTAATGGTCTTTAAAATGATTAATAATATTGTTAAGAGGGGCTAAGTGTAATTTTATCGAACCAAATTGCTAAAATTAATACCTATATATACTAATATTTTATAATAAAAAATTTGAAGGGGGGGGGGGGGGAGCCTAAGAATAGCTCCATTCCTGTTTGAATTCAAGACAATGGTTTCTTGAATCCATAAGGAAAGATAGTTGGAATCCACCAAAAAATAGAGAGACTTTTATTAAAATGAATTTGAATTGTTTTTTTAAAAAAGCATTCATTGACTTGGTGGCAAATTTAAAGGCTTTGTAAAACTTGACGAACAAGAAAATATATTTTCTAAAATTAATTATAATTAATATTGTGGGAGGGAGGAACTCGAGGATCAGAGACTCGTTGTATAAAAACATCCCTAGGAGACGGTTAGGCCTCACTATTCATCAGATTGGGCCCAACCCAAATGAGACAACCAAATGCTAAAAACTGAAGGGAGCTTGTTCAAGGAGACCAAGGAGCAAGCTTTCCTCGAGAGACCAAGGTCCAACCCAAGTACTAGGGTGTAGGCCCAGCAAGGAAGTGATAAGGGGCAGTTGAAGTCAGGAGGAAGCTTCTTGGAGAAGCATCCATCACCTCCACATTCAATACTCCCTGCCAACCTATCCTGCCACATTAAATGCATAATGACCCATGAATAGTGTCTCCATAGCTTGCTCAGCCTACTCTACCACCACCATCAAGGTAGTGATGGGACAAGTATCCAATACCATAATTAAGGGGCGTCCTAGTGGAGGGCCAGGATGCAATCCCTCCTACTATATAAAGAGAGGCAAACCCCTCAAGATTGGGGATCGGAAAAAGTTCGGCAAAAGCTCCTAAGGAAAGAGAGAGAAAGAGTGGTTGTTGTGAAGTTATACAAGAACTTGGGCTCCTCGGACTGATCGAGGAAGACCGTTAATAAAAGTTTATCTTTCCTTGGACTTTATCTTTATTCTCACTTGTTGTCTTAACCTTTTCTTCCTCTAGCGTTGCTAAAATGACTCCATGACTAGACCATCCATCTCTATCAAATTAATTAGCACTAATAAAAATAAAGTGACAGAGGTAGAAAAAAAAGTTGATTCATGATCTATTACATTTACCCATTCTATGATTTCCAAATCAACAGACCCCATTATCGAGATACAGAAACTCTTTAAAAAAGAAAGTAAAAAGAATTGTATCGAATTCATTTTCTATTTTGGAACGAACAGTGACCAACTAACACTTTGACTTTATCCTTATTCTCACTTGTTGTCTTTAACCTTTTCTTCCTCTACTGTTGTTAAAACGACTCCATGACTAGACCATCTATCTCTATCAAATTAATTGTATTGGGCCTATTGACCAAACAGATCTTATCCCAAGTTGGGTAGGGCTTGTTGTCTGCAGATTTTGGCCCCTACAAATACCTAATCATAATAGAAACCTAATTTGACATAAAAAATAATTAAAAGCACCTAACATCAAGGAAACAAATAGTAGATTCTATCCTACATCAAACCTTCCACTTGAAAAAAATTTGTCCTCAAGTTAATAGTCGAAATTTGAAATAGTCCACTCCAAATAAACAAATACTTCGAAAGCTTTAGTAACTTGATCTGGTTTTGAAACTTGTATCTTTATAGCATAGCATAAAATTTCTTCTCATTTGCCTTCAATTATTTGTAACATCAATCAACAAAGGGTTGACAATAAAATAAAAAATTTTGACTGTAAGAAAATTAATAGATTTTATAGCCATATTTAGCAAATCAAGTGAAATATGGGGACTGTAGGTTATGGACTTATTTTCCTAGTTGACCTCAATTGAATCTTCCACAATGTTTTCAATAATTACCATCTTTTGATTTCCATCGTTATCCACAATCTACTCAATATTATTTTCTTTGACCTCTTCATCAAACTTTTGAAAATTGTTTATCTTAAGCGTCAATCCAACAACTTGTTGCAAGTAAACTTAATATTTTATTAGGCGAAAACCACATTTTTCGTCCCTACATTTTCACTCGATTCCACTTTGGTTCCTAACTTTTTTTTCCACCGCTTTTAGTCCCTATCCTAGAAAACGTGTCTCGTTTTTGTCCCTGTTGTTACATCAAAGATGGAAATTTCACAAGTGGCAAACGGCATAACTTAAAAATATTAAAATAATGTCCACATAAGCCACGTGGAATCTAATTTAATTTTAAAAAAAAATTACTTATAATTATTAATTTTCATAAGAATGTTCTTCTTGTTCTTCCCAAAACGAAGAACTCAAACCCAGATTACATGAAAACAAACCCAGCAACCGATAACTCAAACCTAGATTACAACAACACAAACGAAAAAAGAAAAAAAAAACGAAGATCAATCACAAACACAGACCTAGATCACAACAACACAAATGAAAAAAAAAAAAGGAACAGAGATCAAAAAATTTCTTCATATTCTTCAACTTGTTCTTCATTTTACGACTTGTTCTCCCCAAATCAAACCCAGCATCTAAGAACTCAAACCCATCAAAAGAACACCAAAGAAAAGAAAAAACAAATTGTCATCTCTCACCCAAACAGCATGACCCACAAGACAAACCTCAGCAAAACCCAGCAAGACCCAAACAGAATGACCGATTTGAAGAAGAGCGCCGCCGCTTCGGTGGTGGAGGTGGACTCGCTGGGATTGGCGGAGGAGAGAGAGGCCGATCTAACCCACCACGCATCGTTAATCTGACCTAAAGTCACTGAGATTAAGCTTCATTGTGGCCGAGATGGTGGTTGAGGCCAATCTGACCCACCACGCACCGCCGGCCTCATCTCATTCTCTCTCTCTCTCTCTCTCTCTAAACTCAGATCAAGGTTTAAAATGTTCTAATGATAATAAAAAAAATGGTTTGATGATTTTTAAAATATATACACTTTTGACTAACACACTTAAAAAAAAAAGTATATACATTTTTTTTTTCATTTTTGTTTATTGTGATCTGAGTCTGTGTTTGTGTTTGATCTCTGTTTTTCTTTTTTCTTTTTTCGTTTGTATTGTTGTAATCTGGGTTTGAGTTATTGGTTGCTGGGTCTGTGTTGTTGTAATCTGGGTTTGAGTTCTTCGTTTTGGGAAGAATAATAAGAACATTCTTATGAAAATTAATAATGATAAGTAATTTTTTTAAAATTAAATTAGATTCCACGTGGCTTATGTGGACATTATTTTAATATTTTTTAGTCATGTCATTTGCCACCTGTGCAATTTTCGTCTTTGATATAACGGCAGGGACAAAAACGAGACGCTTTTTTCTAGGATAGGGACTAAAAGCGGTGGAAAAAAAAGTTAGGGACCAAAGTGGGAATCGCGTGAAAATGTAAGGACAAAAATGTGGTTTTCACTATTTTATTAATGTATCACATAAATCATAAATGTATGGAGAGAGAGAGAGAGAGAGAGAGAGATCATATCAATTACATTTTGATATTAGGACAGATTGGGCGGTGTCACCGTCATTGGTCTAGTTGTGGTTGGTTGGTTAGAAAAACAAAATTTTTTTGTACCAGTTAATAATTAATATCAATATATCGTTTCGGAGTTACTGCTACTTAAAAAAAAAATGAGACGTGAGATAAAAGTGGCAATGTAGCCTGGTGGGTAGGAAATTGAAATATTAAATAGGGTTTGTTTGAAAACCGTTTATTTTGCTAAAATTGAAAACTTTTTGCTATAAGTATGTAGAAAAAAAAGCTAAAAGCTAACTTTTGGAACAATGAGACTCACTTAACAGTGTAATGAAACCCATTTTACAAGCAAAAATAAGCTAAAAAGTAAAATAAGTTAACTTTTTCTCAAATCCCAAATACAACCGAATGAAAAATTTGAAAACACAATCATAAACAAGGCCGGCTCTAGTATGAAAGCAAGTGAGGCGGTCGCCTAAGGCCCCCAAATTTTGGCCAATAAAGTAATTTTTTATATTATAAACTTATTCATTAAACCCAAAAATATTAGCCAATAAATAAAATAACATTTTTTTATCAAATAAAAAACAAGAAAAAAGAGAGAAAAATGCTACGTCCACAACATTTTTCACAACAAATCTTAAGTGGCAGGTAGTTACTGACTGTTATTGGTGAGGAAAAAAGTAATTTTAGTAGTGGGTTTAAATTAGAACGAGTAACAACTTAATATTTAGAATTTGTTGTGAAAATATTGTGAATATAGCACTTTTCAAAAAAAAAAAAAAAACAATACACAAAGAATTTCATAACATTTTTCACAGTGGTTGAGCTGGTAAACTATTACTAGTTTTCATTTAGATCTATCACTAACATCACATTTTTACTTACTATTACCAATCTGCCACATCAACAATTATGAAAAGTGGTCAATTTTTAATCTATAAATTTTCTAAAGAAAAAAAGATTCTACATGGTTAATTAATAATTTTGCATCTAAAACAAGATAATAGAATTTAAGTAATATTAAATTTTTTTTTATATATAAAAGGTCATATTTAAATATATGAAAAGTTTCAAGTCAATTTTCACCTAAGGCTCCTAAATGTTTCAAGCCGCCCCTAATCATAAATAGCAAGAGATTGAAAAACATGATGACGAAGATGAAGACTAGAGCAAAAAAAAAAAAAAACAAACAAACACGAAGAAGAAGGCTGGAGAAAAATTAGAAGATGAAGATCAAAACAATCGAAGAAGACGAAGACTAGAGAAAATATGAAGAAGACTTGAGACATGATTGTTGTTGTTTGGGTTAGTATTTAGATAGTGATGTTTTGATTGGGTTTTAATTTTAATTTTGTAGAGGGGGCCAAGCTTTTGGAAGCAAGGGAGCCAATAATTTTTCTTAGGCGAAACTCTATTAGGGGGGCCTGGGCCCCACGGCCCCCACCTAGTTCCACCCTTCTGTGTTGTGGCACATAAATCTCTAGTCAAGCAAACAACAATAAACTCAATCCCATCCACTTTCTCAAAAAAAAAAAAAAAAATCAATCCCATCCAGACCCAATGTTCAAAGTTAAATACACTGTTAAGTTCTAGGGTAAAAGTCGACAACAAAACAAAGTAACGTGCTTTATAGCAATCATTTTTTTTTTTTTTTTGAAAGGGCTTTAGAGCAAATAGCAATCATTCAGGGCAGCTTTACGTGTAAATCAGCGAAGTCACAGAACCACTTTAACTTGCCAAAAAATGTATGTATATATATACACATATACACACAACTAATTTATTTAGACCACCTTAGCTAATAAAAATATTGACTATCCTGATTTTAAAATTACAAAAATTTTGGTTCAATAAAAATAAGAGGAATTCTATATTCATAGAATTTTTTAAAATAATTTCACAATAAATTTTATGTGATAAGGAGAAAGCGGTTATTAATTCTAATTTTGGCACAATATTGACATCACTTTTTAACCCATAATAACAAATTATTGCATAAGATTTGTTTTTAAAATGGTGTAGATGTAGTATTATTCCAAAAATAATTTTAACCCCTCCAACATAATCCCTAACTCCTTAAACCCAAAAAAAAAAAAAAAAAAAAAGTCCCTATAAATGACAACAACAACAAAAATAACCCAAACAAAAACAAGACTAGACTAGACAATAAAGAGTGAACAAATTATTCAACAAAAAGGTTGTACAAAAAGAAAAATAAAGATAATTTTTTTTGGCTTTACAGTCACAATAATTTTGCTCTACATAGCGACTCATCTCGCAATTATAACAAATATCATCTGTTTTTCTTTCTCTTATTTATTATCATTTCAGTTCTCTTACTTTTTTACTTTCATCTCAGCATTCTCAATTCTTACTGTATCTCTTATCAATCTTTTTCTTTTTCTTTTTCTTTTTCTTTTTGTTAGTAGAAAAAAATTGTAAAATTTCATGTATTTTCGTATTTATTATTTTTTGTGACATTAATATATTTAAGTTATCTCTTTATTAAATTTTGTATAATTTAAGTTTCTTATTGACCACAAAAAAAAAAAAACAATTTTTGGAGCGGCCACTGCCAAACACAAAAAATCACCTTCATAAGGTACGTCAAATGCCAAATTTACATTCTAATAATAGCAGTACACGGGTGAGTGTGCTATTAAAATTTTAGGTATTTATTTATTTATACTTTTTTTCTATTTTCTGTCAGTTATGTGACTATTGGGCATTATTCAAACTTTCTCTCTCTATATTATATGGCCGTTGGGACTTACAAACCAAAAATAAAGAATAAAAAAGAAAGAAAAAAAAATATTTAAATAAAATAATGTTGTACAATGTAATATTGAATTCTTATATTAAAATTATATTAATATAAAATTACAATAATGTAATATTACAGGGTAATGTAACACCGCGGTGGACCAAATGCCCGTAAAAGCTATCCCCTGTTAATGCTTTATTACAGCCTTATCAATATAAAGCAACGTTGAATGGGGAAATTATTGCCTAGTTGCTGACCTTGTAGTCCTAGCCAATAAGAGCATGCCAACACATATCAATTTGCTTACATCAGCTGGACTGCCAGCTCAGGGTGCTGTATTAACATTTGTTAATGTTTGGAAACCAAATTCAAATTTTGCAGATGTAAACAAATTTTTAGGGAGTTTCACTTTTTATTTTAAAACATGGGCGCTCCTTCACCTCTTCTCTCAGACTCTCACATATGATTCCTCTCTTATAGTCTGGGACTAGGCAATAATTTCCCTACTGAATGAGGAGTCCTTTTTGCAATTGGACTTGTTTCATCAAACATGTCAGGTGTTAATTTTTTTTTTTTTTTTTTTTTTTTTTTTAAATTAAATGTCCTTGTGCTAGAGAAAGCTCTGGGACGAGTAGAATCCAAGAAATGGAAGTTTAACTAGTAACTACATTAGACCCAAGATTTGTTTGCCAAAAATAAACTTGCCAGGAGAAAATTTGTTTTGCTGCCAAGTGCTTCAGGAAAGTAGAATACCCGTAACAACAAGAGGTCAAAATCCTTACAAGAGGTCAAAATCCTCTTGATCTGGTCCTTTGGTTAATAAGCATTTCATTAATCATAGTTCCAACCATTCTCATGTGATTTAGACCAGGAAAGTTTGAACTAGAAACAGGGAAAACAAATCTATATCTATCTATATATTACTAAAAACTGAAGCGTAGCATTTAATATTGCTACGCTCACGTTGAGCCACATCATCATTTTTTTTTCTAATTTTTTTAAAATATTTTTTAAAACATTTTCTCATTAAAGGTGACTTAAAAACTCCATTATTTAAAAATTAAAATATCTTTTAACCATTATTTTTATCATTAATTTTCCAAAACTCTCCCTTCCTTTTACCTATTCATCTCCCCACTACTTTCTACCTTAATATCATTCTTTCTCTACCTTTTTATCTTCCTTTATTTTGACCCTTCTTATTCTCAACATCTTACTATAAATTTGACATTTTCTTTTTCATTCTATGCTTAGTTTTTACACACAAAAAAGATTACTTCTCTCTCTCTCAATTTGTTTTTCATTTTTTGTTTGATTTTTTTATTTTTATTGCATCAATTCTTTAGGATGATGAATTTTTGTATTAATTAGAATTCTACTTTGGGTTGATGCAATTTAGTTTTGTGTTTTAAGCTGTTATCTTTTATATTTTCTTTGATTAAATATTATCCTACTACATTATACATATAGTATATAATAATATAATGTTATTATATTACATAGAATGACTTGGATAATTTGATTTTTATTGCTATATATTTGATTTTTACTCTTTTTTCCTCTCATCTTATTTTATTTAACATTTAAATCCAATCATATCTTCCATACTATTAAATTATGCAGCACAAATCAAGAAAATAGCTAGACACAAACTTGCCTTCCTTTACCATACATTGGGAGAATAAAAATATTTGTGTGATAAATGGTCATATAATTTATAATTTAGATAGCACCCTTTGATTGTGTTTAGGCCCATAGATTGAGCAATTTGTAGACTTAAAAGGCTATTGAGAATGAACTTTTTGAATCAAGTCTAAAAAAAATATGAACTACTATATATCATTTAGATAAAAACTTTTATCATAGACACATTAATATTTTTTTGCCACAAATTTAAATCACGCAAACTTAATAATGTTATATTATGTGTTAGCATCGTCTCTACTTCTTCTTCTTCTCAAAAATATTATGTATCATCTTTAAAAGATGCCAACAATATTGATCTTATGGGAAAAGTTGCATAAATATTGAGAAAAAAATGTTTTATATTACAATCTACTAAAAATGTTTTTTTAAATATTTAAACCTTTTTATTTTTCATATCACTAACATGTTTTACAACTACCATATGTGTTAACTTAAGTCTTAATATTCTTAAATTGTTTCAGCAAAAAGAAAAAAAAAGGTTGTTACAAAAGAGGAGTTCATGTAAAGTATTTTACAAAATGAAATATCTGTTTTGTAAGGCCACCAAATTTGATAATTTGCAAATGATGGAACCACTTGCAACAATATTTGCATAGTTATAGTTCCAGCTAAAGCAATCATGTATACTTTTAGTCTTCAAAAAACACACATCTACCAGTGATTAAATGTTCATCTCGGGTAGTTTTAACTTTTTATATAATTTTACCTTTACATATTCATCTATTTTAATTTAGATTTTTTTTTTCAAAAAAAAACTTTAATTTATATATTTATAAGTAAACAATGAAATAATGATTCATGAATAATCCAAAAAAAAAAATCTAACATATTTATCTTGTGCAGTTGTAACTTTACATATAATTTTGCATTTATATATTCATATACTTTAATTTAGATGTTTATAACTTAATAATGAAATCTATAAAGAAGGTAATCAAAACAATCATATTTCTACAATTCAAAAAGTCACAATTTCTTTTTTTTCTAAAAAAGGCCTTTTACATTTTCTTGGAATTATTTTTAAATTTTTTTTATAAAACCTTTGGCATACCAATAACCTAATCACTTCATACATTAAAAAAATTTAAGGCTCATTATTACTTCCGTTAATATATTATGGATATCTTAATTGATTGAGATCAAACTAGAGAAATGCCTTTCATATTTCCTTAAAAAAAAAAAAAAAAAAAAAAAAACTTTAATATACCACTAGTGTAACTACATCTATAACTATTTAAGCCAGCCATGATATTTATTTCTTATTAATAACCATAAAATTTACAACTAGCAAGGGAACAAACAAAGTAATAAAGAATAAATGAAGGAAGAAAAAAATAAATGAAATCAAACGTCAATTAATAACTGTTATTTGGAAAATAAAAATGTGATTAAGAGGAGTAAGAAATAAAATAGAGATGGCTATACAGAGGACATTGAAAACTTTATAGTGCAATAAAATCAACCATTACATTCACTTAATTAAATCAAGAATCAACAGTTTAATATAATAATACAAAATTTAAACTTAAAACTAATCAAACTCTAACTAGGAAAATTATATATATATATATATAATCATAATCTTCATACACCATGACTTTAAAAAATTTAATAAATAGTTTTACCTCTTATTTAATGTCTATGTTATGCAAATACAAAAACAATATTATGTATTAACAAAAGGTCTACAACTCAAAATTAAATTTCAGTGTCACCTATAGAATAAACACGTGTACATCATTGCAACAATAGTAAATGACATGAATGACATGGGTTGAAAGCTCCCTTTAAAAGGATGAAAATTACCTCATTTGGTACAGTAAAAGGTCATCTTGGTCCTGATAGAATTGAAGGCAATAATTGAGTAGTAGTAGCAAAATGCACTTCCTGGTTATAAACTCCAGCTCTTGTGTTTGGTAAAGGTGGATTCAAGAAGAAATCATCTAGGTTTGATTCAACATTCACAACACCCTCCAAGACCTTAACCACAACGGACATAGAAGGCCTCTTTGTGAAATCATTTTGTAAACACCATGCTGCAACCCGCATCATATTCACAACTTCTTCTCCATGTAAACTCATATCTTCATTGTATTTATCAACCAGATCCAATAATTGGTCCTCCTCAATCTTTTTCTTGAAAATAGCAAGTAGATGCATTTCTTCTTCTTGTTGAGAGCGATCAATATTTCTCCTTCCACATAATATCTCCAAGAGCACTACACCAAAGCTATACACATCTACTTTTTCTGTAATAACTGAACTCAACCATTCTGGAGCCATATAGCCAGGAGTCCCTCTCATAGTTGTCACAACTTGGCTCTGTTCACGATCAACTAGTTTGGACAACCCAAAATCTGAGACTTTTGCATTGAAATTCTCATCTAAAAGGATGTTTTGGGGTTTGATATCCAAATGAACTATCTTATGTCTGCAGTCATCATGTAAATAAGTTAGTCCTCTTGCTATGTCAATGATGATCTTCTTTCTATGTTGCCAATCAAGCAACATCTCCGGAAATCTGTGAAATATCCATTTATCTAAAGACCCATTAGACATGTATTCATAAACAAGAAGTAGTCCATGTGATTTCTCAGCACAAAATCCAATCAGTCTTACCAAGTTGAAATGATGAAGGCTGCCAATTGTCTCAACTTCTGCTAAAAACGATTTCTTGATTTGACTTAAACCATCAAAACGCTTCACTGCAACTTTAGTACCATCAACTAAAGTCCCTTCAAAAACTGTGCCAAATCCCCCTCCACCAAGCTCCGTACTAAACTCTTTTGTTGCTGCCTGCAAATCATGATAAGAGTATCTTGTGGGCATTCCTGGCACCTGATCTAAATAATACTCCTCCGCTTCATCTGAACTTTTCTTTTTCCAAAGTTGAAAAACAAAAAATACAATTAAAAGAAACAGTACAAATGCAAAGCTGGAGACCAATATTATTACAAGCCAGTGTTTTTTCTGCCGAATAACTTTCTGCACCTTGATGTATACCCTGAGGTAATTTTTTTGTCCTGCATCAGCGGACATCAGGGAAAAAATTTGGGATTGTAAATAGCAATTCCCCATATGGTTGCTCGAATTATAAAAAACAGCTTTGCAGGAACAGTCTTTTAAGCAAGCCTGTTTGCAACTCTCTAAATTTATATGTTGGTGGTCTGGATTTATCTTGGGGGGATATTTTGTTATGGGAAAGTATGTGATATTCTCGAGCTCTGAAAGAACATGATATTTGGAATCTTCACAAGACAAGGGAGTAATGAGGGAGCATCCATAGCTAGGCAGCTTGTCATCGGTTTGCCGGGTTTGCCGGAAATAGCTTGTTTCATTAATGGGTGGAGGACAACTACACGGGGCATTCTGGGCATTTGTACAAATACCATAATTGCCGCAAACTGTAGGGTAATCGCAGACACCAATTTCTCTATATCGTGGGAGAAAATCATCCACAACATCCGACTCTCCATACACTCGCAAGTGTCCGTCAGGCTCAAATCTCATGTACTGCGCTGAGAAGTATGAATAAGGAGCAAGAACGGTCTCATCCATAACTTGAGAGGAGAGAGTTATATTTTCACTATTAAGTTGCACATAACTGAAATTTTCTGTGGTTCCAGAAAAATAGCGTTGGGGAGGATTAGAATTGATATAAGCGACCAACCCTTCACTAGTGAGAGAGAGTGAATACAATCCTCCTTGACTTATGAGTTGCTGCCCTGCCATCAACTTTTGCTCGAGCATCAGCGTGTCGGTTGGGTGATCAAAAGACTGCCAGATTATTGTTGCATTGTTGTGATCCAAGAGCATGAGGTTGCAGTTTTCGGTTAAGTTTAGGCCAGCCACAGATTTGCTGCTGGTGTTTGTCGACCACACCGTAGTTCCATTAGCATCTGTCAACACCAAACCTCTTTCTGAAGTGAGCTTCAAACTCGCATTCACGCTTACAGGATTCTTTGGGTTAGCAGCCCATACTACTGTTGGACCTTCAGATTTTGAAATTTCGCCATATTCTAGACGAATTCTGAAAATGGCAAAGAGAGAACCGCCACAAGTTTGATTACAGAAGAAACCACAACCACAAGCATATTCTTCGTAGGAATAACTGTTCGATTTACTGGCCAGTATGATATTCACAAACGATCCATCATCAAATTTCACAGAATCGGGAGTAGAAAAACTGTTGGTCACTGAAGTAGAAGTGTTTGCACTCCAATAACGGACAGGCAGGGATTTAACTAAGATGGGAAAAGGTTTTAGAAAAAGAGCAAGGTAAAGAAGAACAACACAGCAGCCCCAGCTTATACTACCCATTGTCTGTGTGTGCTACAGTGCCAGAAGAAATTAAGAAAGGAAAGTGGACACTGGGCAAGGAGAGAGAGTGATAGAATTGAAATGAATTGCAGGAAGAATGAATTCCTTGGGGGCAGAGTTAAATGGAATCATGTAATTTAGTTTATTGTTCCCCGGTTGACTGGTTGACCTTTAAGTCCACGAGTAGGCAGCAGCTGTTGGGTTCGTGGCATTTAGTGTGGTCCAGCCCACGGAATAGCTCTTTGGTCCAACCCACTGCATCAGATATACTAAAGGTTAAATTTTTAGCATTTAGTACATTAAACACGTAAAATTACCTATTTAAAAGATGTGTTTATCAAAAAAAAAAAAAAAAAAAAAAAACCTATTTAAAAGATGTGTCAACCGTCAATAGAATTGTACGGCAGATGTGCTATTTGCTTTTATTATTATTTTTTACTTGTGTGTAATCATGTGTATATACACATATATCATTAAAAACAATTACAATGACACGGTTCAAATTATACAAAATATTAGTTTATACATTTTTTAAACAATACATTTCTAAAATATGAAATGGTTCCTTATTTCTAAAATATTTAATTAAATTTAGACTTTTCAATTTTTGCTCTCAATAATTCATTTACCACAAAAATTTATAAATTAGATGAATACGTGGTGTAAAATTATACTTCAATTGAAATCCAATTTATAATCTAATTGAATTTAGACTCTTCAATTTTTACATTCAATAATTTACTTGTCACAAAAATTAAAAATTAGATGGGACAAGTAGTGCAAAATTGAGAATCTAATTGAAAAATAATTGGATTTTTTTTGAGTTTTGGGTTTTAATATATTTATAGATTCAAACTTTCTCTTCCTTCCATACAAAATATATTTCTTAATTAAAAAGAATAAGAAAGAGTATTTAAATAAAGTGGTAAAAGAATAGAATATATAATGTAAGGTGTATTGTAAAGTGGTGTATTAAATAAAAAATATTGGGTAAATTATGTATTTAGTCCCTATCCTTTACACCATATTTCAATTTGGTCTATAACTTTTCAATTGTATCAATTTGGTTCATAATCTTTAAATAAAGAATATTGGGTAAACTACGTATTTAGTCTTTATCATTTACATCATATTTCAATTAGATCCCTAGTCTTTCAATTGTGTCAATAAACTAATTTTTTTTATTTGAGCGTTAACCACGTCAGCAATTTCCATCCAAGAGGTAACAGCAAGAACTAAATTGACACTACATTAGAAGGTTAGGGACTAAATTGACATAATTAAAAGATTATGGGCCAAATTGAAATCTATATATATAATAATAGGTAAAACTGAGAGAAAATCCAATTAAATTTCAAATTAGAACTTAATTAGAGTCCAATTTTGCGCCACGTGTCCCATCTAATCTAAGTTTTTAAATTTTTGTGCCAAGTGAGTTAATTCAATGGAAAAATTGGATTTCAATTAGAGTTTAATTTTGCAACATGTGTCCCATCTAATCTAAGTTTTTTAATTTTTGTATCAAATGAGTTAATTTAGTGTAAAAAACGAGGAGTCCAATATAAGTAAACCATAAAAAACATAATTTTTGAATAGATTTATATTTATGAGCCTTTTTTTTTTGAAGAACTAAAAACAATTCAAGTTTATACGTCATATATATATATATATTTATATTAATAAGTAAAACTGAGAGAAAATCCAATTAGATTTTAAATTGGAATTCAATTAGAGTCTAATTTTGCGCAATGTGTCCCATCTAATCAAAATTTTTAAATTTTTGAACCAAGTTAGTTAGTTTAGTTTAAAAATTGGATTTCAATTAGAGTTTAATTTTACGGCATGTGTTTCATCTAATCGATTTTTTTTTTTTTTTTTAATTTTTGTGCCAAATGAGAGTTAATTTAGAGAAGAAAACGAGGAGTCCAATATAAATAAATCATAAAAAAATATAATCATATATCTAACACTATATATAAAATTAGAGGAAGAGAGAGTTTGAATGATTTTATATTTATAAGCCTTTTTTTTTTTATAACTAAAAACAATTCATTTGGCACAAAGATTATATAAATATATATATATATATATTAATAGGTAAAATTTAGAGAAAATCTAATTAGATTCTACAATTGAAGTCCAATTTTGCGCCATGTGTCCTAAATTATTTATTTTTAAAGAAAGTTTTATTTCTTAATTTTGGAATCAAATGTGGGACCATATCATAAATATCTATTCATGTGAGTTATTGTGTAAAAAAACTAAAAAGTCTAGAATTAATGAACATAAAAGTATTTAAAAAATGGACAATTTACATTTTCTACCTAATAACATTTTTACAAGACTTTTTAAAGAGTTAAAAAAAAAATTAAGAATGACTATCAATAATATTTAAATTATATATGTAAGATTATTATACTATGCATTTTAATGTGTATCTTTTAAGTATATCCATGCATATGTATGGAGTTATAAGCTAGTTTTATATAAAGAATCAAATGTCAAGGTTCAAATATAAATTTTAATAAAAAGAGGTGAAAGTTGAAATCTAAACTCCAATTTTTTATTTTGGTTTTGAGAGAGAGAGAGAGAGAGAGTTTGGTAGAGTTTTTATTTTTATTTTATTAAAGTAGAAGTCACATGGAAAATTATGTGGCTAATATTGACAATTTTCTGCTTAGAAATTTAAATTATAAAAATTGAAACGTCAAGACCTTATCAAAATTGATCATTAATCATAATTCGACACACTTGGAGACAATTCATTTTGCATTTATAAAGTGGTTGATTTTAATCAACTGTAACAATTCTTTTTTTTTTTTTTTTTTTTTTTTTTTTTTTTTTTTTTTTTTTTTCAGCTGACTTGAAATCAGATTTCATTATACCTTGGTTGAGTTTGATCGTAGTGTTGTCATTTTTTATCTTAAGATTTGAATAAATAAATTACATTTGAATTATATCATGTCATTTTGCAACAAGGTAATTAATATTGTAAAATTGAGATTGTTGTTGTCAATGGTGTTTGGGTGTGGCCAAGCAACTATAGAAGAAGGTAAAAAACCCATCAGAGTTAATTTTCAGTCAAAAAGTGAAGGCATGTATTGTGGAAAGAGCGGTAAAGTTTCTGGCATGTATTGTGGAAAATTCATAAAAGTTTATGATCCATTGCGCGTTGTCAGAAAATTAGAGGAAAGCCAGGAGACAACTGACGCACATGGAACGGTATCATGGCAGTGCTTACACGGACAACCCAATACTCTTCTTTTTCAACGCGTTTAGACTCTCTTCTTCTTTTCTCAAAAAAAAAAAAAAAGAAGACTCTCTTCTTCTATTAGTTATATAAAAAGCACCGGTACCCATACAGTACAGTGAAAATAGTCAAATACCATGTTTTGACAAAATTTGTGATAAATTAGCACTATTTCGAAAATATTTAACAATTTACTACTTTTTTAGTACTCGAGTTCCACAAAATAACATTAAAATTACAACTTCGCAGCAACTCCACTATCAGTAATCTAACAGGGGCCCAATTACATTGAAATATTTAGCAATCTATTTCTTACACTAAAATAGATTAGCATTGCCCATTCCGAAAATGGTTTCTAGGCATGGAATAAAGGCTCCTTAGGAAACGTTATATAGTTTGATTTCAATGTACACCTTTGGTTTTCTTCTCTAAGGATTTTTCCTACAAATTACTGTTTACTGATTGAGTGAGTCTATATGGTAGCTGTAGGTGATAATATTTGGCCCTGCATTCGCATGAGTATTTCAAACTTGCCAGGAAACACACACACGA
The DNA here is from genome assembly GCA_030021035.2 of Notholithocarpus densiflorus. Classification (NCBI taxonomy): domain Eukaryota; kingdom Viridiplantae; phylum Streptophyta; class Magnoliopsida; order Fagales; family Fagaceae; genus Notholithocarpus; species Notholithocarpus densiflorus. Next base: position 8,340,051 of record JARYZH020000013.1, on the reverse strand, counting down.
AAGAGGGGGCTGGGGAAGACTTAACTCAACATCGTGAGGCACGGGTCTTCGTAGTCCAGTCATTTTTTCTGCTAAAGTACTACACCGACATTTTTGAATCATAACGACCAAGACTATCTTCCTCTCAAGAAAATGAGTATCAAAGACTAGAAATGGCTTGGTTCAATGTCAGGCTGACTAGGAAATCCTGACTGGTTTTGCTTGCAATCGTGAATCACAAGGACCGAAACTTAAGCATTGATTAAGTTACACTTGTGTATTCTCTCAACAAAAAAAAGAAAAGAAGTTACTTGTGTATTCTCTCAATTTCATAATGCATATGTTAAAACCACTAATGTCAAGCCACTAAGTTTGACTATTCAAGCCATTCCAACCGAAACAAAAAGTAGAAAAAAAAAGAATGTATTCGACTGTACTAAGCTCGAGTACTATAAAGTGATACTTAATTTCACTAATATCGAGTATCACATTATTTTTTTTTATTACACAAGTTTCAGGTCAGCAGTGCCACGCTTGCGACTCACTAGGAAGTCGAGTTCACTGAACTCGAGTACTATTTAGAACTCGATTTTGTAGAACTCGAATACTAAAAAAGTGGTAGATTGCTAAATATTTTTGAAACAATACTAGTTTGCCACAAATTTTGCCAAAACGTGATATTTGGTTATTTTCACCCCTACAGCACACATTTGGTTTATTGAATCCCTTTATATATATATTTTTTTTTCAAGTTTTGAACAGTGCTTTGGTTTTGACCTCTGCACTATTGCTGCTTTCTTTTCCTTCTTTTTATTTTTTATTTTTTTTCCCGCTGCTTTCTTTTCTTTTCTTTTCATTTTTCTCTGCTTTTTTTTTTTCGGCGTAATATCATCTAGTCCACTCTTCTTCTTTTTATTTTATTATTATTTTTTTTTTATATATAAAGCTATTAGTTAACATAATAAATTGTCACAATATTTTTGCAATTGTTGATATGTTAATTCCTTATAGGTTAAAATAAAATATCATTCTAGAATCATCCACAACTAAAACTAAAGGTATTATGAAAAAAGAAGTGTTACATCTACAATATTTTTCGCAATACTTTCACAACATTGTTCATTAGGCTTTTTTTTTTCCCACAAACCACAATACGCCTGTTTTGGTTGTGCTGTTTTTGTCTTTTCTTTTAAATATTTATATGTGTATGTACAGTTACACTGACTTAACAAATTCTTACAATATTTTCACAATTATTGACAATTTGCACTGTTCATTGGCCCTTTTTTTTTTTCACAATATGCTGGTTTTGCTTGTGCTTTTAAATATTATATGTGCATACACAATTACACTGACGCAACAAATTTTTACAACATTTTCATCATTATTGAGATGTCAATTTTTTAAAGGTCAAAATAAAATAATAAATAAGACTGAGACCAATCACAACTAAAAATAAATATATTATGAAAATGTTATAACATCTTCTTCTTGTCACAATATTTTCACAATCCAAGATCTCAGTTCCTTATAGATCAAAATAAAATAAAATAAAAAGAAATGCTATGTCCACAACATTTTCACAATAATTTTGAAACAAATTTTATGTGGCAAGGTATTTTTGAAGGATAAAAAAGTGATATCTGTAGTGGGTTCAATTTAAAACTAATAACAACTTGTCATTTATAATTTGTTCTAAAAATGTTATGGATGTAGCATTTCTCTCAAATAAAATAAAAATATATCTATTCGGATCCTAAAAATAAAAGTATTGTGAAAATGTTTTAATATTTTGTTGTATTCTTAGACTTCTTTTTTAGTATATATAGTCAAATTGGGTGAGTCAAAATTCATTGTACGTTTCACACACAATTTTCTTGTATTGTCTTTTTTTTTTTTAATGCATAATTTTAAAACCAGTAATAATTTTTTACCTAAGATTTGTTATGAAAATACTGTGAACGTAAAAATTAAATAATAAAATATCAAACTAGGACCTACCACAGCTGGAAATAAAAAATATTATGAAAATGTTGTGACATTTTGTTATAATTCCGAACTTCTTTTTTGTGTGACATTTTGTTGTGTTCCTAGGCTTCTTTTTTTGTTTAGTCAAATTTAGTAAGCCAAAACTCATTGTTTTAGGCACAATTTTCTTCAGTTGGCTTTTTATTTTATTTTTAAATGCACGGTTAAAAGTGGTTAGCCCAATTTAAAACCAGTAGCAATTTACCACCTAAGATTTATTATGAAAATATTGGGGATGTAACATTACTCTAAAATAAAATAATAAAATATCAGACTAGGACCCACCATAGCTAAAAATAAAGGTATTGTAAAAATATCGTGACTTTTTGTTCTGTTTCTAGACTTCTTTTTTGGTTTATTCAATTTGTTGAACTAAAATTCATTGTTTAATGCATAATTTTTTTAGGTTTATTTTTTTTTACACACTGTTTCAAGTTTTTTTTTTTTAAATAAAAATAAAAACACACACACACACATTGTTTTACACACACATAACACACACACAAATTGACGAAGTAACACTTTCCTCCTTTATGTTCGGGGTAGTTGCATTTCCCCCTTAAACTAAAACTGAATAATTTCATCATTTATATTTTGTAAATGAACATATACCCCTATTGTTTCTCTCTTAGTTAAACCCTAACAAAATCTTATAATTCCTAAAATATTCCATTGTACAATGTCTAATATACTCCTACTAAATTTTAATCTCCCAAAAAATTTCTTTGTGTATTTTGAATTTTATGTGGTAGACTGGTAGTCATACTTGGAAAGTTAGAATGAGGATATATGGTGTTCTATTTGTTACCTAGAGAACACTAATTTATTAGGTTTAATCTTCTACACTTATAATTTTAATTATTTAATAGAAACTTTGATGACATATGTTTTTTGTTATTTTGTTCTTTTTTTAATTTATTTTCCTGCTTAAAAGGGTATTCATTAAAAATAAACAAGCTAACATCGTAGTTAGACTCGTAAAATAAGATAATAAAGAATGAAATATGAATAACAAAATTTTCATTGTAGATGATTGCAAATATTTAATTTAATGAAGATCGTCAAAAAAATTATAGTATATATTATCATTTATTGCGAAAATTTAAATATTGTAGAAAGATGACGACTTTCATTATCATTCTTTGTAGCATTTTTTGGTGAGTAGATATTACATTTAGTAAATAAGTTCTAAGAAAGTGTCATAGTACATAGATATTCCAATAGCTATTTTAAATTTAAGTACATGACTTCATACTTCTTCAACAACAAAAAAATCAATTTTAATTTTCTCACTAAAGGGCCAGCACATGCCTTGCACGTGCAACCCACACTAGTATGGTATAAAGGATAAGGACCAAATACATAGTTTACCCTAAAATAAATAAAGAAGTTTTTTTATGTGATGTATTAATAAAATAGAATATGTCATAATATCTTTTTTTTTTTAGGACAAAGTTTAGTTACAAAATTAGTTGTAAATTAAGACTATAACCTTACTCAATTTTTTTTTGATTAAAGGTGAATTTTGACAAATTTACCAATAGATTACATTTTTTTATATCCTCTATATTTGCAAAATTTTTAGGAAATTAAAGATCAATAACTATGTTATCAATAAATTGTTTAAATTGCAAGTTTTTGTAATTTAAAATTATGCATAAAATATGAGCTTATAGATCATATAGTAACTAAATATGTAGTAATGTTAATATTTTTTTTAAAAAATTGTAATTTTAGATTACAATTAATTTTGTAACTAATTTTTTTTTTTTTTTTTAATGCCTAGCTCTAAAATCAAATCAAGGCAGCATTTTTTTTCTCCATCACATCACTTATTTCGAATCCCTCGTGAGTCCCGCAAAAAGATATGCTTTAAGAGGTGTACTTTTTTTTTTCTTTAAATCAAAGGTAATATTAGTGTTCTGCCGTTTATCCTCAAAAAGATAATATTACTGTTGCGGCCCCACGTGTGTCAATTATAGGGTCTTAGAGCATTCGTGTTGGGCATGCTAAATGGCATATGTAGGAAGGTTTTACCATTTTCACACAAAAACCAAGCTTCATCCGGACTTCTAAAAATCAACTATTGCAAATTTTTTGCAATAGTGCTACAGTGCAATTCTACCTTTAGAATTGCACTATAGCACAATTTTAAAACAAAATAATAGTTTTTAATACTCTTCCTCCCCCTTTTTAACCCCGAAATTTCTCTCTCCTCTCTCATTATTTCTCTTCTTTTCTCTCTCTTCCTTCTCTCTTTCTCATCTGCTCTATGCTCTTTTCAGACCCAAGACCCTGTGCTCTCTCCGATGACCCTCTCTCTCTCTCTCACATTTGGTGGTTGTGGGTTTCTCTATCTCTCTCTGGTGGTGGTGGGTTTGTGACTGACGTGGGCATAGGTCGGTATGGGTTTTGACGACGGTGGGTCGTGGGTTTTAACAACGGTGGAGATCGGCGTGGGTGTTGACAACGGTGGAGATCGGCAAGGTGGAGATTGGTGGGTGGCGAGATTGGCGTGGCGGAGATCGGTGGGTGGCGAGATCGATGGATCGGGTTTTTATTTTGGCATGAATTTTGGGTTTTGATTTTGCTATGAATTTTGGGTTTTGATTTTGGCTGGATGGCGAGACTAGGCTTTGATTTTGCTCAAAGAGAGTGACACCGATGGTGGATTGGTATTTTGCTGGGATTGTGGCGGGTTTAGGGTCACGGTGGTGGATGTCTGGAGGTGGTGTGGTTAAGAGGATGGTTGTTGTGCAGTGAGAGTGACAGAGAGACAGAAATTAGTAAGGAGAGAGATATAATTTGTTTATTATTTGATTGTATAATTTATATTATTTTAATGTGTGATATTGTAAAATAAAAGTTGGGCTGCTGGGTGTATTGAAAATAGTATTGTATAATTGATGAAGTAGCTTTTTGGAATGGTAAAATAGGATAAGATGGCATTTCCTTATACGAATGCTCTTATTATTAGTATCTTTTTTTTTTTTTTTTCAAAAGTTATATTATTGTTTATGTGTCCCATGTGTGTTTAGCTTTCGGCAAAGGTATTATTATTATACTAGTCGCTAACCCGTGCGATGCACGAGATAGTTAAATAAAAAATTTAAATATTTATTTTGCTACTATAACTTGGCTTTAAAAAAAAAAAAATGCTATGGTGATGTCTTCATACAATGCTCAACTGCAATTAAATTTACTATTCACCACCAATATAATATATGTTATCTTGCACATTTGTTTGCATAACAAGGGTCATTTTCAATTTTATAATAAAACAATCTATGGTAGAGGAAAGAGATAAAACTGTTCTATTGAAGGATGCATGATGAATGTCAACTTTCCTAACTTTTTTAGTGTAGAATGATGTTCTCTTTCCTCTTCTTTTGCACTGCACTACATTTGGGTAGTGTTCAGCCCAAAGGATTGTGCAGAACTTCTCCTAATCACAGATGTTTTGGTTGTAAACCTATGCACATATCATAAAGAGTAAATCTTACTTTGGATAAATATATTATACAATTATTCAAATGGTTAAATTAAAAAGGAAATAAAGAAGAAAAGTTGCACCAGCCACAAACTCAATTAGATTTCTTTTGAATAAAATGGTGTTATAAAGTTTTATAAAAAATGAAAAAAAAAAAAAAAAAAAAAAACTGAGAACGGGGAAGGAATACTTACACTTGAAAATAGAAAAATTGAAAATCTACAAATTCAGTGCTTGATAATAGATCTACAAATTGCATTCTCATATCCTCCATCTTCTGCAAGTTAATTGGATATAATTAAAAAAATTTCCTAACAGAACGCTCTTTCCTTTCCATTATGCTTTGCATATTTTCATCCTAATAAAGTTTAAGAAGTGCTCTGTGGTCACTGCATAAAGAATGTGTGCACAAGTTTAAAATCAATAATAGAATTAACGTTAATCATTAAAAAAACCCTGCAAATTCCATAAAAAGGATCAGTATGGATCAGCTTAATAATCAACCTACAAGAATCACCAGTAAAGGATCTTCTTCATCAGCTTCCTCTTTCCAATTACTGGAAGCACAAATGGGTCACTATGTGCAAGAAAACCAGCAATTGTTAAGGCTGGATTAAGGCATTAAAAGATAGACTCCATAAGAAGCATCTTTCCAATATTTGGGTCCCAATGGTATAGTGCAAAGATGGTAACTTGTTACACAAAATGTTTTTTTTTTTTAATTACAGTGAACATCCTAAAGCTGTTAAACAATACAGAAACTTGTATCCAATGATATATACCAAGTGGGGTAAATGCCTCTATATCATCTAGAGCCCAATTGTTTTAAAGCATTTTGAATCACAAGAGCATCTGATGGCTAAAGTGCTTTTGCCAAAAATGATCAAATAGTTCGAAGCAGCAAACTTTTAATATGCAATCATAGTTCTTGTAAATCTGACAACTTTAGGTAACTGATACTGAATCAATGCAGTATGGATCAACTTTGCATAAAATCTATAATAAATAAACAGGAAAAAAAAAGGAAGAAAGAAAAGGGTTTAAATTAATCAATAAACAAATTAGGCTAACTAAGTTGGAGAAACATGTTTCATAGAAAGAGAATCTTGTATTTGCTAATTAACCTTTCATGGTGCTACCTCAATACACAACAAAGATACGGTATTTTCATTAATCTAAATGCTCAAAGAAATAGAGAGAGTTGAGAACTATTATATCATTTAATTATGTGCGTCTCAAATTACTTCGTTTCTATAAGGTTTTGATCTTCACTACTTACATCAACAGAAGAATTGCTAAGCATGAACAACCATTAAATTTTGGCATCAAAAAGATTTATATGCTTATATAATAGTGGCTGTGAACATTAGAGAGTGCTGACCATTATAATAGTGCATTCTTCTGCTTCCCTCTACTTCTCTAGTTCCATCAATAGACTCAATCCCTATTTCATGCAATTCAGCCTCAACATTGCAAAACATTACTGTGTTTGCATAGACTCAATTCATCTTTATTCTGCAATTAGAAGAGTCACCATTTCAAGTTGTTTTTTTCGTCAATAATATTAATACCACCACACCCAAAGTAATTAGAAGTCTAGAACAAAGCTCTATTGAGTTTAATTCATAACATTTTCATCAATCATATAAGCAATTTACCAGAGTATGAGGAATAAAATCATTAAAAAGGTAGCAATTTACCAGAGTATGAGGAATATCATTAGAAAGGTTTCCACAAAATTAAAGCCAAAAAAAATAAATTATTAGTAAGGCAGTTATCCCTTTATTAACAGTGTGACTAAAAGTGAAATTCAAAGTGGAAAAGTCTTTCAAAAAAAAAAAAAAAAATCAACACGGAAAAGGAACATTATATATAAAACTGTCTATGTTGCAAGAAAATAGCCTTACCAACCAAACATGAGATGTTTGTCTTCTTGTCCTCATTTCCTCCATGAAAGCAGGATTATAATTGAATGGAGTTATCTACTTTTTGTCTATTCTAAACCAAGCCTTTCATACCTCTAGAAAATATCAACAACCCCTTCAATTAGAACAACAATCCCAATTATTTAAAGCAAATCACCAACACCCTTTTAAAATGACTGGAATGTGCAAACCGCTTTTAAATTATAACCTATATATTTTTAAATTAGAATCTATATTTTCTTAAAATATCAGACAACGGTGTTTTTTCTCCAAGAGTTTGTTATATATTTTCAAAGTCAAATTGGAGTTTTCCCAATGCCTATGATGTTGTCAAGAATAACCACATATGGTAGTAGTACAGTGTAAAATTTTGAGAGAATGACTATAAGAGATCCCATGCTTACAATCTAATAATTTTGTAAAAATTTAAATATTTTTGCTTTCTTTCTTCTCCTCTTTCATGACATCCAAGAAAGGCTTTCAAATTTGTGGCTTAGCCCCAAAATAGCCAACCAAATATTCACTTTAGCCACTGCGTTCCTTGATTTCCTTTAGCAACCAAATACAATCTTTTTGGGGAGGAAAAAAAGAAGAAAAAAAAAAGCCCAAACAGCTATATAAAGAAGATGCCCAAATCTCAACCAAACTAAATAAAAACCTAAAATTATTCATATGTATTCTATTGCTACACTTTCTTAGTAACTAAACACAAATCATTATTAAACAAAGAAATTGTAATGGCACAAAAAGAGAGAGGGTTTAGAAGAAACCTCATATAATACGCAAAGGTACTCGTCAAAGTCCATTGGCAGCCCATGTAGAGAATGCTTGTAGTCAATAATAGTGCAAGGCTACAAGCAATCTGCTATACAGATTAAGATCATTCCTCCAAGAAAATATTTATCTAAAATAAGAGAGAGAAATGGGAAGGGACATAAATAATAAATTTGAACATCTTGTTTGGACTACATGATCTATGTTATTAATTTAAATATTCAAAGTTTCATGGCTTTCATATGAAAGGTTGCTAGAGCAACACATCAAGGAATTTAGGATTTTGAAGATAATGGAGTCGAGATTTGTATCAACATACAAAACAATCCATCAGATTTGAGTAGAAAAATAATCAAATTTAAAACTTAAAAGGTACTAATTCTGAAACTATTGCATCAATAGGAGGAGAAAATTGAACTTTAAGAGCATGAATGTAAACTCACTCTTCAGTGTTTTGGTTAAACATTTAACCTCTTTACTCAATTAGAAATTTTTTCAACATACCATCTAGCTACCACTTCTATTCTGGGTTATCATCTCTAACCACTGTCTAAAATTTTGTGGTTGTCTATGCTTCCCACCCAACAAAAAATTATGTTCCCCACCATTAAACTGACTTCTCAATTTTGCAAGTATTATGGCTTCTAGAATGACAGCAAAAAATCTCTAAGAAATTTCATCAAACACCTTGTGCACATGTAAAAGAAAAAACACTTAATGAAAGTGGACATTATTAGAAATTGTCTATTACTCTACTTTCAAATAGTAGCATAACAGTCATAAATCATTGCAAAACTTCAATTTAACAACAAAAATTCCAAAACATGATGTATGTATCAGTGCTTCCAAATCTACTATCTAAGCCCATATCCTACTGATCAAATTGATTGGACATTCAAGTGCAGATAAATAATATGCAATGGATTTTAAAATCTCCAATGTACTACCAAGGGCCATATCTTCAGTGTTATGACATGCAATCATGTATCAATAACCCCTTCAACGTTGTTAATCCTTTATTCTTTATTTTTATCAATAAGTGACCCTCTTAGTCCTTTCCCTGGTCTAAGCACCCTCAAATTTAAGAGTAGTACTCGTTAATAGTGAAGTAATCAGTTCTTACAATTAAATTAATTGTGAAAACTGGTTCCTGCAAAGCAAGTCCCCCCACTTTTCAAAGGCAAAAAAGAAATGAAAAATAACCCACTATTTGCCTATTAGATTCAATAATCAATATATCAGCTTGGATCACAGTGAAGTCTCACAAAATATGCTTCAAAAATAGATATGGAAGAAGAAAAAACACAGCTCTACCTTTTCACTTTGCTATTTCTGGAATTTGTAGCCAGCCTCTAAACACTATAGGTTCAGTCCTCCGCTGTGCATGGCAGAAAGCAGAAAATAAAAGTCAGTAGTAGGCATGGATTTTAGCTTCCATGGTTATACCTAAATTTAAAATACAAACCTTACCATAACTAACAAAAATAACTATACTTGGGTTAGATTTTTTTTATTTTTATTTTTATTTTATTTTATTTTTTTTAATTTTTTAATTTTTTATTTTATTTTATAAACTAAGGTCTTTGGGTTAGAATTGATTTTGTTTTAGTAGAAAATTCTTAATGACAATTGACAAGATGGAAGCTGAACATTGAGTTGGGTGTCGGAGGTAAATTATTGGGAAATTAACACTAAGGCATCTTTATAAAGTGATTAAACAGAACCTTAGCCATGCCTGAGTCCTCAGACCACATGCTTTGGGGAAATTAACACTAAGGCATCTTTATAAAGTGATTAAACAGAACCTTAGTCATGCCTAAGTCCTTGGACCACATGCTTCAGGGAAATTAACACTAAGACATCTTTATAAAGTGGTTAAGCAGAACCTTAGTCATGCCTGAGTCCTCGGACTAGATGCTTTGGGGAAATTAACACTATGGCATCTTTCTAAGTGTTAAACAGATCCTAAGTTATGTCAAGTCTCTCGAACCACATACTTGGGTGAAATTAACACTCAATGGCATCTTTCTAAGTGTTAAACAGATCCTAAGTTATGTCAGGTCTCTCGAACCACATACTTGGGTGAAATTAACACTCAATGGCATCTTTATAAGTGTTAAACAAATTCTAAGTTATGTCAGGTCTCTCGGACCACATACTTCGGTGAAATTAACATTCAATATCTGATCCCCCTTTTTTACTCTTTACAAAGTGTATTACTTACCTTTATTAGATCCAGCCTTTATTATAGAAGGAGCAATTTACAGTATAAATATGGGGAAAATCTCTTTATTGCTGATGCTTGGTCAAAATTACTTTAGATTGATTGCAGTGCATTATTGTTGGTTTTTATTAAAGTTAGAGTGGCAGCAGCTCAATTTCATTCGCAATAATAGTAAACTTGAAAGCATATAAAGTAGAGACACAAGAGGTAGAAAGGAAAGTCTATTCATTAATCAGAGGAAGATGCATTACAAGTGGCGGCAGAAGCCATCAGAAAAGAAGGTAAAAAAATAATAATAATAAAAATAATAATAAAGAAAAATCCTATAACTACTGCTTCTCTGCTGGTCGAGGGCCCTCTTCAAACTCAGTTGCCTTCTGCTTACCACCCTCAGCCTAAGATTTAAGCTCTGCATCCTTGGCCTAGGAGACCACATCCTTGATTGTAAGGGCATCCTCGGAGGCTTGGCCTTCATCGGAGGCTAAGCCTCCACACCCACTCTAGCCCCTTTAGAAACTTCTGCATCAGGAAGGGGAGCTTGGGTGGTAGGGAGTGGCTCCGGAGGAGGAGCCGTATCCAGAATTTTTCGAATATCCTCGGGGAAGAAGATATTCTCGGCCCTCCTCAGCTCGGAGTCTGCAGGGACTCCCACCCGGTCCATCGCTACTCCCCAGGACTTGGTGCAGTAGTCCCTGCACACTACGGCCACCTCCTCTACCAGTCGGGTCTCCGTGTCTAGCACCCCACGTTCATAGGATGCCTTCACTGCGGCCTCAACTACTTCCCTAGCCACCCGAGGTGCATCCTTGGTTTTCTGCAGCTCCGCCTTAAGATCCAAAACAGTTTGTTTTTCGGTGGCTAGGTTTATCTCAGTTATGTGCAGTTTTTGGCGCTGATCCTCGATCTGCCTCTCCGTGGTCTTTAGACCCGCCTCGGCACTCAGGTGAGCCTGGTTCGCTTCTTTTAGCTTCTCGGACAACCCCACCTGTTCTTGTTTGAGGGCTCCGAGAGCCTTCTCAGCCTCAAGGCAGGAGTGGGCCTTAACCTTAACCTCGTCACAAGCGTTCCTGACCCACTCCTCAGCTACGTATATTTGCTGGGTAAGCTGCATAGAAGTAGCAAAGGAGTCATAAAATATATATATATATATGTATGTATACATGAGAATAAATGTGCACCTTGGCATTCAAAAATAAAAATAAAAAGGGATGTTGATTGACTTACCATTGTGAGGTCCCTCTTCAATGACATGAAAAGGTCTGGCTGCTTGGTGCGCCTGAGGCCCTCCATGTCTCTGGAGAGGAGAAGAGGCTACTCTAAGGCCTTGACAAGGTGGGTAGCGTGCCCCTTTTAAGACTCCCAGATCGTGGCATCCCAAGGAATGGGAGCATCCGCCACCTCCAGCCGAGGGGCCCAGGTGCACTACCCTCGGCGCACTTCAGCACCAGAGGACTCCTCATGGCTTTCCACAGAACGAGGCCTTTTATCTCTAACATTTTTAGGCTGTTTTTCCCCCTTCGGAGGAATCACCTCCCCCTCCTCCAAGTCGTGTACTTTCCTTTTCTTTTTTAAGTCGAGATTGAGGAGCAATCCAACCGCGGCCATGGGGAGAGGGGGAGGGGGGAGATTCGGAAGAACTTGTGTCTTGGGGACATCCTTCGAATTTGACCCTTTGTTCCTGTTGGCCAATAGACCCTTTAAGCCGGTCCATTGCTTCAAGTCCATGTCTCCTTCTCCTTCCTCCGAGCTGGTATCAACCCGAGCAACTATCAACCTCGGAGAATGAGCAACAGAAAACCTATCCAAATTGGCCTTAGAGTCCGAGAGCTCCACCAACCTTTCTGGCACCTCACCTTCCTCGTCAAGACGGAATTGGTCGATCTCGGCCTCGAGGGATAAGGGTGAGGAGGCTGTCTCCTCTCTTGGACCAGCTACTTCCCGAGGGGCGCGTTGAATGGGCAACTCAACTGGAGGAAGATCTCTCCGAGCCAAAAATCCTTGCTTGGAGATGTCTATGCGTGCTAATCTAGGGCTACCAGCCCTTATTGCCTAGCCTGCGTCCTGAAATATGCGAGACAGAGGCTCGTAATCCAAGATTAAGTGAGTGGCCCATAGCTGTCCGTCTTCACTTATGAATATCTCAGATCTCAGCAGTTTGTTGAGGCCCGGTACGTTGACCAAACTGAGCTTTGGAGCGACGTGATCTTTATCTGCAAAGATAGCCGAGAAGCAAAACATCGTTAGAAAATTAAAATCCATCATCAAAGGAAAGCAAGATAAAAGGGAAATAGTGACATGGTCAGGGTTAAAGAATCTAAATATCTTGCCAATGAACCTAATTCTAAGGTATCCCACCTGGCTCTCCCTCTTAGACGGGGCAGTGAAGGCCATCATTCCACGTTCCCGAAGCTATCAGATAGTCGTCTTTCATACTCTTGTTGGATTTAGGTAGACATGATACTAATCTGACAACGTCCGACCGGGACTTGAGATAAAATCCTGCATTTTTAAGGGAGTGGCACTCGTACATGTGGACCACATCATGCCAGGTGAGCCCCAAGCCCATCTGCTCGTTGAGAGCGTCTACGCAACCCAAGACCCTGAATAGGTTAAGGGCGCACTGATGGGGAGTCAGTCTGTGATTAATCAGGTAATCCCTGGTTATCCTACCTATGGGAAGCGTCATTCCTCATTCTATGAAAGCAATCATGGGAATGACAACTTCACCCACTTTCCTATCTGTAAGAATTCGGTCCTGGGGACAATATTCTAAAACCACCCCCTGTGGGATATGGTATTTGACCCTAAAACCCTCCATACCGGCCGGAGAGTCTACTAAGTGTTTAAACCTACCCATCTAAGCAAGCGAAGGTGACACAAGGGAAATATCCTAAAAAACAGAAAAAATGGCCGAGGAGATTGGCCGAGAAGGGAAAGAAAGTTTAGAGAGACAAAAACTTACAAAAGTAAGTGTGCTAATCCTAATCCTTTGGAAAAGATCTTTTAGAAATTTCTTAAGGAAAGAGTTACGGAGGCTTAGGAATTTAGAGTGTTTTGTGAGTTGGAGCGCTGGGATTCTCTAGAGCACTTGAAGATCTATGAAGTAAAGAAGAAAACGAATTCCCTCAAGGCTTTATTTAGAGGGAGAAAATGAGTGGGAATAATCCCGCTCAAATTTCTAGGAGAAATGTCAACCGTTGGATCTGCATGTTACCGTTGGATGCGGGGGACAAGACGCCACCTGAAGCAATTAATGATGCTTCGCGGGTTTCGAAACGTCAGTAACAATTATGAGGCGCGTAAAACGGCACTCCCGCACGTGTGAATCAAGGAATCAGTTGGTCTTGTCTCTTAAAAATCAAAACCCCACCTTTTCTCCTCTGATGAGAGGGAAAAACCAGAGTTTTGAGGGGCTATTGTAGGGATAAATGCCCAAAATCATATATTGGGCCTTGGGCTTTGTCCAAGGACGTTGAATGGTCCGAGGAGGGACAAATAGTTATTAGAAGTCCAATTTAAAATTTCATGAGTAAGGAACGAATGGAAGGTGGTCCGAGGAGGAACTCCTCCTCGGATATGATGAATGTAGCTCAAATATGTATTCCAGCAATCAGGGTGACCTTCTAAGAAGCTCCAGTGATAAGGACGTGCATCATGAACATGCAAGAAGGAGGGGAACCCAAGAATATCTAAGGGAAAGCTGCTACCACCGCATTAAATGCACTGCAGCTACTTTTCTGACCGCATTTATATGGAGAAGACCCCTGAACAGTGCTGCCTTAGCTACCGCAACTCACAGAAAGCCAGAGAGGGTGTTAAATGGGACGGGTACTCAAGTAAGGGCCCAAACGATCGACAAATGTAGGATCAAGATGATCCAAAGGGAGCTATATAATGTGGAAGACCCCCCATGAGAAAGGGATCGAGAAAAAAGAAGGGAAAACACTATAGCACCCTAGAATGCAATTTGTAACCTCACTTAAGCATTAATAAAAGAGAAGCAATCTCCTCAGACTTGGCCAAGGACGTTTTTCTCAAGCCATAACTTGTTTATTTTCATTCTCCTGTCATCAAGTCCTACCTCATTGGTTGGCTAATTCACTAAAGTCCAGTTCTTCGACCCATTCTCTACAAATTTATTGTTTTGGACTTCTTGGGCCTAAGTCCATACACCTTTTGGGCCTAGAATCCAAATCCAGTCCTTACACTTTGTATTCAAGAACTACCTAAATAAAATTGATCAATTTAAAAAAAAAAAAAAAATGCATGCATAATAATTATACAACTCAATAAATTTTTTTGCCTAAATTATTAAAAAAAAAAAAAAAATCACAACATAAGCACTAAAAACCTATAATTTGAGAAAACCCAAGTAAGATATGCTAAGTATCCTCTATCATTGTTACATGAAAGCAAGGTTCTTGATGTGTCCTAATTACATAGCATTTTATATGTGTATGTCTATCTATGTCTATATGTGTAATGAACATTATGCTGGATTCATTGCCAAGAACATAAATTATAATCAATGGTTACTACAGATTAGAAGGTTTATATATACGATTTGCTCATATCATAAAAAAAATCTTGTAATTGTAAGTGAGGCTACTAAAGCAAGCTGCTAACAATATTTTAATATCATAAATCTCTAGTTGTTGAAATTCACTTGCTGCATTATTGCAGTAGGTTTACTTTATTCCTTTAATTGCAAATATACCCAATTATCACCTTTAAAAAAAAAAAAAACAAGAAAACAAAATGTGTCACTTTTAAAATATGATTTTAGAGAATCAACATGGTGACATAAATATACACGTTTGTATGATCTAGAGGAAAAATGATAGGGCACTTATTACAAAATCATTCCCACATTGCCATATATGCAAGAAGAGGCACTCATAAATTTTTTTTTTTTTAAATAGCCCAAGTGGAGCTCAAAAGGGTACAATTCTACAATTCAAATAAATCTCATCAAGGAACAAAAAATACTCATATCATTTTGTAATTGAATACATATGCTTTAAAGTAATAAAAGTCGCATGCTTCTTAATGCTCCCAAATTTTACTAAAGCACAATCCCAGAAACAGATATAGAAAATAGGATAATGTTTGAGACCCACCAATTAAGTTGCAGAAGATTTAAGGTAGCACAAAAATTAGACCAAATTATATGCATTAACTTACCTGGGTTGCAAAAGGGAGTTTATGATATAAATCTTGATATTTTTTAGTCTTTCAAAGCAACAAAAACACTATCAACAGAAGCGAATAATTGGTTGGACTTGTCAACACCCACTACGTCTACAACCCCATCAATCCATGAATTCAATTTCTAATTCATCCATCATCCAAGTCTATGCATAATGTATTAAAATAAACAATAACCAATATAGCAAATTTAGGGAAAACATAAAAATTATTAAATGATTATCCCAACAACGTTGTGAAGACAAACAAAGAAAACAGATTGCAACCTTAACTATATAATTAATAATTATTATCTGGTAATCATCCTAAACAGTAACATACCCAAAATTAAGCCTAAATCAAAAGCAATTCAATTGAAATACCAAAGCCAAAAACATATTTTGTCAGCAATTTTTAAAATCATAACTGAAAACTTTACCGGCAATGTTTCAAGAGGTATAACGGTGACTTGAAGGCGGAATTTGGAGGGAGACCGATCTGATAAAGTCCCTAAGATTTCCCTATCTCTCTCTCTCTGACTCTCTCTGGCTCTTTGCGACTTTGCCCCTTATAGCCATTCGCTCCCAAAAACTAATTAGGGCTGGTGGGCCTTTTTTAACATTGTAAAGGTTCAGTAATTCCACCAAACCAAACGATCCCTTAAAAAGTACCAAAATGGATTGCTCAATATTGGACCAAAAGAATCGCTATTTTTTTTTTTTTTTTTTTTTTTTTAGGGTTTGTGAATGGATAAGAGATGGTAGTTTTGGGACGTTGAAGATGCAGAGGAAGGATTTGTGAGAGGCTATGGGATTTAAAAGAACGTTTGAAGCAGTAAAAGTTAAAATTTTAAGAATACTGAAACAATTCTCCTTTTTCTCAAAACAAAAGCAAATATCTACAAACATTTTGATAGAAAACCCTAAAACCCAAAACTAAAATGAATCAAATCTAAACCTATCCAACAAAAAAACTCAATTAAAAGTAAAATTTCATACCCAGATCTAAAAAATGGGAAAAAAATTTACCGGTGCTGGTTCCGACGATTCAGGTGATTGATATACGACCTAACGGTTTCTTTCTGTGCTTGCTGTTCCGATGGTCTAAGTCTGGCCAGGGAACGAACAATCGCCGGCCTTGGATCTTTCTCTCTTTCTTTTGGGGTTCGACGAACAACTCCGTTCTCTCTTTCTCCGTATACGGGCAAGCCTTCTGAATGTAATTTGCCCATTTAAGCAATTAGTGTTGTATTTATACTCAAAGACCATCAGATTGTTTTAACGTTGTGATAAGAAGCCTCTCCAAACGATGCACTGTACGATTTTTTAAAGATTAAACTGTATATGTGTCTGAATTTTAGATAGCATTTTTTCCTAACGTGGCAGCACCTTCTTAAAGGCTTCGGCTTTTATATATAGAGTATTAGATATATAGATTAAATGCAGGTTCACTAATGATAATGCCAACAATTATTGTAGTAATAGTAATTTATCGTACCAATACCATCGATAAAAGCACTAACCTTGACAGGATAACTTATCTTCACTACAGAAGTGTGACTAAATGTAAGCCACAAGATTTTCATTCTAATGAGTTGCCCAAGCATATAGGCTTTAACTCCATAAATTCTGCATATCATCTACTCTGTTGTCTTTGGCAACTATGACAGTCAGTTGCTAAATTTCATACTTTATTTCCCTACTAAATCCGGTAACCTAGTTCAATTCCCAATTTAAGATTAAAAGAAAATGAGCTGTGAAAACTGAAAAGACTCTAGAAATTCAAACTCATCTTTTAAATTAAAGCAATTATAATATTCCACATATAAATGTCACAAAGACAGTCCTATGCACCACTCCTGAAAGTAAATTGAAGTTGCACACATCTTGAATTCAAAGAATAGGCTGAACCCAAACAATGGGAAATATAAATGCTGTCCAACAAAGAATTTATTTTCCATTTTTTTTTAGATATATATATATATATATATATATATATATATAGAATACCATTCTGAAAACATAAAACCATTTTCTCTTCCCGTGTATGCAGAGATGTGGCCAAAGACCAACCAAATATGCTCACAATGAACAGTACCGCAATTCTCTATGTTCATATCTTACACGTGGTAAAATACTATTTTCTTGGCATGTCAGCCTTGGGAATGACGTTTTCTTCAACATGATTGGCAAATCTAACTCTTGGCGGCTGCAAGCACTGACAGAAGTAAGTTGAAATCAGTTTACTGGTGATATAATGTTAAAAAGGCCCAAGGGGGGAAAATATGAACAAAAGAAGCCTAGATTGCTAGAAATAGTGTGATACTCACTGTGATCCTGCAGTGGATGTCGAGCTCATAGTTCATTTGGCCTATGCGGTCTTTTGCTAGTTCTTCTGCTTCTGATGCTTTCCTGCATGCTTCTTTCACCTGAATCAAATGAAACACAATCTTAGAATTCCAATGACAGTTTTAAAGTCAATAAACATAACATATGGCTGATTATTATTATTATTATTATTACTAGTCGCAACCCGCTACGTAAAAATATCTAATTATTTTAAAATAAAATGTAATATATAATTTATTTTTTAAAATATTCATAAAATTATATATTAGGACTAACATAGTGTTTTCTCATAAGAGAATTTCATTTTAAATGTAATAAACTATTAACTAAGAATTTTTTTTTTTTTTTTATATATATAACTATTTACGAAACCAACAAATGGCAAGGGTCTTTTTTTTTTTTTTTTAAGTAATGAATTTTTTGTTCCCTATAAATAAAAAATTATATATATTTTTATTTTATTTTATGTGAGGACTAAATCCGCCGCAAGCTGTTATAAGGCATGAGTAGTACACTCATGTCCGCGCCAAGCGCTTATAAGGCATGAGTGAGGCGCTTCTCTTGCCGATGTGGGACTAGGATGGAAAAATAACTCGCCTGGCTCCCATGTCGCTTGAAAACAAAACCGTGCGGGCTTAGCTCCCCAAAGGGTACAAACAGCTTGCGGCGGATTTAGTCCCCCCACATTTTATATTAAGATTATTTTCATCATATTATGAGCCAATTTGCTAGTGATAGAATATAGAGTGGATTAAAATTTTCCAATCACGACATTTAGAAAAGAATGAGAAAAATAGTTTTTTCCCACCATTAATAAATTTCAACTTCTAGCATCCTATTTTAATGTTATCTTTAATTCCAAACCAATCTATCTCTTTTGAAGTATACAAAGTATAATTATGATCTCTCTTCTTGAATACATTACTTATCTCAATACATCCATAAAAATACATCAAATCAAAACATACCTATATGAAGATGCTTTGCGAAAAAACAAAATGTCTCATCAATCATCGTTTTGCAAAATGTCATATCAATCATTGCTTAACAATGATTAATTTGATCGATTAGAAAAATAACTTTTTATCTATAATCTATTAAGATTATTTTCTTTGTAGAAACTACAAATTTGTCCACTCAAAAAGATTATAGAATAAACAATTATTAGCTTCTCATAATTAAGTTTCTATGTGCATCATTATAATAATTAATAATAATAACAACAATAACGAAAATAATAATGAAAATACAATTGCGAAAGCTAAAATATGTCACTCATTCAATTATTTCCATTTGATTAACCTTTGTTTTTATCTAAATAAGTGACACTATAGAGTATTTCTAATACAATTATTAAGAGTACTTTCTCTACAAAAACTACAATTTTGTTCACACAAAATGATTTAAAAATAAACAAAATTTAGTAAAGTCTCATAATTTAACATCTAATTGAATCACTAAAAAAAAATGGAATTTTTTTTTGATTGGGAATTGGAATACCAAAATACCTAAATATGCATAAAAGTCGATACAAATTTGCCAAAAAGAGAAACAAATGTGAAGTGACAATTAAATCAACAATTACAAAAAGAACCATTAGGGGGGAAAAAGTGGTTGAAACAATAAATAAATAAAAAAGCATCAAAAGAGACAAAATTGGAGAGAGAGAGAGAGAGAATTGACCTTTTTTGCAATGAACAACTTGGAAGGAATAGGGAGAGAGGTGAAAATGAAGTAAAAGAAATTTATAAGAAAATCAAGTTGGAAGAGGAAGAGTAAAAGCAAATGAAAGGTTCAAAAAAGTGAAACAGTAGAATTTATGAAAATGAAAGGTTGGAAAGGTGGAAGTAGATGAAATGTTCAAAAACGTGAAATCGTAGAATTTATGAAGATATAAAGGAGAAAATTTATAAATTTATAAAGGAAATCAAATGAAAAATTTAAGAAGCCAATGATTGGAGGAGATGAAAAATTGAACTAAGAAGACAATGGTTGAAAAAGATGAAAGGTTAAACAAAGTAAAAATTGCAAAAAATTAAAAAAGACTGCTAATGACATGACACAAAAAGAGTTTTTGTAAAATTTATTTTAAAGCTTCCATTATTATATAATAGTATAGATAGATATGTAATTGTTTTTTATTTTAGATTCTTCATTGATTTTATTGTTTAGTCATAACATCTAAATTAAAGTAAACGAATGTGTAAAGGCAAAGTTATATATAAAGTTAAAACCGCTCAAGATAACTGTGTAAAGTCAATCTATATATATATATATATATATTTAAAATATTCTCAAAAAAATATTTATATATTTAATATTGTCAACAAAATTTAAAAATAAAAATTAAATAAGAAAAAGAATGATTATGTAATCAATGACATGGCGGATGAAATAGCGCAATATAAGCATAACAACAATAAATGCTACGCTTAAGCTTTTAGATATATATATATAGATTATTATGTATAAAACTACTGACAATGAAATCAAACCAAAACAAGAGAAAATCAGAAAGTTGCATCTTCAGTTGCAATGCTCACCTGATTGACTTTAACAACAGAATGATCATTGAAACCATCAGCAGATTTCTCCAACATATTCCTAAGGTATGATAGTTCCTTAATCAAATCTAAGGCCACCTCTTCAGCATCTTGCATCTGATTTCTGGAGAACTCAAATGCTCTCTCTGCATGGAGACGAAAAGAAGCACAATTCAAACAAGTACAGAGCCCTCTACATCCTCGTGGATTTCTTTTAAGAATCCCCTTTTTGTGTGCAGTGCCATGAACTCCTGAAGGAACTGAGGCTTCAAGTTGAGGTGTAATTTGAGACAAGTTGTTTCCCTCAACTGGCTTTGCTGCATTAGAAGATTTTGTAAATGAACTAGGGCAGTCTGCCTCATTGTCAACAGAGACTCGTTGAGAGGCCAAAGTTGTACCTTCTTCCCTAGACAAAGCTTCTTGGCTGACAGGAGGACAAAGTGCAGCAACTTGTGGATCAATTTCATGTACAGAACACTCTTTGCTAGGGGAAGTCACCAATTGACTATATCTATCTTGCAAGTGATGTTCCTTTTGTGAATCAAGTGATATTGTGAATTTAGAAATATCCTGAGGAGAATGCTCTGATTCATCATCATTAGATGACTCATGGGCAGAAGTCAATGCAGTCATTGGCAGAATTCCACAATTTGTAGTATGATGCTCTTCATGAAATTTGTAACCGTTTGAATTATCAACTGGCTTCTCTTGAAAGTCAGAAGTGACATGTGGTGCAAACAGTACTTTCAAACCCTTCTCAAGTTTTGATTGATGACCATTCCCTGAAGCACCTAGAAGAATTTGAAATTGGAAGAATGGTTAGTTTTCTACTACTAGTGTACAGGAGTATCCCCTCAAGCCATTATATATATGTGTGTGTACATATATATATATATATGGGCTTCATACTGAAGGCAACAGAACTTACAAGAATTTTCATTTTTGATATCCATTAGAAATGGAAGCAATCTTCTGTAGCTGAACGAGCCTGGACTTTTGTATAACTTCAGTCTCGAAAATGGATTTAGAACCTGTTTTGGAATAACAAGCCCATCTTGAATGAGAAGAAATGAGCAAGGTATATAAACCACTTACAAAATTATATTACTTGCCAGTCTCTTTAAGATGCAGAAAATTAATAGTTTCTTACCTCTTTGCTTTTAGAATGGGAGTAGTTTCTCTTATCACTGGCACAGAGAACATCTCTGGTGTTAGTTCCATTTAATGGCTTCCCAAGGCTATCTGTACTCTTCTGAATAAATTCTACTCTACCACCTCCATTTTCTTCTGCATCTGGTGGTGTCAACTCAACGAATTCTTCATTTGAATTATCAACTTGATTTAGAACCTGACTACCATTATCACCTCTCTTTTTAAAATTGAATGATTCACTATTCTCTGCTTCAGAAAAATTAGGATTCAAATTCTGAGCTTTATAAGGATACACATTATTAGCTTTCTTCATCCCTCTAGTCTCACACTGCTTCAGATCATCATTGTGCAGACCAACTCCACTATCTCTCCCTGAATGACACCCATCCGTAATGAAAGGCAACTCAGGGTTTACAGCATCAACATCTTGATCTTCACAAACATATAGACATTCAGTTTTCTCAGTCTCTCTATCATCACTTTGGCCCTTTGTGTCATCCACCAAAACCAAAGATGTATCAGGCTTTGTGCAATTCTTATTATCCAATTCAAATTTCTGAACTTGTCCATTAACAGACAGCTCCTTATCATCAACCAATTTTTTCGAATGAAATGACATTAACGATTCAGAATAGTGTTCAACTGATGTAGAATGTACGACGTTACCATTTGATGACTCATTGGCAGAAATTAGTACAGATGTTGGCGAGTTACCAGATTCACCAGTTTTACAATCTATTGGACATCGATTCATGTTAGACATATCCATGAAAACTTCTTGACCCATAGAAGCTAACTTCGGTTGAAGCTGCTGCTTTTGTCCCAACCCCTTGTCCAGTTTTGAGCACTGACTATTTTCCAGAGCATCTGTAGAAATCGATTAGTAGAATTGTCAGCTCGAACAGAAAAATCATCGTATTCAATTTAAAATGCAAGAAAAGAAAAGGCATACACAACAAAGGAGTTACAACTCACATGGATTATCTTTTGTGATATCCATCAGATAAGGAAGCAATCTTTTATAGCTAACTGAACCTGGAGTTTTGAACAGTTTCCGCCTAAAACATGGTTTGAGAACCTATTCAAAAATCACACGCCATCTCACATTAGCATAAATCATAATGATTCAATACATATAATTAATCTAGTAGTACTCTCAATTGTCATATAGATGTAGCCCAACTAGCCAAAATACACAACACACATTTTCCACCAAAAAAAGAAAAAGAAAAAGGACCCTGTAATAAATAGTTATTCATAAGTTTAATTGTTTGGTTGTGTTTTTATTACAAGGAATAGTTATTCCTAGCTATTCTTTAAAATGAATAATAAGTATTCTTCCTCAAAAAGGTTGTAAACCTATGTAATAACAATAAAATAATTCCTTAAAAAGGCCCAGCAAATCAACCGTTCTACCTCTTAACTAAGTACTCTATCTCTATCTCTTGCTCTCGATTATATTTTCTTGGTATCGTTCTCCTCTCTTTTCTTACCTCCAACTGTATTCCCTCTTAGTTCGCATGTCAAGAATTACAGGGAGATGAAAACGATACTGTTTTGATCAAAAGGTAAAGAACTAGATTGAGCCGTTAGATTAAATGTACAGCTGACAAGTTTTAGATTTGCATTGATGTAAAGCTAACACGTGTTGATCTGTGATTAGTTAGCTTTGCTAGTTAGTTAGTTTTTGTTCCCCTCTCTCTGCTGCATGTATATAAAAGAAGTGTAGGCTTGTAAATCATTTAAGAGCTTCTAGATATTTTTGTGATCAATAAAATCTTTTTCCTATTTAGAATTGCTCTCAATTTTACATGGTATCAGAGCTCCCAAACTCATCAATGGCTTCCAACTTAGCTGTTTAGTATGAGAATCTAATGTTCTTCACTCTCTGTTTAGTATCTAATTTAATGTTAGTTTTTATAAATTTATATTCCTGAAATTGTTATCTTTATATCAAGAAGAAGAAGAATATTAGTTATATGATTTGTACAGTTTATACATAAGACAATGCTAATAAGAACCACTACAGTGAGTCTAATCTTACCGATTTGGTGGTTGAGACATTGTTGTGAATGTTGGCTGCTCCTAAGCAGTTGCCGATTCCAGGAGGAGGAATCTCCCTAATAGTAATACCTGACAGTGACACCTCGACCTCAGGTTCAGGCAAATCATCATTCTTCTGGCTCTGGGTTTCATAAGAAATTCCCAAATCAGGCTCCAAATTGAGATTGCACAAAGCAGAAGCGTCGGGGGAGAAGACCCGTTTAGTGCGGAGATCTTTGATCAGGATACGGAGATCATCGGCATCGGCGTCGTCTTCGTCTTCGTGGATCTGAGATCTGCTGCTGCGTGTGAAGATAGGGTTTGGGAGATGCTTCTTGCGCTTCCTCGAGGTTTCGTTTCGGTCCATCGCTGCTGATTGATTTTCCCAAAACTTTACTAAACCCTCTTAGTCTTAGATTAGAGACACCTAGCTTCAGCTTCTTTATTTCTTTTTCTATAAACAAAAACAATGGCGGGAAAAGTTTTGAGTTCGTATAAAGAAAAAAGCCATGTTTTTTTTATTATTGGCGGGAAAATGAAAGATCGTGCCTGCCAATTTGTTGATCCCAACCCATAAATGAATAAATATTGCACGGGTATTTGAGTAAGAATGGCAACTGGGCGGGATAATTGGGTTTTGAGTCGGGTCTGTATCATAAATGGTCGGTACATAATTATCAATTTTTTCATTTATTTTTTATTTAAATATAAATTAAATACTCATTCTCAAAAAATATATAAATTGAATACTCATTGTTCACTTTTATAATTTAGGGGCAGGACGAACCAAGCTTGGACTTCCCAAATTTTTTTAAAAAAATATAAGTGTATATATATATATATATATGTGAGGTCAATAAATCTGGCTACCCCAGCCCAACTTTATATTAGGCCCACGCCGAGGAAGAAGAAACGTCCGAAGACTAACGGAGAAAGTCATAACTACCAAGGAGTAACGCCGAGGACGATCATGTCCTCGACATACTGAGATCATAGAAGGGAAGGGCAGCGCGCCATCAAGGGTGGTATCGTAGAACGCCCCAAGAAAGAGGACAAGCACCGTGGGTCGGCCATGGGAGCCTGGGAAAGCAATTCAGGGAGGGGCTGTCACCTCCACATTAAATGCCTGCAACTAACGTTCTAGCCGCATTAATGAGGAAATGACTCCTGAACAGTGCCGCTTTAATCGCTGCAACTCACAGAAGGTTTGGGACGGCGGCTGATGGGACAAGCAGTCAATTGACCTGCACGATCAACAAATGGAGGGCCAAGATCAACCTAAAGAGGGTATAAAACGTAAGAAGATTCTCTAGAGAAAGGATAAGAGATTGGAAGTAGAAACTACTGTAGCAACCTGTATCATCTTTGTAACCTCTGTATTCAAGTACAGAGGAAATAATAAGAACAAGAAAGCTCCTCGGACCAACGTCCAGGAAGGATTCTGACACTAAAAACCCGTTTTCCTGCTATCCACTTGACCCATGACCATGTTTATTCGCTGCTACCCTCACTAAGGCCTAGCTCTTAAACTCATCCTCTACAAATTTATTGTTTAGGGCTAGTTGGGCTTGAATCCACTTTTCAAACAGTAGAAGTGCTCAGACCCAGTCCTTACAATTGGCGTCGTCTGTGGGAAGAGCTTGTGTGTTAGTGAGTGCAACGGTTAATCATGGCAGGATCAAGCCCCCATTAGCGAAAGTCCCTGGCGAAGACCATTTTGATGATGGTGCATGCTACGCGAAGGCTTCCTAAAGATTTCCAGGAACGCACACAGTTGTCGTCATAACTCGGCCTCCGCTCAGGTCTACACTTCGAGATGCTGACTACGCGGAGAGGATTGCTAAATGGCGAACAGTTCTAGGGGCTTATGACATAAAGGTACATGCCCCGTACCTCTATCTAGGGGCTAGTTCTCGCGAGTCTAGTAGCCCGGTTCGCTGAAATCCCATTGGAGGAAGAAGTCGAGAATCAGGGCAAGGACGGAAAATCAGTTGGCACAATCCCCCTGTGAAGACCTCCCTTCTAGAAGGAATACCTCGGTATCTTTTAATCTTTTGAAGCGGTTAAACAGAACCTTAGCTATGCCGGGTCCTCGGACCTTCTACTTTGGGGAAATTAACACGCACTGGCAACCTTCTAAGTGTTAGACAGAACGAAGGTCTTGCATGGTCCTCGGACTCAAACCTATGGGGAAACTAATTAAAATAAAAAATAAAAATAAAAATACATGAAACTCGAGTTCCATGTAAAATTTCTCACATTACTCGATTTTAATCAAATTGAGTTTTTCATTGAAACTCGATTTTCTAAAAAGGTCTTGCATGGTCCTCGGACTCAAACCTATGGGGAAACTAATTATTTCAAAAAAATTTAAGTGTTAGACAGAACCAAGGTCTTGCATGGTCCTCGGACTCAAACCTATAGGGAAACTAATTACTTCAAGAAAATCTAAGTGCTAGACAGAACCAAGGTCTTGTATGGTCCTCAAACTCAAACCTATGGGGAAACTAATTACTTCAAGAAAATCTAAGTACTAGACTGAGCCGAAGTCTTGCGCGGTCCTCAGACCACAATCCTTTAAAAGATTAATTACTTCAAGTATCTATCTGAGTGATGAGCATAATCTAAAAGGAGTCCGCCTCCTCGGATCACCTACGTTAAATCCAACATTCTCTGACGGTCGCACAATTTGCAATAGAAAGCACATGGTTATGTCCTTGATTGTTCCTACATAGTCAAGCTATTTAAAATTAGCAGCCAGGTGCTACCACAAGCTTTGTTAAAGCCAGGATGACAACCTTTTGTTACCATCAACAACATCAATTCTAGGTCCCAATAAAAAAAATAATAATAATAACAATAACAAAAAAAATAAAATAACAAACAAATAATAATATAACGATAAATAAAGTTGCAGGAAAAGGAAATTTCATAAAGAAGAAATCGCAGTCCTTTTTATTAAATAAAGGAAAAGTACATCATATACCGAACAGCTTAGGCAGACTTGTTTTAAAGCTAGCTAAGAAAAAAAAAAAAAAAAAACAAAAGGGGAGAAAGTCCATGAGAATGGCAAATTCACAATCTTGTTTTAGCAGCAATCGAGCCAGTACGGATGGTACCGGCGATGAGAAAGAAGAAGAGGCAGAGGCGCTGGAATTGGTCCCCATCTGCTAAAGCCACTCTGAAGCGTACTCTTATCCAAAAGCCAATATCTGTACTCCTTAAAAACCGTCCTCCAGAAGTCTCATCAGCTGCTTGCAATGGCGAAGATGGCCTCATTTTTCTCCTAATTGCAAAATGTCCCACCATCAAGGCGAGATCCAAACCTCGCCACACCAAAAGTCTGATGCAGTCCACGCCTGCAACGGCTCCTGGATGAAGGAGGAAGGTTTTCTTTCTTGCCTGGTTGAAAGGTAGAAAAATCTTTGGCCTCTGCTTCCTTCACCTCAACTGCAGCAGCCAGGACCTAGGCGGCATCCTTAGTTCCAGAAGGGTTAAGAACTTAGAGTTCCTGCAGAACTCAAGGGTTCGAAGACACGAAAGAACGATCCTCCCAGGGTGCGTTATATATAGCAGGCGAAATCTAGGGGAACTCAATTTGCGCAAAATTCAGAGGAAGAATTACCAGCGAAATAAATTCTGCCCAATTTCCAAGGAAATCCCCAACCATTAGGTCCGCGTCGCTCCATAAAAGCATTAATGACGGCGCGCCTCGTGTACCGAAGCGCCAGGAGCGTGCCTTGGGCAGGCGAAAAGACTCTAGCGCTGACGGAGGACAAGACTTGATGAGCCCTAGTGAAAGGCCCGAGGACATCAAAACCCTCCTCTCCGTCCGAGGAGCCGGACAACAGGATTTTGAGGGGCTATTGTGGGGTCAATAAATCTGGCTACCCCGGCCCAACTTTATACTAGGCCCAAGGCCCATGCCGAGGAAGAAGAAACGTCCGAGGACTAACGAAGAAAGTCCTAACTACCAAGGAGCAACGCCGAGGATAATCATGTCCTCGGCGTACTGAGATCATAGAAGGGAAGGGCAGCGCGCCATCAAGGGTGGTATCGTAGAACGCCCCAAGAAAGAGGACAAGTACCGTGGGTCGGCCATGGGAGCTTTGGAAAGCAATTCAGGGAGGAGCTGTCACCTCCACATTAAATGCCCGCAACTAACGTTCTGGCCTCATTAATGAGGAAATGACTCCTGAACAGTGCCGCTTTAGTCGCTGCAACTCACAGAAGGTTTAGGACGGCGGCTGATGGGACAAGCACTCAAGTATTGACCTGTACGATCAATAAATGGAGGGCCAAGATCAACCTAAAGAGGGTATAAAACGTAAGGAGGTCCTTTAGAGAAAGGATCGGAGATTGGAAGTAGAAACTACTGTAGCAACCTGTATCATCTTTGTAACCTCTGTATTCAAGCACGGAGGAAATAATAGGAACAAGAAAGCTCCTCGGACCAACGTCCAGGAAGGATTCTGACACTAAAGACTCGTTTTCCTGCTATCCACTTGACCCATGACCATGTTTATTCGCTGCTACCCTCACTAAGGCCTAGCTCTTAAACCCATCATCTACAAATTTATTGTTTAGGGCTAGTTGGGCCTGAATCCACTTTTCCAACAGTAGAAGTGCTCAGACCCAGTCCCTACAATATATATATATATATTTATATAAGTATTACTTTTAGCAATTTTATTTTATAAAATTACACTTTAATCCTATAATCGTATCATTGGTACCTAGTGAGTTTACCCATTAAGACTTGTTTAACTAAATTAGAACTAGGGATGGTTTATTTTATTTTATTTTCCTTTTAATGTATTAAATTTGATAGGTCAAGAATGTATTGACCCTTTGTGATGAATTAACAAATCAATTAGCCAAGTTAATTAATTAATTTAATTAGCATGCAATACGTGTGGTAGCACAAACAAATCACCAATTAATTAAATGCAGCCGAAATTAAATTGACACGATGATTTGTTTACGAATAGAAAAACCTACATGGCAAAAACCCTACCGGGTGATTTTAAGATCACCACTCCCGAGAATTCACTATTATCACAACAAGCGGTTACAAGTAAAGGAATCCCAGTACCTTATACCAATCTACAGTTGAACCCTTACTCCAATACCTAATTGGACTTGTTTTGTAGTGACAATCTCTCCTTTTAATGCACGGCTCCCAATACGTGACTAACCAATAGATGCGCGGATCCCAGTACGCAACTTAATCACCAACTTGAGAAAGATATTAGCTGCAAAGTTCTTCAGTTCATCACACGATGAAGATCACGAAACTCCTTGGTCACAAAACCCTATGGTATACAAACACAGTAGCTTCTTCAAGAGAAAGATGAATTAGAGAAAATTATGTCTCCGGTCACAATTTGCATGAACAAAACTTTGCTTCACACTTGTGCAACCTTTGACAGCCCTTAAAATAATCTTTATATATGTTTAGGGTTGTGAGAAAAGAAAGCCCAAACATATACACACGGATTGGATGAAAATCAGCTCTGAAAAACTGAATTTCATAAACCTTGATAGATAGGGTATCTATCGAGCTAGCTATCAAGCATCAGGCTCCAGTAGCTTTTTAAACCTCAATAAATTCTAGCTGTCGAGTTTTAAAATCCAGCACTTCTTCACTTGTTTCTTGGACAGATTTGCATGGCTTTAACACTTGAACTTGAACTTTGTTCCTTGAAGCATTAAACACATCCTAGATCTACCCAATTACAAGTAAAGTGTGTTTTGTCAAAAGATTAGCCAATTCTAGATTGACATATGTTCCTAACATCAAATCACATATGTCCTAACAATCTCCCCTTTCGGCAATCTGTGACAAAACCACAATAAACAAATGAAAATATGAGAGAAGTCATAAATCACTCAACTCATACTCACTTGTTGAAAACAATAAAATCTATCCTAACACAAACTCTTGAAAAACTTTGCAAGAAGAGAGTTCATAGTAAGAAGACTTTGACAGCCTGTATTTCTGAAACACTTTAAACAAAACTCATCAAGGCATCTTAGTGTGAAACAAAAATAAAAGATTGCATACAAGATATAAGAATCATGTGCATAAAGAGAGAAAAGAAACAACACGTGTAAAGATAGGTGAAAGAAAGTAATAACAACCTCCATATATATAACAACATAAGTACAAGGTTTGCTATCACTAAGTGGTCACAAGACCAATGTACAAAAATAATGTATCTAAAATGAAAAGAAAAGAAAAGATACAAAACGTCCTCACTACATCCCTCATAAACACTCGCCTTATCACAAAAATCTCCTATGCTAACCCTCCCCCTATGTATGACTACTCTTATATCAAAACTACTCCCCATTTTTGTCACGAGTGACAAAGGGAAAGTACATCAAGTAGACATCTCATCATCACTGGGCGAGCTAGCACCATCGTCCTCATCAGCATCATCACTGTCGGAGCCATCGTCACTCGCATCCTTAGAAGCCGGTGGAGATGGAGGAAAAGCAACAGTGAAACCACCCATGACAGTTTGTCGTCGTGCGATATGACCAACACGGGTGTTCACCTGACACAACTCATCACTGAGTATGTCAAGGCGAGCATCCATGTGCACAAGCTATGCCATGATGGCCTCAAGTGTCACTCCACCTACAGGAGACGAACGAGCGGAGGTGGATGGAGCAGTAGAAGCTGGAGGAGTCATCGTCTTTGTCTGCGGCCGCCTTGGTCTGAGCTATGCCTCGCTCTGTCGAATGGTAGCTGCATCTATGGCACACATAACGGTGAAGTGAGGAGACTCGGAAAAGGAGACAAAAAAATGGCAAAGGATCCGCGTGATAGCCGAAGGAAAAATGAGTTTATCACGAGTCGCCGTATCCCTATAGACATTTATAAGGGATTAAATGAAGTGAGAAGGGAAGTCGATAGAGATATCCTCTAAGAGGGATAACAAAAATCGAGCACGAGACTCTGTAATGGAGTTATAGTGAGACAAAGGATGAAGAACAATTTTAGAACTGTGAACCCAATTGTCACATAGGAATTGTCATCGATATCTTCTTCTTTTACTTCTTCTTCAGATTCATCTTCTTCATTAGTGAAGAGGGAGAAAATTGCAGGTGACGGATCCACTTAGATGGACTGACAGTGCTAGACTAATGGGCTAATAGCGAACGGACCGTATGTGAACGGACATAGGGTGGACGGGTCAAGAGGCCATGTGGCATTCAGCTGGTCATTATGTGGTTTCCAAGAAACTCTAAATGGAAACAAATTGTGTCTCAAGGTTAACCCTAGTCCATAGAGTCCCAATATGAATAGAATTCTAACACAAGGAGGATTCTGGAATATACGTGCATTAATAGAGATCTTCTCCATAAGGAAAAGACTTGTTACGCAAGCAAAGGAGTTTTGGCTCTACACTACTATAAAAACCCAAAGACCCTCAGAAAATAGGAACGCATAATTGATCCCAGCTCTAGCACTCTAGGGTTGCGAAAAGATTCTAACTTGACCTTCGGAGGGTATTTGGCCGGCACCACACCGATGTTCTCTGTAAGGTCTTTTCTTTTTGTTGTGCAGGTGTTGTTACGAGCGTGCAAGGACTGTGTGGCTCATTGGTGATTTTTCGACATCATCAATCAAATTCATCTTCAAGAGCATTATCCTACTAACACAAAATAAATATATATAGTCACTCTCATGACATGACTGTAAATTTTAAACATGGCATGCAGTACTAAAGATTCCCATTTCATGAAGGTTGCTCTGAATGGTTCTTGTAATACCAAGCCCATTGTCATTTGCATTCCACTCGAACTGAAAGTGAATGTTAAAAAATCTTTATGTCATTTTATTATTTGCCAACTTTTGTAAAAAGGAGCTTATATTACAAAAGGTAAGATTAATCCACCTCACTAATTTTAGTCAAGATTTTGAACATCCTTCAATATGATTAAACTTGGGTGGAACAATTTAACGTGCATAAAACTCATGCAATAAGGCTACAACTACAACAATAACAACACCAAATCCTTATTCCCAAAATTTTAGTTAAGGTCGGCCACATATATTTTTTTTCTTCATTCTATTTTATCTAAAGTCATACTCTTTGTTACATCCTTAATTGACATATGTCGTTTTTTACTACTTCGAATAATATTTTATTTTATTTTGGCTAAATCAAAATTTCATAAAGAGTAAAATGAACCATCTCTCTTCCAGACCTCCCAAACAGAAGGGGAAGCAAAGAATTATTACAACCAAAGGATAAAAGGTAGTAGCAACTGCAAATTCAGCTAAGGCATCTGCCACTGAATTTGCATCTTAACTGACCAACCTTAAGGAGCAACTCTAGTAAACTCATTACTAAATTCCTAAACATCCTGAAAAAGTGAAGAAATGGACTGAAAAACGGCCTCTGACTCTCCAATTAAGGCATCAAAGCAAATTTTGGCGTCCAATACTTCTAAAGCCTCTCTTGCTTTGAAGATTGTACTGCTCAAAGAAATACTTGCTGCTTCTGCCACAACAGATTCATAAGTAAAGAAGCTTTTTGTCCAAGCATTCAATATTATACACAATACACCTTTCATTACGTGTTACTACCACAAGTGTTAAGGAATTCATTGACATGGCAGCATCCACATTCAACTAGCGGAGGTAATTCCCAATTACTAACTTTTGCAGCTATCTTCTCCTGAGTTCTCTCATCTGCCATAAGAAATTCATTATATTTGTGCCCAAGTGTTCCGATGGTTTTTATAATGTTCAACTGGTCTCTGCTATATATGCTCTATCTGGTTTCTAAGGCTCCCGATGGTTTCAAGAGTAAGAGCAATCTTCAGCGAGCTATGTTCTAATGGATCCTTGGGTTGGAGATTGTGTCGTTCAAAGAGACAAGTGATTCCAAGACTAACTTTACAAAACCTGCAATGCTAGTGATATTTAGAGGATTTGAGTGCACACCCCAAGTGCATCCAAATCAAACTGCTCTAGCTAATGGAAAAATACATGTTTGTATCGTATACAAAACATATGCAGTGGAAAAATTAACGGATCTACTTCATTCGCAATTGATAACATGTACTATGTAAATTTCAGAATTCAAGAATAAGAAAGTGTACCTTGGTATGGTGAATTTCAAAACCAAAGATCAGAAGTTCTTGAGACCACTTTTAATCTTCACTTCAATTCCACTTAATGCCCAAGAAGTGTGGTCTCTCAATCAGTTATATGTATATGTTCAAGAGAGAATGAAGGAGTGTCTATCACTCACATACATACCATTTCATGTTCTTACAAAAATTCTGTATGTTTCTCTTCTTATAACTGATTATCTAATTGGGCTAGCCTTTTGGGCACTTTATTGTACATGCAACCCCTTCATAAAATATTTGTAGTAATACAAAATTGATAAATGAAGACTACTACTTTGTAGATCACTACATCTTAATCCTTGAGTACCCGGTTTAATCCTTTTAAGTTATTCATCATATATTTATGAAATCCAATTTCATAAATATATACTTTAGTAATTTCTTACCAAAGTAATTAGGCCTAACTCTTTGAATAACTGAACTCATTAAACTTATCTCAATGGAATATTTTATATCTCCGTTAAGAGATTATAAATTCCATCTTGAGAATATATGTTCCATCAACACTAAATGTGACTGCCCAACATACTGAGATTTTGACCGTTACTTTAGATCTCACTCTTGATTAATCAAAGCAACCTACACTTCATGATCAGGTCCATTATTCTCTCAGGATTAAGAGTTCATGTAAATAGAAGTCGTGAGATTTATTATTCATTTGACAGTCCTTAGGAGAATAATAAATCTCACAGCGGTCCAGTTCAATATGTCTTAACTCTTAAAACATATCAGCATATCAACTAGAAGTCTCCACTTCCATGATCAAGACAAATCATCTTAGTTGATATGTTATAGTCTTCGCAGATGAAAAGTCCAATTTCATCACCGACTACGAACTAAAATTCTAAGTTTACAAAGAACTTGTGACTTATATCTTCTGTAACTAAATCACATAAATCACATACTATGCATCTCATGGACTATATGATAATATTCGAATATTCATGTTATCATTATTTTAGATAATAATAAAACAACTTTATTAATCACAACATTAAGTCATACATTAAGTCATACATAATGTCATACATAACATCATACAATAAGATTTAAGAGCAATAATCCTAATAATCTCCCACTTGCCCTAAAGACTATTATGCACTAATCTAACTCCCATTTCCTCCAAATGTGACTTGAAAGTCCTTTGAGGCAAGGCTTTGGTAAAGGGATCTGCTAGATTATTTGCACTTTCAATCTTTACAACTACTACATCTCCACGAGCAATGATGTCTCAAATGATGTGGTATTTTCTCTCAATGTGCTTTCCTTTCTTATGATTCCTTGGATCTTTGGATTGTGCAACCGCTCCACTATTGTCGCAAAAAAAATGTGATGGGAACCTGCTCCATTCTCACTACACCAAGGTCAAAAAGGAATGGGTCAGAAGAAGAAGTGGATGCCCCAGAACGAAGAGGGTTCTAGGATGGAATGGATTTGCGTTTGGGTGCGATAGAGCAGACTAACGCAAGAAAGAGAGAGGGAGAGAGAGAGACAATCAAAAAAGCACCAAGCTATGCCATGATGGCCTCAAGTGCCATGATGGCCTTAAGTGTCACTCCACCCATAGAAGACAAAGGAGCGGAGGTGGATGGAGCGGTAGAAGCTAGAGGAGTCGTTGTCTCTATCCGCGGCTGCCTCGGTCTGAGCTGTGCCTCATTCCGTCGAACGGTAGCTGCATCTATGGCACACATAACCGTGAAATGAGGAGACTCGGAATAGGAGACAGAAAAATGGCGAAGGATTTGCGTGATAGCCGAAGGAAAAATGAGCTTAACACAAGTCGCTGTATCCCTATAGACATCTATAAGGGATTGAATAAAGTGAGAAGGGAAGTCAATAGAGATATCCTTTAAGAGGGATAACAAAAATCGAGCACGAGACTCTGTAATGGAGTTATAGTGAGACAAAGGATGAAGAATAAATGCCATCACCATGTTCAAGAATCTCGGACCTTTTGCAAAGCCCGAGCAAAGGGTGTTTTGACGGTCACCCTAAGATGAAGGTGTCTCACAAAAGAGAGACGAGAGTTCATCTTTGGACACAGTCCACAGACGAGCACAACTAGGGTAGTCAGGATGCGCTACCTTAAGAACGTGTAGTACCTCAAATACAATATCCGGAGTAACTACTATATGCGTACCTCGATTCCGTGCATATTGGAGTAAAACTCATGTATGATCACGGAGGGACAAGTGACCGGAATGTTACATAGTGACCCCCAACCCCTACTGTAAATGACAGTGGGTAGGTCAGTATCAGAAAAGTCTGATAAGATGACTTGGCATTCTGAATGAATGCCTCGTCAAGAAAAGTTCTCTGAAAAGTCATTTCAGGCTTTATTATCACGGAACCGTACATGAGAAAGTGTAGGGTTAGAAGAAGAAGTAGATGCCCCAGAATGAAGAGGGTTCTTGGACGGAGTGGATTTGCGTTTGGGTGCCATAGAGCAAACTAACGCAAAAAAGAAAGAGAGGGAGAGAGAGAGACAATCAAAAAAGCACCAACAAGACAATATATAAGAATATAAAAACTTGAAGGTACGTATGCATGAAAAATGCATGAACATGTGACATGCAAACTTAAATACATCATGGGCTCAGCCCAATTCAAACATACCAGCACACAATCATTGCAACAAAGTAAACACACATCTAAAATACATGAAACATTGTTATGATGCAAATGAGATGCAATGCATGATGATTTAAAACATTTTCACAAAACCAACCCAAAAATTTTGTGAAAAACCCAACAATTTTGAAAAACCCCAAATTTTCAACAAAAACCCCAAAAGTTAGGTCAAAAACTTGAAATGCATGATGAAAGAATGAAAAAGAGACATACCAGAAGCAGAGAATGCACACAAAGACCAAAGAACACTTGGGTTGAATATTTGGTGTGTGAGTGAGAGGTTTTGGGAGGTGAAGAGACGGAAACTATCGAGAGAGATCGAGGAGAAATGAAGAAATGTCGCGCAGATCCTTTATATAGAAACTTTATAAATCTTGACAGATCGAGAGGTGTTGAGGATTAAAATGTGTGAAAAGGCTGTCGAAGAGCTGTCCAGAGTCTGTTGAGAGGTGTCCACAACCAAAGGATCTCGATGGATCGAGGTAGCTATCGAGCATCCAGAAAGTTTCTCGATGGATCGAAGTAGATATCGAGAAGCTATCGAGAGTGCGATAAAAAGCAGTTGAAGGGGCTCGATAGATAGCCTAGCTGTCGAGAGGTGTCCAGCAGCTATCGAGATTGCTTAAAAATAGTTTTTCAAGAAGAGAAAAACACAGACATGAATGCATTCAAGCATGCTACTCAACTAAAGATCCAAACAACATTTTAAGCTCTCAAAATCATCTCTCAACAAGAAAAATGACCCAAAACACACACACACTAAACAAGTCTAACCAATTTTATATTTCAAAAACAAGTTAAGACAGTTTAGTGAGCATACATTAACGCATGTAAACCTTGTGATGGCCAAATTACATTGTACCTGCACATGTATCAAAAGTAGCAAAGAATATTGCGTGTCGTGTGTGAAAAACATCACAAGATTGCATAAGTGTCTACACGTTATGACGATTTGAGATATGAGAAAATCACTTTAACTCACACACAATAATAACTGTTTGATGTGGACTATCACCTTCGAGGTACATCCTATAACTCCCACATCTCCTAGAATACATGCTTGCAATCATGTATAAAGCATTTTGATTCTTTTTGCTTTTTATTTTTCTTTGCATCTTTTTCTTTTAAGCAAACCATGCATGGGCATATAAGAGATAGAAAAGAAATACCCAATGATATTAAGCATTTGACATTCCACTTTTGCTATGCCGAAGCAGAAAAATGTCATTTCATGATTGGCGGGCAACAGTGGTGAGATGGTTATTTATGCCTTTCTCTTAGGATTTTATAGTCCTTCCCGTCAAAAAGAGTGATACGAGTGTTAAGTACAAGAGATTAATTAATCTTACTCATCACAAATACGAGCCACAAAGCTCACTTGCTTAGTTGTGCATAGAGATGCTCATCTAAGTTACAAATGATACGAAATTTAGAAAATTTTGTTTCAATGGCCATCCAAGATACACAAGTACCAATGTACACAAACACACTGTTTTTGTATTTTTTTGATTTTTCAATTTTTTTATATTTTATTTTATATGAAAGACAAAATAAAGCAAAACTGAAAAGTAAATAAACAAAAACATGTTAAACAAAGCAATGCCTAAAACTAGACTGACTCAAAACAAGAAAGCAAAACACACAAGTAATGCAAAAACAAAACAAGAAAGGGAGAGAAAAAAAAAAGTGACTAAATCACTTGGAGTCTCTAAAATAAGCCTTATATATGTCTAGGGTTGTGAGAAAAGAAACCCTACACAAATACATAAGCATGAGCCGAAAATCAGATCTGAAAAACTGATTTCCGTAATTCTCGACAGATACCTCGATAGATAGTATCTGTCGAACCTCATTAAACCTCGATAGATAGCTATCTGTCGAGCAGTTGTCGAGCTTTAATGAATCAGCACTTCTTCACTTGTTTCTTGGACAGATTTGCATGGTTTCAATACTAGACTTGAACTCTTGTTCTTTGAAGTATTAAAGACATCCTAGATCTACCCAAATACAAGTAAAGTGCGTTTTGTCAAAGGATTAGCCAATTATATAAAATAATGACATATGTTCCTAACAAGTGAATCACATATGTCCTAACAATCTCCCCCTTTGGCAATCCGTGACAAAACCACAACAAACAAATGAGATATGAGAGAAGTCATAAATCACTCAACTCATATTCACTTGTTGAATACAATAAAATCTATCCTAACACAAACTCTTGAAAAACTTTGCAAGAAATGAGTCTATGGCAAGAAAGACTTTGACAACCTGTATTTCTGAAATACTTTAAACAAAACTCATCAAGGCATCTTAGTGTGAAACAGAAATAATAGATTGCATACAAATAAAGAAACATGTGTATAAAGATAGAAAAGAAACAACACATGGAGAGATAGGTGAAAGAACATACATCAATATATATATATATATAAAAAATAAGTACAATGTATGTAAACATGGTCACAAGATCGGTGTACAAGAAGAAGGAGGTAAACACTCCCCCTAACAAGATGAAACACAACTCCCCCTTACAAGGGCATGTATTTCTCCTCCTAACATGTAGAATCTTAAAAAAAAACCACATATTCTCCATAATTTCTCCCCCTTTTTGTCGTGATTGACAAAGGGTACAAAAAGCTAGAAAGTTTCACTCGAGAAACATAAAGATGATCAAAGATGATCAAGGGGGTACAAAGAATCCATATAAATGCATGAATGTAATGAAACAAGATGCTATGGATGAGAAGATAACAGAAAGATGCAAAACATGTGAAAAACAATGCATGCAAGAGGATCTCGATAGATCGAGTGGTGTCGAGCATAAAAGGCTTTGACAGATGCAGCTGTCGAGGATCTATCGAGGAACAATTCAACAGAAAAGATAATAAAGAAGCTCGATCGATCCACTAGCTGTCAAGAAGCTATCGAGATTGCGATAAAAAGAAGTTGAAAAGCTCGATAGATAGCCAAGTGTCGAGGAGGTGTCAAGAAGCTATCGAGATTGCTTAAAAACAGTTTTTCAAGAAGGGAAAAACACAGATATGAATGCAATCAAGCATGCAACTCAACCAATGATCCAATTAATATTTTAAACTCTCAAAATCATCTCTAAACAACAATTTTTAAGCACATGGATCCCAAAAATACACACACACACACACACACACAACAAGTCTAACCAATTTTATATTTCAAAAACAAGTCAAGACAGTTTAGTGAGCGTACATTAACATATGTAAAACCTTGTGATGGCCAAATCACATTGTACTTGCACATGTATCAAGAGTAGCAAAGAATATTGCGTGTTGTGTGTGAAAAACATAGCAAGATTGCATAAGTGTATGCATGTTATGACGATTTGAGATATGAGAAAATCATTTTAACTCACACACAATCATAACTGTTTGATGGAGACTATCATCTTCGAGGTACATCCTATAACTCCAACATCTCCTAAAATACATGCTTGCAATCATATTTAAAAGCATTTTGATCTTTTTGCTTTTGTTTTACTTTGCATATTTTTCTTTTAAGCAAACCATGCATGGGCATATAAGAGATAGAAAAGAAATACTCAATTATGTTAAGTATTTGACATTCCAATTTTGCTATGCCAAAGCACACAAATGTCATTCATGATTGGCGGGCAACAGTGGTGAGATGGTTATTTATGCCTTTCTCTTAGGATTTTCTAGTCCTTCCCGTTAAAAAGAGTAATATGAGTGTTAAGTATAAGAGATAACTTAATCTTACTCATCACAAACACGAGCCACAAAACTCACTTGTTTAGTTGTGCATAAAGATGCTCATCTAAGCTACAAAAGATACAAAGTTTAGAAAACTTTGTTCCAATGGCTATCCAAGGTACACAAGTACCAATGTACACAAACATACACTGTTTTTGTATTTTTCTTGATTTTTCCTTTGATTTTTATTTTGAAAACAAAACAAAATAAAAACTAAACAACCAAACAAAAACACACAAACAACATGAAAGCATGAAAGAAAGATGCATATGCATGAAGGCATGATAGAAGGGTGCAGGTGCATGAAAGCATGATTCCAAAAGCAGATAAGAAATCAAGCAAAGAGAGTCCTACTTTAAATAGAAAGAATTAAAGTAGAGGACAAACAGAAAAGACAATTAAGTCTTAGGCTCCTTTCTCACCCACACAGCACGAGTCTTTGGCCGTGAAGATGAAAAGGCACGCGTCCTAGTAAGTCCACTAAAGGACATAGAAGAATTAGAATTCTCCTGAAATTGAGTTAAAAAGCTCAAAACTTTTAATAACTCTCTAAATAAAGGTGTAGGTCCTTGAGAGGAAACCTGTGACCGTTTGGACAATTGTTTATGAGGATACAACTTAAAGTAATTAGGACAAATGTGTCCAGAAACACCACAATGGCGACAAACATGAGGTCTAACAAAGGATTTAGAATTAGCCAGATCAGTTTTGGATTTCATACCTTTATTACCTTTCTCAGATTGGGTCACAAAGACAGTCCTTGATCCAGAAGCCATGGAAGAGGAGGGGCTGGAGGAGACAACATATCCTAAGCCAGTCTTATCAGAATTAGGCTTTTGAGCACTCAAAACCTCATCAAGCTATGCATTGACATCCTCTCTATTTGAGTTCTAGCTTGACTAAACTTTACCTCAAGATTCTTGACCTTCTCTTCCAATGAGGTGTTCTCCACAACAAGAGTCTCAACTAACCTTGTAGTCTCATCTAGTTTGACTAACAGATCAGATTTTTCAGTTTTTACCTCATTAAGCTCTTTTCTACAAAGACGAGAAATCTTTTCAGATTTTATAAATTCAATGCATAGCTTATCATAGGTTTCTTGAAGGGTCATCTTCTTGGGTACTTCATCATCAGAAGAATCCTCACTATCACTAGCACTCTCCACAATTACCTTATCGGTTGTGGTAGCAAAAGCCATAAAATGACCACATTCATCCACATACTCATTAGAAGAGTCATCCTCAGTATCACTCCAAGTAGCAACCAACCCTTTATCTTTTGACTCCTTGGTCTTTTCTTTCATAAGGTAGTTTGGGCACTCTATCCTCATATGGCCAAAACCTTTGCACTTATGGCATTGGATAAAGGGTTTCTCATTCTTGCCCTTCCTAGAGGATTTAGATTTCCCAGGAGGTTTGCCCTTATCATTTTTCCTAAATTTAAGAAGCTTGATAATCTCATCAGTTATGAAGGTTAGATCCTCATCCTCATCATCATCTTCATCTTCATCTTCATCTTCACTTCCATCTTCAGAGTCCTCAATCTCTTCCTCTATACTCTTAAGAGCCAAGTTTCTATTCTTTCCACCTTTTCCCATTAAACCTAATCCCATCTTATAGGTTTGAAGGTTCCCTACAAGCTCAGTCAAAGGAACTTGATCAATGTCCTTCACTTCTTCAATTCTTTCAGGTAAGGACTTAAGGATTTTCCTAACAATTTTGGATTCTGCTA
The DNA here is from genome assembly GCA_030021035.2 of Notholithocarpus densiflorus. NCBI lineage: Eukaryota > Viridiplantae > Streptophyta > Magnoliopsida > Fagales > Fagaceae > Notholithocarpus > Notholithocarpus densiflorus. Next base: position 8,299,094 of record JARYZH020000013.1, on the reverse strand, counting down.
TAGATTCTCCAAGGTTGAAGACAGAATTCACAATATCCTTGAGTTTAGCATAGAACTCATCAAACGTCTCATTCTCCTCCATCCTTATTTCTTCAAAACTACTAATGAGTCTTTGAAACTTCACAGTCTTTACTGCCTTGGTACCTTCATATGTGGTCTCAAGAATGGTCCATGCGTCCTTGGCAACTTCCGTGGATGATATTTTCTTGAATTCCTCATTGGTCACCCCACAAAACAAAGCATTCAAGGCCCTACTATTGAAATTTGCCGCTTTGATTGTTTCTTCATCCCAATCCACCGGCGCTTCTTTAGGGAAGGTTAAGAATCTTGAGGTTAAGCTTAGTCAAGCTAGAACTCAAATAGAGAGGATGTCTAGTGCAAAACTTGATGAGGTCTTGAGTGCTCAAAAGCCTAATTCTGATAAGACTGGCTTAGGATATGCTGTTTCCTCCAGCCCTTCCTCTTCCACGGCTTTTGGATCAATGACAGTCTTTGTGCCCTAATCCTGAGAAAGGTGATAAAGGTATGAAGTCTAAAACCGATTTGACTAATTCTAAATCCTTTGTTAGACCTCATGTTTGTCACCATTGTGGTGTTTCTGGACACATTCGTCCTAATGCTTTAAGTTGTATCCTCAAAAGCAAGTGTCCAAACGATCACAGGTTTCCTCTCAAGGACCTACACCTTTGTTTGGAGAGTTATTAAAAGTTTTGAGTTTTTTAACTCAATTTTAGGAAAATTTTAATTCTTCTATGTCCTTTAGTAGACATACTAGGACACGTGCATTTTCATCTTCACGGCCAAAGACTCGTGCTGTGTGGGTGAGAAAGGAGCCTAAGACTTAATTGTTTTTTCTGTTTGTCCTCTACTTTAATTCTTTCTATCTAAAGTAGGATTTTCTTTGCTTGATTTCTTATCTGCTTTTGGAATCATGCTTTCATGCATCTGCACCCTTCTATCATGCCTTCATGCATATGCATCTTTCTTTCATGCTTTCATGTTGTTTGTCTGTTTTTGTTTGGTTGTTTATTTTTTATTTTGTTTTTTTTTTCAAAATAAAAATAAAAAGGAAAAATCAGAAAAATACAAAAACAGTGTGTGTTTGTGTACATTGGTACTTGTGTACCTTGGATGGCTATTGAAACAAAGTTTTCTAAACTTTGTATCTTTTGTAGCTTAGATGAGCATCTCTATGCACAACTAAGCAAGTGAGTTTTGTGGCTCGTGTTTGTCATGAGTAAGATTAAGTAATCTCTTGTACTTAACACTCGTATCACTCTTTTTGACGGGAAGGATTAGAAATCTTAAGAGAAAGGCATAAATAACCATCTCACCACTATTGCCCGCTAATCATGATATGACATTTGTATGCTTCGGCATAGCAAAAGTGGAATGTCTAATGCTTAACATAATTGAGAATTTCTTTTCTATCTCTTATATGCCCATGCATGGTTTGCTTAAAAGAAAATTATGCAAAGAAAATAAAAAGCAAAAAAAGAATCAAAATGCTTTATATATGATTGCAAGCGTGTATTCTAGGAGATGTGGGAGTTATAGGATGTACCTCGAAGGTGATAGTTCCCATCAAACAGTTATGATTGTTTGTGAGTTAAAGTGATTTTCTTATATCTCAAATCGTCATAACGTGTAAACACTTATGCAATCTTGTGATGTGAAAAACCTTGTGAGTTAAGATATTTTCATACATTAACGCAATATTCTTTGCTACTTTTGATACATGTGCAGGTACAATGTGATTTGACCATCACAAGGTTTACATGCGTTAATGTATGCTCACTAAACTATCTTAACTTGTTTTTGAAATATAAAATTAGTTAGACTTGTTTAGTGTGTGTGTGTTTTGGATCTATGAGCTTGACATTTTTCTTGTTGAGAAATGATTTTGAGAGCTTAAAATGTTTTTTGGATCTTTGGTTGAGTAGCATGCTTGATTGCATTCATGTCTGTGTTTTTCTCTTCTTTGAAAAACTATTTTTAAGCAATCTCGACAGCTGTTGGACACCTCTCGACAGCTAGGATATTTATCGAGCCCTTTCAGCTTCTTTTTATCGCATTCTCGATAGATTCTCGACAGCTTCTCGATCTATCAAGAAACTTTCTAGATGCTCGATAGATTCTCGATAGCTCCTCGATCCATCGAGATCCTCTTGCATGCATTATTTTTCACATGTTTTGCATCTTTCTTTTATCTTGTCATCCATAGCATCTTTGTTCATTACATTCATGCATTTATATGGATTCCTTATGCCCCCTTGATCATCCTTGATCATCTTTATATTTCTTGGGTGAAGCTTTGTAGTTTCTTGTACCCTTTGTCAATCATGACAAAAAGGAGGAGAAATTGTGGAGAAAATGTGATTTCTTTTTAAGACTCTACATTTTAGTGGGAGAAATACATGCCTTTGTAAGGGGGAGATGTGTTTCATCTTGTTAGGGGGAGTGCTTACCTCCTTCTTCTTGTACAACGGTCTTGTGACCATGTTTACATACATTGTGCTTATCTTTGATATATATATATGATGATGTATGTCTTCTTCACTTATCTTACATGTGCTGTTTCTTTTCTTTCTTTATACACATGTTTCTTTATGTATGCAATCTTTTATTTCTGTTTAACACTAAGATGCCTTGATGAGTTTGGTTTCAAGTGTTTCAAAAATACAGGTAATCAAAGTCTTCTTGCCATGAACTCTTTTCTTACAAAGTTTTTCAAGAGTTTGTGTTAGGATAGATTTTATTGTATTCAACAAGTGAGTATGAGTTGAGGGATTTATGACTTCTCTTATATGTTCATTTGTTTGTTGTGGTTTTGTCACGGATTGCCAAAGGGGGAGATTGTTAGGACATATGTAAATCATGTTAGGAACATATGTCATTATGGAATTGGCTAATCCTTTGACAAAACACACTTTACTTGTATTTGGATAGATCTAAGATAGGTTTAGTACTTCAAGGAACAAGAGTTCAAGTCTAGTATTGAAACCATGCAAATCTGTCCAAGAAACAAGTGAAGAAGTGCTAATTCATTAAAGCTCAACAACTCTTGATAGCTCGAAACAAGTGAAGAAGTGCTGATTCATTAAAGTTCGATAGCTCTTGATAGATAGCTCAATAGATAGCTATCTATCGAGAATTACGAAAATCAGTTTTTCATATCTGATTTTCGGCCCATGCTTATGTATTTGTGTAGGGTTTCTTTTCTCACAACCCTAGACATATATAAGGCTTATTTCAAAGGCCGTCACATAAGAGAATACAAGAAGAACACTTGCAAAAAGTGATCGAGTGCCTTATTCTCTCTAAAAGAAGCTACTGTGTCTTTGCGCCTTAGGGTTTTGTAACCAAGTGCTTCTTTATCTTCATTGTTGATGAAGTGAACAAATTTGCAGCCAACATCTTCTTCAAGTTAGTGAGTTAGTCACGTACTAGGAGCCGTGCATCTTTGGTTAGTCACGTACTGGGATCTGTGCAAAAGGGTGGCGTTCATATATTGAAGAGTTTAGAGGTTCTGAAGCGGTAAAAGGTTTCTACTGTAAGTTTATTTACGGGGATTGTAGAGTCTAGGGACAAAGGTTTTGTACTAGATCTGAAACTTCTCTTTACTATAGTGGATTTCTTTTCGGGAAGGTTTCCCCCAAGGTTTTTTACTGTGAAACTAGTTTGTTTCTTTAGTTTTCCTAGGTCATCATATCTTGTCTTATTTATTTTTCCGCGGTGCATGTTTTTGACATGATATTGATGTTTGTTTGTTTTAACAAGGTTTATGTAAAGTTGTGATTTACAACAGTGTTTCTGTTGGCTTTTATTCCGTACCAAATTTAATTGTAATTCTATTTAGTCGTTTGTACCCTATATTTATTATGGGTTTTTAATTGTAAGGGTTGTGTGATAGAGAGAGAGAGAGTGTGAAGACTCAAGCTATTGAAGACTGAAGAGTTTTCGCGGGTAGCTCACGACTAAGCATCTCGCGAAATGTTGCATGTGCCCTGCACATGATTGGAATGTAAAGAGTCAGGACAGATGGAGACAACTGTGTTTCGCGAGTAGCTCACAGGTAAGGTCTTCCCGCGAGACACTCGTGAAACATTCTGTTCTGCTAGACTGTACTATTTGATACACACTTTCTGTACCCACACTATATATACCCACATTACCCACAAATGTTGAGGAGTGCTTCTGAGAGAAAACCCTAGCCATAAACCTTGAGAGTTAGAGATTGTCATACCCACATATCTCTATATAATTTCTTGTGGATCTTCCTCAACTCCTACCTCTCCATTTTCATACCATTGAGAGGTTGATAGCCCAAACACTTACCACACCCTTTCAGAGTGTTCAGTGAGCTTTTGGTGCTTCTGGGAAGCATTGGAAGAAGCCAGGATTTGGCGGATGCAATCGGGCGTATTGCGGGATCCGGAGAGCTAGACAAGACACGGTTCTGAGAAGCCTTGTTGGAGTAGGAGCTTAGAGGGCTTAGGTGCATCGAGTAGATTAGGCTTGGAGGGTCTCTTGCTAACCCATGTATCCCAACTGATTGTCTAGTGGATCGATTACCGCTTGGAGGGCGGCGGAGAGGTTTTACGCCGAGTACTTCGGTTTCCTCTTCAATAACACATCGGCGTGTTATCTTGTGTTTGCATTCTTCTTCCCTACTCCTTTGCCTTTTATTTTATTGCTGTATTATTATGAATATGGGTTAGAGTAGCTTGTTTGTTTATCCGCTCGCTTTTACTCTATTCCGCACTTAGTATAAGTTAGAGTAAAATCTATCGAGCCGTAACTTTAATTTGGGGGTCTAAACAGCTCTTGTGTTTTCACACATTTTAGAGCTTTCAGTTTATTCATAATTAATCTAATTAACAACTTGGGTTTAAAGCTTGTTAATTCTATCAATCGGGGTCTGAATTTCCCAACAAATCTCTTCAAAGCTCATAGTAAGCCTCTAAAGATTTGAATTCTTGACAGCCTTGGTTCTTTCATAGGTTGTCTGGAGAATGGTCCATGCTTCCATCGTAGTTTCAGTAGAGGATATCTTCTTGAACTTCTCATTCGTGACTGCACTGAATAAAGCATTCAATGCCCTGCTGTTGAAGTTTGCCGCCTTGATCTTAGCATCGTCCCAGTCAGTCGGCGCTTCCGTAGGCTTGGTCCAGCCTATCTCCATAGCTTGCCACACCTTTTCATCTAATGACTGCAAGAAAACTCTCTTGCATACTTTCCAGTATGCATAGTTAGTGCCATCAAATAAAGGAGGTATAATAAGAGACAGTCCTCTATCCATGACAAACAGGAGTCAATGGATCACACAGCAAAGATTAACACCTAATTAGAGTGTGCCTGCTCTGACACCACTTCATAGGCCAAGAATGTATTGACCCCTTGTGATGAATTAACAAATTAATTAGCCAAGTTAATTAATTAATTCAATTAGCATGCAATACGCGTGGTAGCACAAACAAATCACCAATTAACTAAATGCAGTGGAAATTAAATTGACACAGTGATTTGTTTATGAATGGGGAAAACCTACACGGCAAAAACCCCACTGGGTGATTTTAAGGTCACCACTCCCGAGAATTCACTATTATCACAACAAGCGGTTACAAGTAAAGGAATCCCAGTACCTTATACCAACCTACAGTTGAACCCTTACCCCAATACCCAATTGAACTTGTTGTAGTGACAATCTCTCCTTTTAATGCATAGCTCCCAGTACGTGACTAACCAATAGATGCGCGGATCCCAGTACGCAACTTAATCACCAACTTGAGAAAGATGTTGGCTGCAAAGTTCTTCAATTCATCACACGATGAAGATTACGAAGCTCCTTGGTCACAAAACCCTATGGTGTACAAACACAACAGCTTCTTCAAGAGAAAGATGAACTAGGGAAAATTCTGTCTCCGGTCACAATTTGCATGAACAAAACTTTGCTTCACACTTGCGCAACTTTTGACAGCCGTTAAAATAATCCTTATATATGTTTAGGGTTGTGAGAAAAGAAAGCCCAAACATATACACACGGATTGGATGAAAATCAGCTCTGAAAAACTGAATTTCATAAATCTCGACAAATAGGGTATCTATCGAGCTAGCTGTCGAGCATCGGGCTCTAGCAGCTTTTTAAACCTCGATAGATTCTAGTTGTCGAGCTTTAAAATCCAGTACTTTTTCACTTGTTTCTTGGACAGATTTGCATGACTTTAACACTTAAACTTGAACCTTGTTCCTTGAAGCATTAAACACATCCTAGATCTACCCAATTACAAGTAAAATGCGTTTTGTCAAAAGATTAGCCAATTCTAAATTGACATATGTTCCTAACATCAAATCACATATGTCCTAACAAAATTAAATTTTAAAATTGATAAAAATAAAATAAATAAAAGATGTGTACCCAGTTGGTACCTAGTAGATTTACCCATTAAGACTCGTTTAACTAGATTAACCAATGAGTCTTTACTCATTATGTGACACCCCAAACTCATATCAAGGATTTAGATGCACGACTTGTCTTATAAATAATCAAAATTTGTTATAATAGAACAAACCGTAATTAAATATCCACAAATAAGAATCAAACTATCAAATCTTTCTTATAAAATCCATTAAACAGAAACTTTAACAATAAAGTATCCAACTACAATCCCAAATAGTTTCACGAATACTAAACTCACTATCCTATGAAAACATAATAAAATAGTTCATCAACTAACATAGCTCCTAAACAAAATCTTCAATATATGGCTCCAATGATCTACCACCAAAAGGTATTCCACTACTATATTCCACTACTTTAATCTGAAAGGGTGGAGAAAGGGGGGTGAGCTAGAAGCTCAACAAGAGACTACATAACATGAGAATGTCTCTCAAAACAAAATAATAGTATCATTGACAAAATATAATCTTTACAAAATATTTACAAATAGTTTTAACAGTAATATAATATATTCTATAAAACTATCAGGAAGAAAACATTCAACTATAACAATGTAATCAGTAAATAAAATAGTAACCACTTTAGTTGGCCAAAATACACCAAATAGATAGAACCAATATAATAGAGTAATAAACAACTTTTCCACTTATAAAGGCCAATAACAATAAAATAATAGTTTGATATGGAAAACATTAGTCAAACAAAGACATAAACTGCTAAACACTCAGTTAGTGATTCCCATGGGAAACAAGAACAATAACCTCAAAGAGGCAACACTAGCTCCAAAGAGCAAACAATAAAACTGACTCCGAAGAGCAAACAATAAAAACTACACCACACCACACCACACCACAATAACACTACTTCAGCCGAAGACCAACACTTAACCCTGTGTTGGCAAAGGTTGCAAACTATCCAGCTGATCATTTGAAAATATTCTTACTTTATTACAATATTATCAATACCAATCATATATTATATAATGAATACTTTCTCAAAATATAGTTTTGTGTCATTCTTAACATATATAGTTTCAAAGTAACACACAAGAAATAATAAAATTTAGGTATGTATAAAGCATTGACAATGGTATAAGTTTTTTGAAACTTCGCTTTTGCAAATATGTGTGTGCGTGTATATATATACACACACGTCTTGAGAGACATCAGGTTTTGAAGTCCACTTAGCTCTAGTTGCTAAACCATACTTCACTTCAAATGTCTGAATCAATGTCAACTAGAACCTAAAAAGGATCAAATAACTCAATAAAGGCAGATTTCGAATAACCAAAAAGTCCTCTAAAAAAACTTTTCCATAGCCACTATGAAGATTTCGCAATGTTAAATCTAACATAGCTTTCTAATATACATCATGTCTATACTATATTTTATATAATTATAGTGTAATCCCTAATATTACAATCTGACATACCTATATATATATACACACACACACCTTAGAACATTACCTATGGATGTCTATATAGGCTTAACTTATAAAGAATGGTGATGCTACTCCACATATATATTAGGATCTCTTTCAAAATAAATAAAATAATGAATCTATGAATGACCTCTTTTCCTATGAATTAACGTGGGGATGACCTCTTTTCCTATGAACCCATAAACTAACATGGTCAATGTAGGTACTTACATGATGACCTCTTTTCCTATGACTCTATCAATATAATTCTAAGACTTCCATGTGACTATGAGATGATGAATTCTAAGTCGAAGATGATGGAAAAATGCATGTACACAGCGGAAAATTAACGGATCTACTTCATTCGCAATTGATAACATGCACTATGTAAATTTCAGAATATAAGAACAAGAGAGTGTACCTTGATGCGGTGAAATTCAAAACTGAAGATCAGAAGTTCTTGAGAACACTTTTAATATTCACTCCAATTCCACTTGATGCCCAAGATGTGTGGTCTCTCAATAAGTTTTTATGAATTTGTTTAAGAGAGGAATAGAGAGTGTCCAACACTCACATACAAATAATTTCATGTTACTTCAAATTCTGTATGTTTCTCTCCTTATAACTGATTATCTAATTGGGCTAGCCTTTTGGGCTTTTCCAATTGGGCTTTAGTATTTGGCTTGGAGTGGGACCAAAAGGAAACAAATAAGACACTAGCACCAATGGGCCTTGGGCTTTTCTGTCAACTCTTGACAAGTCCAACGTTACCATTAATTATATTTAATACAACTATATAAATATAATTGCACTCTAGGCCTTATTAATAAATTATATCCCAAGACTTTATTGTGCATGCAACCCCTTCATAAAATATTCGTAGTAATACAAAGTCATTAATGTAGACTGTCACTTTGTAGATTACTACATCTTAATCTTTGAGTACCCGGTTTAATCCTTTATGTTATTCATCATATATTTATGAAATCCAATTCCATAAATATATACTTTAGTAACTATTTACTAAAGTAGTAAGGCCTAACATTCTGAATAACAAACCCATTAAACTTATCTCAAGGGAATATTTTGTATCTCCATTAAGAGACTATGAATTCCATCTTGAGAATATATGTTCCATCAACACTAAATGTGGCTGCCCAACATACTGAGGTTTTGACCGTTACTTTAGATCTCACTCTTGATATATCAAAGCAACCTACACTTTATGATCAGGTTCATTATTCTCTCAGGATTAAGAGTTCATATGAATAGAAGTCGTGAGATTTATTATTCAATTGACAGTCGTTAGGAGAATAATAAATCTCACAGCGGTCCAGTTCAGTATGTCTTAACTCTTAAAACATATCAACATACCAACTAGAAGTCTCCACTTCCATGATCAAGACAAATCATCTTAGTTGATATGTTATAGTCTTCGCAGATGAAACACTCAATTTCATCACCAACTACGAACTACAATTCTGAGTTTACAAAAAAATTGTGATTTATATCTTCTGTGACTTTTCACATAAATCACATAATATGCATCTCATGGACTATATGATAATGTCCGAATATTCATGTTACCATTATTTTAGACAATAATAAAACAACTTTATTAAACACAATATTAAGTCATACATAATGTCATACTTAATATTATACATAGTATCATACAATAGGATTTAAGGGCACTAATCCAAACAGAAGATGCGTTTAATGATTTTCAATAAAGTATGCATAGACAGATGTTTACTTCAGTATAAATGAACTTGCTGGTTGCCTCTAGAAGTACCATGCTATTTTATTCTATTCAATGTAAAGAAACCCTAATTCTCTGCTCTTAAACCTTTACACGCTAAGCACTTATATCTTCTCTTTATCTTTTTTTCTTTTTCTTTTTTTTTTTCTTTTTTTTTTTTCTTTTTTTTTTTGGGAATCTTATAGTCTCTCTCTACATTTCACATAAGAAACACTAAATTACTCTTTAGCTTTACATATTAAATCTATTTCCTACTTGGGCTAGAATTTAAAACCTATTAAAACTCATCTCTTTAGCCTCCAAGAAGCCCATAAAACTTAAATAAGCTTCCAAGACTTTAATTCCCATATAAACTCAAATTAAGGTTGTTTAGATAGAGTAGAACTCTAAAAAATTCCAATAACACTTAAACTCCTAATCCAAATAGGTTTTAATCTCTTGTCCTTTTCCTTTACACTGTGTTTGGTTGGGTGGAATTTAGGAAGGATGAAAAATGTAAGAAGGAAAATGGAGTGGAAAACTGAATTTTCCTCTGTTTGGGAATGGGAAGAAAACAGGGGGAGTGGAAAACCCGAGAGAAAACTGTTCCAGGTTCTCTCCTCTCTTTTTTTTCTTTTTTTTTTCAACGTGATCTATTGTTTCTTGTCCTCATAATACTCCTCATTTTCTTGTTGATTTTTTGGTTTCATATGACATTCAATTTGTTTTTTCATTCGTTTAGCTACCATGTACTCATTAGTTTCCATTTGTTTTTTTCTCCAGCCAAGGGGTCTTTTGATTTCCTCTCTAGCTGAGACAGGTATGATCTACTTCATTTTTTTGCTATTTGATTTTTTTTTTATTCCGTTCTTCCCAGATTTATTATTTCTTGCAAACCCATTTGGGATTATTGAATCTATGCATATAAAGAATCTGTGTATTGCTTGTTTGTTTTCTTCTACTTCGGACTTCGGTGCCTCTCACTCTCACTCACTGCCTCCTCTGCTTCTCGCCTTCTCTGTGCTCTGCTTCGGACTTCGGTGGTCAGTGGTCGAGGCTCTGTATCCATGCTTGTTCTTTGCCTTCAAATTTTCAGTCAGTTTAGTCCACTACTCCACTGGTAACTTTTATTATCAATTATTCTTTCAATTATTAGTATTTAATGAATTATAGGGCATTATAGTTTACACTTTACAGAGCATAGCATTTTAGTTTACATGTGTGCCTGCCTCTGTGTATGTTCATAGTTGGTGGATTTTATTGTTTGGTATTAGTTGTGATTGTTAGAATCTGTTGGTGTAAGGTTTTCATTTATTAGTGGTTGTGTTTTGCTGAATCCATGTTAATTTCCATCCAAGTTTGCTAAATCCTGTTGGTATTAGTTTATAATCCATGTTAGAATCCATGCTAATTTTCATCCAAGTTAGTGTGTAATGATAACAGCAAACTTACCCCTCTCCACAGTTTTATCTTTGCAAGCCTAACATTCTCTCTTTGGATGGAAATTATATAATATGGCTATGAAATTGGTTGTGATTATGGTATATGCTAAAAAAGAATAAAAAAATAATACACTTTTTAAGGGATAAAACCATATCTAGTTCTTAAAGTTTACACTAATATCCAATTTGATCCTTAGATTTTAGAAAGTAGCAATTAACATTCCCTACCAATAATTTGTCTCAGATTAAGAACTTGAGCTTGACATAATTTCTTACATGATTAGTTATGTGTATTAGTTTTTTTTTTTTTTTAATTTTTTTTATAGTTTTTCTTTGCTAGTTATGTTTGGGATGATAAAAACAAAACAACAAGGGTAAGGTGCTTTAATTAGTAATTATTATGACCAATGTGTTGATTATTTTTTACTTGTGATGGATATTTGGTAGATGGATAATTCAACTAATTGGGATAATAGTCCACCGGAAGATTTGAGTAAGAGTTGGGAGGAAAATTATCAAGATCAATTAAGGAATATTCATGAATTGAACAAATTTGGTTTGCAACCTTTGACTAATTGGTAGAAAAGACGAGATGTAGCAATTTTGCAACTTCTTGTACATGTGGTGCATGGAATATGGATGATGGGCATATATTGTAGTCCACGTTATGTGGATAGAGTACTTACCGAAAGTAGTGCGGAAAGAGAAAATGTTTGGCAAGAACTCTAAGTGAACTTAGATGCAGTAGGAAATGTAGAGACATAATTCGAATGGGGCCTTATGCCTTTGCTAAATTGTGTGAAATTCTTCGAGAAACTGGCTGTCTTAAAGACACTAGGAATGCTTCTGTTGAAGAGCAAGTAGCCAAGTTTCTTTACATTTTAGCACAAAATGAGAGAATTCATACAGTTTCCTTTTTCTTTCGTCGTTCTAATGAGACCATAAGCCGTCATTTTCACAATGTGTTTAGAGCAGTCATCTACTTAGAAGATTAGTTCCTTCTACAACCTAATGGGGCAAAAGTTTCCCAACAGATACGAAATAGTCATAGATTTTACCCATACTTTAAGGTAAACATATTTTTAAGCAACTATATGGATTGCTATAATATGAATAAAAATTTCTTGATTTAATGGATTGCTTTAATTCCAGGATTGTGTAGGGGCTATTGATGGGACACATATTCGTGTAAAAGTGTCAGCAAAAGATGTGCCTAGATATCGAGGGAGGAAAGAGTACACAACTCAAAATGTATTGGCAGCATGTGATTTTGACATGAGGTTTACGTACGTTTTACCTGAATGGGAAGGGACTGCCTCTGACTCGATGATAATTAAAAACGCTTTAAGTAGGGAAGACAAACTTATAATCCCTAGAGGTAATATTAAATTATAAATACAAAGTACACTTATAAAAAATATAGAGAATTACTTTTATATATATAGTGAATTACTTATATAAATTATTTTCTTAATAGGAAAATATTATTTAGTAGATGCGGGTTTTATGCTGAGAAGTGGACTTATGGCGCCATATAGAGGTGTACGTTATCATTTAAAAGAGTATTCAGCACGTGGCCCAGAAAATACTGAGGAACTATTTAATCATCGGCATTCCTCTTTGCGCAATGTCATTGAAAGGACATTTGGTGTGTTGAAGAAGCGATTTCCTATTATATCTGGAATGACAGAACCTTTTTATCCAGTTGATACAGTTACTGAGATTATTTTAGCTTGTTGTATATTGCACAACTATCTTATGGGAGTTGATCTGGATGAAAGGATGATTGCAGAAGTTGATCAAGAGATTTCGAATGGTGACATACATAATGAAGCTAGAAACAGTACAAATGATAGTGATGCAGATGCTAGAAGAGGAGAAATATTACGAACTAGTATAGCAACTAGAATGTGGAATGACTATGTATCGCATGATTAATAATTTTAGTCATTATGTTATGAGATTTGACTTGCTTATGTGTATCTTTCTTTATGGAATAGTTTCGAATGGAATGACTGTTGCTGAACATTTACCAATAGTTTCTTTTGTACAACTATTATGTGTACCTTATTAATGTTTTAGAAGAATGTTCAATTACTAGTTTATTTATAGCAACATTATGCTATGTCGTATTTTGTTTTGTTGATTTGTTTGTAGTATTTGTATGTAAATCTTATTAATTTCTTTGTAGTAGTTGTATGTAATCTTGTAAATACTAATATGTTTAACACGCAGTCTTTAAAAATGTCTAAGACATTGAAGAAGACAACTGATAGTGAGTCTAAAACGACTAACATGAGATGGACTGATGACATGGATGGCTTCTTACTTAACGTCATGTTGGAGGAACAAAACAATGGAAATAGGCCCAATGGAACATGGAGTTCTCATGCTTACTCAAATATTTCTAAAAAGTGTTCAGAATCTTTCAGTTATGTAGTTGAGAAAGGTAACATCATGAATCGTATCAAAACATTAAAAGGTACTTTCCATTCATGTCATGACCTTTTCAAGAACATGAGTGGATTTGCATGGAATCCTATTACTGGACTTTTTGAGGTTGAAGATGAAGTGTGGGAACCTTTAATAGAGGTTAGTTATATTTATTTTGATATTGTGAAATGTTTTTTAGATCAAGTTGATACATTTTGTTGATATTTTGATAGTGTGTATTGTATTCTTATAGGCAAACCCAAATGCTAAAAAATGGAAAAGAACTCCAATTCACCATTATGAGAAGCTGTTTGATTTGTTTTCTAAGGATAGAGCAAATGGTGAAGGTTCTATAAGTGCAAAGGAGAAAGTCCGTCGATGGGAAAAGGACAGAGAGGATAGTGTAAATTTGGAGGAAAATATTGATTGCTTTGATGAGTTTAGCATGCCAAATGTAGAATCATATTTTCCAATGGTCTCTCCTTCCTACTCAAGTGAGACATCGTCCAAGAAGGCAAAGAAAACACCTCAAATGGTCGAAATGATTGAAAATAGATGGAAATTTTTCAATCCGAAATTGATAATGTGGCAGCAAGTATAAGGCAAGGAAATGAAATTGCTAAGGAGGGACTTGCTATTATGATGCAAGGACATGAGATTGCTAAGGAGGGACTTGCTATCATGGAGAGAGGACGTCCACGTTGTTACTCTGAGGATGAAGTTTTTTCTGAATTGGTGAAAATAGGAATACCGACGGAACACCAACTTGATGCTATGCTCTTCCTAATTAAGGATCTAGCCAAAATGAGAGCATTTTTTTGGTGTTCCAACTAGTGAGTTACGTTGATAAATATTATTGAAGATGATGTATGCTAAGGAACCTTAATAATTGTCAACTGATTTTTGGTAGTAGCTAACTTTTGTGGGTTCAATGTAGTGTAAATTTGATTTGCTAACTTTTGGTAGTAGCTGACTTTTGTGGGCTGAATGTAGTGGCAACTGACTTTTGGTAGTAGCTGAATTTTGATTTGCTAACTTTTGTGGGCTGAATGTAGTATATTACATAATTAGCAATATTTGATGAATATGTATTTCAGTTAAGACACTAGAAGATAATGTAATATTTTAACTTCTACTGTGCTATGGATGAATGAAATTAATATCATTTTGCTCCAAAGTTTTGTACTTATTCTTGGTTCAGATCTGCATTTTGTCTAGCCTAGGTATGTTGGATTAAGATGGTAAGTCATTCATTCTTGCTGTGGGAATTCTTTCAGGTAATGAATAAATTGTTCTCCAAACAGAACATGTGATGTAGTTCTTAAAAGGAACAATGTCATTTTCATTTCCTGCAGTGTTGGAAGTAGATGACAACAATTTGGTTGATGAAGGCTTTGCAACAATGCAGTTTCATTGTATTTAGTATTTTACTATGCTTGCTTGGTAGCAGACTAGCAGTGCCATAAGGAATTCCTTTTTTATTGGTTGGTTAGTGGTGGCTACCAATCTCTTTGACATGCTTAAAACTGTGTGTTTTTAATCAACCAAGTCATCCTGTAGCTCGGCCCATTTCTAATGGTTTCAGGTCTAATCCGATAGACATGATCTTTATGCCATGTCACCAGTAATCACTGCAAGAACACCTTCCATCCTTGAAATTGTGAAATCGGCCATTATCCCTCACAATGATCTCTCTGCCAACTATCTTTGATATAATTTTTTTTTTTTTTTATAGAAAATATTTGATATAAACTTAATTGCTATGTGGTAGTCCACACAGACATGAATATTCTTTGTTACTCAAATTGTTGTTTACAAAAATCCTTTGCCTAATTAAATTTAGCCTAATTAAATTTATATGTACACTATTGTAATTTTTACATTATAATAATAAAAATAATAATATAAATTTATATATATGATGTGGTAAATTTTATATTATTTAATGAGTACAAATAAATTTATTTCTTACATATTATGTAACAAGGGTATAATAGTCAATTTATATAAATTACAATTTCCATCCTTCCCTTTTTCTCTCCAACCAAACAAAAGAGTTTTCCATCCTCCCACTTTTTCACCCCTCCAACCAAACACATAAGAGGGAAAACTAAATATTTTCCATCCTCCCACAATTTTCCATCCTCCCACTTTTCCACTCCTCCATCCAAACGGAGCCTAACTGATAAAGAGACTAAAAGTTTAATATGAATAATCCACAAAACAGCTCTCCACATTACATCTTCTTTTATTTATTTTCTTCGTAGATATCATAATATAAATAATATCACCTTCAAAATAAATTAAATAATTCATCAACTCCACTCTAGAAGCAATTAAATAAAATTTAAGTGAGGCGGGTGTTACATTCTCCCCCTCTTATAAAATTTTCGTCCTAAAAAATTCAAACATATCTCAATTTTGAAATAGCTAGGGATATTTGGATTGCATTTCATCTTTACGCTCCCATGAAGCTTCTTCTATGGAATGATTCCTCCATAATACTTTGACCAAAGGTATAATTTTATTACGTAGCACTTGCTCTTTATGATCCAAAATCTGAATTGGAACTTCCTCATAAGACAAGTTCTCTTTAGGTTCAATCCTAAACTAGTAATTTAATACTTCAAAGTATACAAGGTCTTGTATAGTCCTTTAAATCAGAATCCTACTGTTAGGATATGTGCCCTTTAAATCCTATTGTATGATACTATGTATGACATTATGTTGTGATTAATAAAGTTGTTTTATTATTATCTAAAATAATGGTAAAATGAATATTTGGACATTATCATATAGTCCATGAGATGCATAGTATGTGATTTAGTCACAGAAGATATAAGTCACAAGTTCTTTGTAAACTTAGAATTTTCGTTCGTAGTCGGTGATAAAATTGGGCGTTTCATCTACAAAGACTATAACATATCAACTAAGATGATTTTTCTTGGTCATGGAAGTGGAGACTTCTAGTTGATAGGTTGATATGTTTTAAGTGTTAAGACATATTGAACTGGACCGCTGTGAGATTTATTATTCTACTAATGACTGTCAAATGAATAATAAGTCTCACGACTTCTATTTACATCAACTCTTAATCTTGAAAGAATGATGAACCTGATCATGAAATGTAGGTTACTTTGATATATCAGGAATGAGATTTAAAGTCACGATCAAAACCTCAGTATGTTGGGCAGCCATATTTAGTGTTGAAGGAACATATATTCTTAAGATGGAATTCATAATCTCTTAACGAAGATATAAAATATTGTCTTGAGATAAGTTTAATGTGTTTGGTTATTCAAAATGTTAGGCCTAACTACTTTAGTAAGAAGTTACTAAAGTATATATTTATGAAATTGGATTTCATAAATATATGATGAATAATTTAAAGGACTAAACCGGGTACTCAAGGATTAAGATGTAGTAAACTTCAAAGTGGCAGTCAACATTCATGACTTTGTATTATTACGAATATTTTATGAAGGGGTTGTATGTATAATAAAGTCTTGGGATATAATTTATTAATAAGGCCTAGAGTGCAATTATATTTATATAGTGGTATTAAATATAATTAATGGTAATTTTGGGCTTGTCAAGAGTTGACAGAAAAGCCCAAAACCCATTGGAGCTAGTGTCTTATTTGTTCCCTTTTGGTCCCACTCCAAGCCACATATTAAAGCCCAATTGAAATGGCCTAAAAGGCTAGCCCAATTAGATAATCAGTTATAAGTAGAGAAACATACAGAATTTTGTAAGAGAATGAAATGGTGTGTATGTGAGTGTAAGCGACGCTCTTATTCTCCCTTGAACACATACATATAAACTGATTGAGAGACCAAACTTCTTGGGCATAAGTGGAATTGGAGTAAAGATTAAGAGTGTTCCCAAGTACTTCTAATCTTTGGTTTTGAATTTCACCGAACCAAGGTACGCTCTCTTGTTCTTAAATTCTGAAATTTACATAGTACATGTTATCAATTGCGAATGAAGTAGATCCGTTAATTTTCCGTTGCGTATGTTTTGTATGCGATACAAACATGTATTTTTCCAACACCTACAAACTCCAAAGTCTAATAATCAAATAAGATCATGGCAACAAAATACTTATAAGGAATTTTTATAAATCTTTGATGTAATCACAGGTCAATATTTATATGACAATGGTTCTAGTAAAATAATTATAGATTTGCCATGTCAAAACTAGGGAGTGATTACCTGAATGAGAGATCAAATTTGAACACTAGCTACAGCCTATAGGCGATGCCTCCAATTGTCCCTGTACACTTTTTTTTAAATTTAAATTATTATCACCTACTTCATCCCAACAAATAGGTGACCTTCACCTACAACCTTACAATGCCTAAAAAAAATATATCACTTAATCCAACCAAATGTCAAATTTCTTAAACTTAGCATATAATTTTTATTTAACAAAAGCGCCCCAAGGAAATGCACTAGGTCATAGAACTCAAAGCAACATGATATGCTTCTAACCAATCCAGATTATATGATGATAGAATCATAAATCTTTAAGAGAATCAAGTCAGCCATTAATTCCTTGTCTACTATTATAACCATACAATATTTACATAGACTCAGCAACCATTGTTTCACTTAATAAGAGTAAATAAGGAGATGGTACCTGACATAGATTCCTCAACATCTTGCCTAGTAATGGCAAACACTCGTCCTTGGATTTTTGGCCTTTGATTCACATCATTAGGCTTAGCCATTGGCTCACTCTTCAAAGCTAGGCAATCTTTGATAAAGTGTCCAGTCTTGCCACATTTAAAACACGCTATTGACTCCAAATAACATGTTCCACTATGAGCCTTTCCACATCTTGGACAAGTCTTATGTGCCTTCTTGTTTGAATTAGGCACCCCTTACTTCTTGAATGAACTTTCACTAGACTTTTCCTTAAGAAAATTACTTTGATTTGGCTCCCTCTCCTAATCATTGGCCTTTGAGAGACAATTGCAATTTCTCTCTGCTATGAGAGCTTGATTTACCACCTTTGCATATGTTTCCAATTTGAACATGGAAACCGGTCCTTGAATTTCCTCCTTAAACCCCTTTCAAAATGCCTAGCCTTCCTTGCTTCTATGTCAACCATGTGTGGAGCAAAGTGGGATAATTCAGCAAATTTCCGCTCATACTCATACATTGATTGGATACCTTGTGCTATGCGAATGAACTCAGCTTCCTTTTAGACCATTAAACTATCAGGAAAATATCTCCTACGAAAGAGCTCAACAAAATGTTGCCAAGTTAGTGCCTTCTTTGTGGACTCTCACTACTCCAATGCCACCTTTCAATACAAAAACAACAAGGATAACTTGTTGCTCATCACTGACCTCCATTGCCCTAAAGAGCCTTTCTATCTCCTTAAGCCAGTTGTCAGCCTCTATTGGATCCTTTGTACCCTTGAAAGCAAGAGGGTCAAACTTTCTAAACTTCTCTGGAGCACTAGTTAAATTGGTGGCTCCTACTTGATGTTGCACTATATTGGTTAAGCCACCAATGGCTTCAATAATAGCCTGAAGATTAGTAGTTCCCCTAGCATTCAGTTGACAATTCCTTGTGTCCCTCCTTGGTGGAGCCATCTCTCTATGAAATACAACAGGGTATCATAAGTATAGATTTTAAATACCCCTGAAGGTCAAAACCGAACACACAGATAGTACAACAACCATTCCTACACGCTCCAGAAAAAAACTATGAAAGGTCAAATGATTCTAACACTAAAATTCCACATGATCACACTTTTGTTCCAAAATGAAAGTTCAAATAGCGTATAAAACACTATGAACGTTTAGACCCCCAATTTACAAATTACCAATTCAAGCTTATTATCAAACAATATATGTGCGGAACATGAACATAAGCTAAAACAGAATTGATAAACAATCTTAACCAAATAAAATCACATCCACAGCAGAAATTAAATGACAAAGATTAAGGAAAGAGAGATGCAAACACAAGGACAACACAGCGATGTGTTATCGAAGAGGAAACCGAAGTCCTCGGCGTAAAACCTCTCCGCTGCCCTCCAAGCGGTCAATAATCCACTAAAGAATCAAGTTGGGATACATGAACAGCAGAAGACCCTCCAAGTCTAATCTACCCAGTGTACCTAAGGCCTCCAAGCTCCTACTCCAACGAGGTTACGCCGAACTTATTTCTTCTTTAGCTTACCAGATTCCGCTATAGCCCATAGCATCAACCAATGTGAATTGGTCCCTTCCTAACTGCTTCCCAAAGCACCAAAAAACCTTCACACAGATGTGGGTATGGTGAGAAAAAGATTTGGCTAAGAACCTCTCAAGGATGTAACAATGGAGAGGGTGAGAGTAGAGGAATTTGAAGAGTCTCTATGTAAAGATTGTGGATGAGTCAATCTTGTTTTTCTCTAGGGTTTCTCTCTCAAAATTCTCTTTGGAAGCTCTTTACATTTCATGGGTATAAGGGGTATTTATACTAGTGTGAGAATGGAATGCGAAGAGTCAGTTTTTCCAAAACAGAGTTGGCTGGCGACTTGGCCTCGCGACTTGATTGAGTTGCTAGTTCAAGCCGCGAACTAAATGAATGGCCAGTTTGGACTTTTTGTCTTGTAGTGCTACAGTTGGCATGACGGTTCAGCTTCTCTATATGCTTCACTCATGTGCATCTTCTGGCGGCTTACAAGCCGCAAGCCACCCACGAGATCCAGGCGCGAGTCCCTGCTTCACTGCACAGTCTTGAGCATTTCTTCACACTCTCTCACACACTACCCTTACATGATTCCCACCTAAATACAAGGTTTCTAAGTGCTGAATTACAAGCAAATTGGCACGAAATAAAGCCAACAGAATGGTTGATTAAATTCAACCTTATAATCTCCCCCTTTGGCTATTCCGTGACAAAACCCTAAAACAAACTCTAGACTTAACATGTGAGTTGGGAACAGTTGAACATAACTCACTCACACCTAACTCTAGAATTTGTGTAGCTCTTGAACCATAAGAACAAGTATCTCCTGAAACACAACAACACAATATGATCATTGTATGCAGAAAACTTGTAATGCATATGAAGCAAGCACAATGCGAACAAGCAAAATGGAATATAAGCAATAAACCATGACTTGACCAAAAAGGACAATCACTATAAATAGTGACCACAATGCTCATTCACACAAGGAATGAACATCCAAACATGCAAGCTAATAAGCTCAATGCAAAGTATCATTTGCATGTCCAACACTCAACCAATGCAACAACACAAGGTAATTGCATTAAGGATAAAAAAATCCAACAAAGGGCACAAGAGTGAAAGTACTTAAAGATGCATAACATTTAACAACAAGTACAAGACTACAAAGCAAAGGTACAACTACATGTACTGTAAATAAACTTAGACATTAAACTAAGACATAAGATAACAATAAGCAAAACATTATAATATAACACAAAGCTCTTTCTCTTTTTCTCTCTTTCTCTCTTTCTCATATCACTCCCCCTATCATGAATCATAGGAGCCGTGATGAACTTGGAACATATATACCTATAACCTGAAACACTTGCACAAAACACATTAAACCTTCAAGGTAAAGCAAGTAATAAAAGGACAAGTATAATGTAACAAGTAAATAGCGATCAAGTAAACATGATGTGAAACATGTGAGCAACTTGATCATACACCAAAACAGTCATATAGAAATGACTACAATGATCACATAGCAAAGCAAATGATCATCCGAATATGCATTCAATGAAGCACAATAGCATAAGGATGAATGCATGTCCAAAACACAAACATGATGCGATGAGAACAACAAAGCATAACTCAAAGCACCATAAAGCCAATCAAGAAAACAAACAGAACAAAGTTTTCTTATTAACACAATGTCTTCTCCCCCTTGGTATATGCATCTCCCATACTGAATATCTCTCCCCTTACAACTGTGTATGAGAAATAGAATTTCTACCCCTAAGAATGTGCACAAGAGTCATATAGAAATGACAAAACACTCCGGTATACTCTCCCCCTTTTTGTCAGGAATAGACAAAAAGGTCAAGGAGAAACAAGAGCAAGAGATGAAGGTACGAACAATGATAATGATGCATGAGGGGTGCGAGATGAATGAGAAAATGAAGCTCAAACCTAAGACAAAACAAAATGCTACAAAGAATAAGGTAAACATGACATGCTAGGATGAAGAAACAAGGTATAGACCAATGCATGATAAGGGTAGCAAAGGTGTGTGCAAGAGGTAGCTATGTGCAATGCATGAACAAAGCATAGAAAATGCACATGTGGGACAAGGTGTGTTAAATACACAACCAATGATCCAAACATGTTCCTAATGACGAAACATGAGAATCCCCAAGGTTTGGTACTCATCAGAGTCCAAACAAGTGAGAAAATGCCTAAGAAGCATTTCATCAAACACTTAACGTGCACACTATGAACAACAATGTAAAACAATGCATGAACATCATGAAATCCACCCTTAATACATGTTCTTTTTGCCACAAGGGGCCAACATCCAAAGCAAATCATCAAAAGAAACCAATCCCATACAAAATTTTGACAAAAAAATAAGTTTTCCCAACCCCTATGATGAAAATCCCAACCAAGAGCACAAAACTCTCCAAAACATAATCTAAGGATCCAAAACAATGAAAAGAGTTTAAAATTACCTTAGAGATGTTAATGGAATGAAAAAACCATTCAAATTGATTGGGTTTTGATGTAAAAATATTGAAAGAGAGGTTTAAAAGAGGATGGGAGAGGTTAAAAACAGGTTTCCCACGAAAAGCCCTCTAAAAAGCTATTTCTGGGCATTTCGTGACTGGGCGAGTCGCGAAGATTTTAGCGAGTTGCGAGTGAGTCGCGAGCGAGTTGCGAAAGTCTTCTGGATGAACTCGCGACTGGGCTTTCGCGACTGGTGAGTCCCGAAAAATTTCGCGACTGGCAAGTCAGTCGCGAGTGAGTCGCGAAAAACTCTGACACCAGTTTTTCAACGCAGAACATATTTAAACAATGAAAAACAATGTAAGCACTAAACATGAACACAAAGAGTGAAAAAAATCACTTCCAAAAACATATAAAATGATAAAAAATCTTTTTGGATTGATCCATATAAAGATGAGCACACGCACATCACATTTAAACAAGTACAATCGAACAAATGAATAAGGCATTCGTTGAACATTAGGCATGTGTGTTGTGTGTGTGTATCAAATGTGGAATAGTCCTTAGTCTATAGTGAAGCTTCAATGATCAATTCAATCAAGTCATACACAACTAGTACTAAGTCAAGTGGTCTATTTCAATTATAGAAATGAACATATATGACCTCCCACAAGAAAATGATTACATATCTTTGAAGCTTTTCATTTGGCTTCTTTACAATTCATATCATTTGATCTTTTTGAATTAAAACATCTCATTTTAGAGATCGATGCCTGAAATTTTTGATATTTAAATTTGATTAACAAGCCTTTGGCTTTTTGGGGCATCATACAATTTCATAAAAGTCACTTTCCCTTTTTCCTAGTCGAATACTAGTATGTGCGACGGCTTTTGCAGCTCATTATCTCTTTTCATTTTGAGATTTACATTGGTTGAGATCTTTAAGCAAAAACAAAAATATGTGGGAAGATATATAGGTACAAGTCTATGTAAGTATCAAAACGATCAAGACTATTGACCAATCATTCATGACAAGCTTGAAGATCGATTTACAACAATCACACATAGATTTCAAGATTTTTCCCATAAAGATAGATGTGCATACATAACAAGCTAAGTTCGTAAATGCACTACGCCATTAGTATGAAGGTACTAGGCCAAACTCACATGTGAAATGTGCTTAAACATATACGATCAAACTCTTTGAATTTTTTTTCACTTTTTATGTGGTTTTGGATTTTTTACTCACACAAAACTAAAACAAAAAAGTAAGATCAAAACAGAAACAAAACAATTGCATATAAAGAGATGCATGATACACAAATGCATGACAATGAAGCATCTAATGCATGAAGGGTCCTACAAAGATCGAAAGAATTAGATCAAGGACCAAAAGAGCAAAAGCTCAACCATAGGAACCCTTCCTCATCCAAACGGAACAATTGTTTGGAATGAGTGTCTCATGAGAAGTGAGACGAGGGTTGGAAGAATGATAACTGGAGATGCACATAGACAAGGAGTTAAGAGCATTAAACACTTTCTTTAACAACATGCTATTTTCACTCAAAACCAGTTTACCATTTTTAGCACAACTTCCAACAAGCTCAAGTTTTTCTTTTCTTTTAATTATTTTAAAAGCATGAAACTTAGAGCATTGAGGTCTTAGATGACCCAAGGCACCACAATGGTGACAAACAATGTGTTTAGGTCCACCAGACTTTTTGGGAAGGGATCTAGCCATATGATTTTGTTCTCTCTTCAACTTACGACATTGAGGTCTTATATGACCAATCACACCACAATGGTGGCAAGTTGGAACAAATTTAGATCCATCCAAAACCTTAGTTTGAGACCTAAACAGAGGCTTAGGCTTAAGAGCCTTTCTCTCCACTTTTTGATTTCTTTTGTGTGGAGGAATGTACACTGATTTGTCATTTGAGGTAGAACACACAATAGGCACACAATCAAGTACCACAACATAATTGCAACAAATAATTTCATCCTTATTAGCAATAGGTTCAGCAATCAAACACTTGGCATGCATCGTAAGAGTTTCATTTTCACATTTAAGATCATTAACAAGTTTGTTAGACAAAACAAGTTTAGCATCCAAGTCCATATTCAAACACCAAAACTCCTTCAGCTTTTCAAGAGAAATTTCAGCAAGCTTCTTATACTTTTCAACCAATTTATTGGATTCATTGAGCTTAGCAATCAAATCATCATTTTCACAAATGAAATTGCTGAAATTCTTTTGAAACTTCTTAGCTTTCTTCAAGAGATTGATGTTTGGAATATCAATAACATCCAAAGATTCATGTAACATAGCATCACAGACATGAGTATTATCACTTATAGAGGCATTTTCACAAACACGTGACATGTTACATTCATCAACATCCAAAACATGCATAGAGGCAAACAAAGCATTATCCATGGCAAATAAACACAAGGGGTCAAGGATCACACTTAGGTATTTAAACCACAACAAGTGTACCTGCTCTAATACCAATTGAAAGTTCAAATAGCGTATAAAACACTATGAACGTTTAGACCCCCAATTTACAAATTACCAATTCAAGCTTATTATCAAACAATATATGTGCGGAACATGAACATAAGCTAAAACAAAATTGATAAACAATCTTAACCAAATAAAATCACATCCACAGTAGAAATTAAATGGCAAAGATTAAGGAAAGAGAGATGCAAGCACAAGGACAACACAGCGATGTGTTATCGAAGAGGAAACCGAAGTCCTCGGCGTAAAACCTCTCCGCCGCCCTCCAAGCGGTCAATAATCCACTAAAGAATCAAGTTGGGATACATGAACAACAGAAGACCCTCCAAGTCTAATCTACTCGGTGTACCTAAGGCCTCTAAGCTCCTACTCCAACGAGGTTAAGCCAAACCTATTTCTTCTTTAGCTTATCGGATTCCGCTATAGCCCATAGCATCAACCAATGTGAATTGGTCCCTTCCTAACTACTTCCCAAAACACCAAAAAACCTTCTCACAGATGTGGGTATGGTGAGAAAAGGATTTGGCTAAGAACCTCTCAAGGATGTAACAATGGAGAGGGTGAGAGTAGATGAATTTGAAGAGTCTCTATGTAAAGATTGTGGATGAGTCAATCTTGTTTTTCTCTAGGGTTTCTCTCTCAAAATTCTCTTTGGAAGCTCTCTACATTTCGTGGGTATAAGGGGTATTTATACTAGTGTGAGAATGGAACGCGAAGAGTCAGTTTTTCCAAAACAGAGCTGGCTGGTGACTTGGCCTCGCGACTTGATTGAGTCGCGAGTTCAAGCCGCGAACTAACTGAATGGCCAGTCTGGACTTTTTGTCCTGTAGTGCTACAGCTGGCATGACGGTTCAGCTTCTCTGCATGCTTCACTCGTGTGCATCTTCTGGCGGCTTGCAAACCGCGAGCCACCCGCAAGATCCAGTCACGAGTCCCTGCTTCACTGCATAGTCTTGAACATTTCTTCACACTCTCTCACACACTACCCTTACATGATTCCCACCTAAATACAGGGTTTCTAAGTGCTGAATTACTAGCAAATTGGCACGGAATAAAGCCAACAGAATGGTTGATTAAATTCAACCTTACACAAAATAATCTCAAGATTTAACTTATAAGTCTACAGAATTATAAACCTATGCTCTGATACCATAACTGTGACACCCCAAACCCATACCAAGGATTCAGATGCAAGACCTGTCTTATAAATAATCATCATTTGCTATAATAGAATAGAGCGTAATTCAATATACACAAATAAGAATCAAACCATCAAATCTTTCTTATAAAATCCATCAAACTAATCCTTTGACAATCTCAATTAGTTTTAGGACATATGTGAATCATGTTAGGAACATATGTCATTTAGAATTGACTAATCCTTTGACAAAATGCACTATACTTGTACTTGGATAGATCTAGGATGTGTTTAATACTTTAAGGAACAAGAGTTCAAGTCCAAGTGTTAAAACCATGCAAATTTGTCCAAGAATCAAGTGAAGAAGTGCTAGATTTTAAAGTTCGACAGTTAGCTCGACAGATAGCATCTATCGAGGTTTAAAAGGGATCTTCAGCCTGATGCTTAACAGCTGTTCGATAGATAACCTATCTATCGAGATTTACGAAAATCAGTTTTTCAGATTTGATTTCACACAAATTTTTGTATATTTGTTTAGGCTTTCTTTTCTCACAACCCTAAACATATATAAGGATTATTTTAAGGGCCGTCACAACTAATGCAACTTAATGCAAAAGTTTTTCACAAGCATATTGTGACCGGAGACATATGCCTTAGTTCATCTTTCTCTTGAAGAAGCTGCTGCGTTTGTATGCCATAGGGTTTTGTAACCAAGGAGCTTCTTGATCTTCATCGTGTTGATGAACTGAAGAACTTTGCAGCCAACATCCTTCTCAAGTTGGCGGTTAGTCACGTACTTGGATCTGTGCATCGATTAGTTAGTCATGTATTGAGAGTCGTGCATTGAAAAGGAGAGATTGTCACTACAGAACAAGTCCAATTGGGTATTGGGGTAAGGGTTCAACTGTAGGTTGGTATAAGGTACTGGGATTCCTTTATTTGTAACCGCTTGTTGTGATAATAGTGGATTCTCAGGAGTGGTGACCTTAAAATCACCCGGTGGGGTTTTTGCTTTGGAGATTTTTCCCATTCATAAACAAATCACTGTGTCAACTTTATTTTTCGCTGCATATTAACTTAGTTGGTGATTTGGTGATTTGTTTGTGCTACCACACATATAGCATGTTAATCGGATTAATTAATTAACTTGGCTAATAAATTGGTTAATTCATCACAATGGGTCAATAAATTCTTGGCCTATCAATTAGTTTCATGAATACTAAACTCACTATCCTATGAAAACATAATAAAATAGTCCATCAACTAACATAGCTCCAAAAGAAGTCTTCAATCTATAACTCCAATGATCTACCACCAAAAGATATTTCATTGCTCTAATCGGAAGGGTGGAGAAAGGGGGGTGAGCTAGAAGCTCAATAAGAGACTACATAACATGAGGATGTCTCTTAAAACAAAATAATAGTATCATTGACAAAATATAATCTTTACAAAACATTTACAAATAGTTTTAACAGTAATATAATATATTATATAAAACTATCAGGAAGTAAACATTTAACTATAACAATGTAATTAGTAAATAAAATAGTAACCACTTTTTTTTTATAGAATGAAATAGTAACCACTTTAGTTGGCCAAAATACACTAAATAGATAGAACCAATATAATATAGTAATAAACAATTTTTCCACTTATAAAGACCAATAACAATAAAACAAAAGTTTGATACAGAAAACATTAGTCAAACAAAGACATAAACTGCTAAACACTCAGTGGGTGATTTTCGTGGGAAACAATAACAATAACCTCAAAAAGGCAACACTAGCTCCAAAGAGCAAACAATAACACTGACTCCGAAGAGTAAACGATAACATTGCACCACACCATAATAACACCACTTCAGCCGAAGACCAACACTTAACCCTGTGTTGGCAAGTGTTGCAAACTGTCCAGCTGACCATTTGAAAACATTCTTACTTTATTACAATATTGTCAATACCAATCATATATCATATAATGAATACTTTCTCAAAATATAACAATGTATTCAGTAAATGAAATAACAATGTAATTAGTAAATAAAACAGTAACCACTTTAGTTGGCCAAAATACACTAAATAGATAGAACCAATGTTTTGAGTCATTCTTAACGTGTACAGTTTCAAAGTAACACACAAGAAATAATAAAATTCAAGTATATATAAAGCATTAATAACGGTATAATTTTTTTGAAACTTCACTTTTACAAATATGTGTGTGTGTGTATATATATACACACGCGCGTCTTGAGAGATGTCAAGTTCTGAGCTCCACTTACCTCTAGTTGCTAAACCAAGCTTCACTTAAAATGTCTGAATCAATGTAAACTAGAACCTAAATAAGGATCAAATAACTCAATAAGGGCAGGTTTCGAATAACCAAAAAGTCCTCTAAAAAAACTTTTCCATAGCCACTGTGAAGATTTCGCAATATTAAATCTAACATAGCTTTCTAATATACATCATGTCTATACTATATTTTATATAATTATAGTGTAATCCCTAATATTACAATCTGCTATGGATGTCTATATAGGCTTAACTTATAAAGAATGGTGATGCTACTCCACATATATATTAGAATCTCTTTCAAAATCAATAAACTAATGAACCTTTCCTATGAATTAACGTGGGGATGACCTCTTTTCCAATGAACCCATAAACTAACGTGGTCAATATAGGTACTTACATGATGACCTCTTTTCCTATGAATCTATCAATATAATTCTAAGACTTCCATGCGACTATGATATGATGAATCCTAAGTCAAAGATGCGTTTAATGATTTTCAATAAAGCATGCATAGACAGATGTTTATCTCAATACAAACAAACTTGCTGGCTGCCTCTAGAAGTACCAAGCTATTCTATTCTTTTCAATGTAGAGAAACCCTAATTCTCTGCTCTTAAACCTTTACACGCTAAACATTGATTTCTTCTCTTTGTCCTCTTTTTTTTTTTCAAAATCTTGCAGTCACTCTCTACGTTTTACGTAAGAAACACTAAATTACGCTTCAGCTTTACACGTTAAATCTGTTTCCTACTTGGGCCAGAATTTAAAACCTACTAAAACTTGTCTCTTTAGCCTCCAAGAAGCCCTTAAAACTTAAATAAGCTTCCAAGACTTTAATTCCCACTTAAACTCAAATTAAAGTTGTTTAGATAGGTTAGAACTCTAAAGAATTCCAATAACACTTAAATTCCTAATCCAAATAGGTTTTAATCTCTTATCATTTTCCTTTACTAATAAGGAGACTAAAAGTTTAATATGAATAATCCACAAAATAACTCTCTACATTACATCTTTTTTATTTATTTTCTTTGTAGATATCATTATATAAAATAATATCACTTTCAAAATAAATTAAATAATTCATCAACTCCACTCTACAAGCAATTAAATTAAATTTAAGTGAGGCAGGTGTTACACATTAACCCCAAATGTTTATTGGGTTGAGTCAAGACTTAAATGAAATTGGTCATGGGCGGGTTAATGGGTTTGAGTAAAAATTGATGGAAATATGCATGTACGCAGCGAAAAATTAACGGATCTACTTCATTCGCAATTGATAACATGCACTATGTAAGTTTCAGAAATAAGAACAAGAGAGTGTACCTTGATGCGGTGAAATTCAAAACCAAAGATGAAGAGTACTTGGGAATACTTTTAATCTTCACTCCAATTCCACTTGATGCCCAATATGTGTGGTCTCTCAATCAATTATGTGTATGTGTTCTAAAGAGAATGAAAAAGTGTCTAACACTCACATACATACCATTTCATGTTCTTACTAAAATTCTGTATGTTTCTCTCCATATAATTGATTATCTAATTGGGCTAGTCTTTTGGGTCTTTCCAATTGGGCTTTAGTGTGTGGCTTGGAGTGGGACCAAAAGGGAACAAATAAGACTCTAGCTCCAATGGGCCTTGGGCTTTTCTGTCAACTCTTGACAAGTCCAAAATTACCATTAATTATATTTAATACCACTATATAAATATAATTGCACTCTAAGCCTTATTAATAAAATTATATCCCAAGACTTTATTGTACATGCAACCCCTTCATAAAATATTCGTAGTAATACAAAGTCATTAATGTAGACTGCCACTTTGTAGATTACTATATCTTAATCCTTGAGTACCTGGTTTAATCCTTTATGTTATTCATCATATATTTATGAATCCAATTTCATAAATATATATTTTAGTCTTACTAAAGTGGTTAGGCCTAACTTTCTGAATAACAAATGCATTAAACTTATCTCAAGGGAATATTTTGTATTTCCGCTAAGAGACTATGAATTCCATCTTGAGAATATATGTTCCATCAACACTAAATATGGCTGCCCAACATACTGAGATTTTGACCGTTACATTAGATCTCACTCCTGATATATCAAAGCAACCTACACTTCATGATCAGGTCCATTATTCTCTCAGGATTAAGAGTTCATGTAGATAGAAGTCGTGAGATTTATTATTCAATTGACAATCGTTAGGAGAATAATAAATCTCACAGCGGTCCAGTTCAATATGTCTTAACTCTTAAAACATATCAACTAGAAGTCTCCACTTCCATGATCAAGATAAATCATCTTAGTTGATATGTTATAGTCTTCGCAGATGAAATGCCCAATTTCATCACCGACTACGAACTACAATTCTAAGTTTACAATGAACTTGTGACTTATATCTTTTGTGACTAAATCACATAAATCACATACAATGCATCTCATGGACTATATGATAATGTCCGAATATTCATGTTACCGTTATTTCAGATAATAATAAAACAACTTTATTAATCACAACATTAAGCCATACATTATTTAACATATAATATCATACATAATATCATACATGGCATCTTACAATAGGATTTAAGGGCACTAATCCTAACAAAAATTACCATTTCATAAGATGTGTGGATGACAATTGGGTGAGTTCAGGTGGGTCATAAATGGGATGGGTAAAAACCCATTTATGATCCATTTAACTAATTAGTCATTGCCCATACCCAACCTAACCGAATTATTGATGGTAAACCTTAACACACCCATTTAGCAATTAATATATGAGCATATGGGTTTGGCTTATCTCTAGTAAAATTTTAACAAAATATCTCCTTTTATTTTAAATAGGAATGGTCACATCACCCACTAACAAACTTACAGTGGAGATTAAAACCCAACCTAGTATACACGTTTTTAACCTCAACCGTTTGTTGAGACAATGGTGATGTTGCAACATTTTTAAGAAATAAAAGGAGATCTCTTGTTAACATTCCATCGGATGTAAGCTGAACCCAGAATATATATAACAAAAATACCCCTAAAACCTGAAATATGATCAAAATATCTTCAAAACCTCAAAAAATTACCAAAATACTCTTGAGACCTACTTCAAAATGACCAAAATACCTCTAAACCTAAAAAATGACCAAAATAACTCCTTGTCGATACTGTATTTTTTTGCCTCGATTAGTGTTTCAAAATATTGATTTAGACCTTAAAAAAGTAAAAATCACGTTTTTGAAAACCAAAAGTTGGAAACTACGTGAAAAAAGTCCTATCTACCTTGATTGGATGACAGAATTAACCATCCGAGATTTTAAAATTTCAAACTTGCCATTTCTAATTTCTAGCAAAGTTTGAACAACGTTGACTAAACCCTAATCGGGAGTGGTCAAAACGTTGACTTTTTGATCCAACCGTTTGATTGAGGTAAATTTTTAACCATCTTAAATATCATGAAATTACCTTTGAAATGACAGTTCACGGGCCAAACTCGGAGTCAAAACGGATGAAATATCAAGAATATACAAAAATCCTAATTAAATGTATTATTTTTAAGGTAAATGGGTTGTTTTTTAGGTGTTTTCGTGCAATAATTGTACCAATCTAGCCACAACCGGTGTGAATTTCCTAAACCAGATGGAAGCATGATGGGTTAGCTGCCTTCCATACAAAGGGCTTGACGATATCTTTTTCGGATTGGGAGAAATGAATTTTTCAAGAATAGTGCTATTAAATTTTCAACAATACATTACCTCCCTTTCAAACGCGATATCTAGACAACCGTAGCTCCAAATAAGATGATGCCAGAACCTATGAAAGCTAGACATCCAAAAATATCTATGTGAGAGACCGGGGTAAAACCTATTGGGTGCTCTCAAAAAAGGGTGTAAGCATCGGCACCTTCCCTTTTCAGGATCATATGGAGTCACCACTTATTTTATAAGTAAAATAAGAAAACTATACAAATTACAACACATCTTGAATAATACACATTCTCATTAATTGGAAACAATTACATCTTGATAGAAAAAAAAACTTTACATGGCTTTGTTTCCTAGTTACAATCTAGCAAAGAAATACAAGGCTTTGCTTCCTAGTTACATTCTACAAAATAAAAATAAGACACTAAATTTACCAACCTAAGATTCGGGGGCTAGGTTACAAGATGGGAAGGTGTTAGGCACCCACCTTGCCCAGACAGAGTTTGGTCTTCTAGACTTTAATTGACCTTTTAAATACCCATTAAAAAAATGACATGCAAATGTTTGTGTCAATATTCTTAAATCCAAAGTTGGTTAAGGTGCAAAATCCTAGATCTGTTGCACTTATGTAAGGAGAAATCACATCTGAACTTTATTTAGAAAAAAAAAAAGAAGATTTTTAAGAGAAGTTAAAATTGAGCCAAATGAATTTTTTGATAGAAAAATTCAGATTTGATTTTTTTTTTTAAAACAAGGAATAGATTTATTTATTTATTTTTTTTTAAAGGAGGGTTTTCAAATCTGATTTATTAATTAAACAACATAATGAATCTCCAAAAGGAAAATCCAAATCTGAATGTTTAATTAAGAAACATAATGGTTTTCAAGAGAAATTGCAGATCTGATTTTCAAAGTAAAAGGAATGAATTTTTAGAATAAAATTCAGATCTGATTTGTCAAAGTAAAAATTCATGAGTTTTTAGAATAAAAATTCAGATCTGAACGGTGCTTTTGGAAAACAAAGGAGACTTGAAAAGTAATTTCAGACTTGATTTTTGGTTTTGGAAAAAAATGGAGATTTGAAAAAATAATTCAGATATGATTTTTGGTTTTGGAAAACAAGAGAGATTTGAAAAAATATTTCAGATCTGATTTTTGTTTACATAAAGCAACAAATCTAGGATTCAATCATATGCATTACATAATTATATGAACAAAACACATATGCAAAAATAGACATTCATCATATAATCACTAGAAAGAAAAATCAACATAAATAAAAGAAAGAGCATGTTATAAACAGCATGGAGAATTGAATTTCATGGAAATAGAAAGATGGAAACTTACCTGCATGAACGTATTCTACAAGTAGAGAATTATCCTAGAGATCAAGGAGTATGAATTTTTTAAAGATCTAAGTAAGGTCCACTTAGCAGAAAAGAAATTCCTAAAGCAAAACTTTCAGAATTTCTTTAACGTAAAGGGAGAGAGAGATCAGAAAAGGGTCCTAATTTCTGATTTTAATTCCCTATTTATAGAGGTTCGGTGCTTAGAAAATAGGCTAGGTTGGATCAGATACGAATTAGGTCGTGAATGATTGTTTGGAATGAGTGTCTCATGAGAAGTGAGACGAGGGTTGGAAGAATGAGAACCAGAGATGCACATAGACAACGAGTTAAGAGCATTAAACACTTTCTTTAACAACATGCTATTATCACTCAAATCTGGTTTACCCTCTTTAGCACAACTTCCAAGAAGCTCAAGTTTCTCTTTTCTTTTTATTCTTTTAACAGCTTGAAACTTAGAGCAATGAGGTCTTAGATGACCAAAGGCACCACAATGGTGACAAACAATGTGTTTAGGTCCACTAGGCCTTTTGAGAAGGGATCTCGCAACATGAGTTTGTTCTCTCTTTAACTTGGGGCATTGGGGTCTTATGTGACCGATCACACCACAATGGTGGCAAGTATGAACAAACTTAAATTCACTTAATTTCCTAGGATGGGACCTAAACAGAGGCTTAGGCTTAAGAGCCTTTCTCTCCACCTTTTGATTCCTTTTATGTGGAGGAATATACACCGATTTGTCTTTTGAGGTAGAACACACAATAGGCACAAAATCGGGTACCACAACATGATTGCAACATATATTATCATCATTTTTATCAACAGGTTCAACAATCAAACACTTGGCATGCATCTTAAGAGATTCATTTTCACATTTAAGATCATTAACTAGTTTGTTAGACAAAACAAGTTTAGCATCCAAGTCCATATTTAGACATTCAAACTCTTTCAGCTTTTCAAGAGAATTTTCAGCAAACTTCTTATATTTTTCAACCAATTTATTGGATTCATTGAGCTTAACAATCAAATCATCCTTTTCACAACGAAACTTGCTCAAATTCTTATGAAACTTCTTAGCTCCTTTCTTCAAGAGTTTGTCAACAACACCCATAGATTCAAGTAACATGTCATCACAATTATGAGGATTAACACTCATAGAGGCATTTTCACAAACACATGGCATGTTGCAATCAACAATATCCATAAAAGCATACAAAGCATTATCCATGGCAAAGAACACAAGGGGTCAAGGATCACACTTAGGTAATGAAACCAAAACAAGTGTACCCGCTCGAATACCAATTGAAAGCTCAAAAATGTGTTAAAAACACAAGAGCTGTTTAGACCCCCAATTAAAATTACGGCTAGATTGCTTTTACTCTAACTTATCTAAGTGCGGAAACAAGAGTAAATGAAGCGCAATAAACCGATACTACTCTAGTGCATAAACATGAACAACAAACATTAAAAGCAAAGAACAAGAGTAAAGGAAGAGAGAATGCAAACACAAGATAACATGCCGATGTGTTATCGAAGAGGAAACCGAAGAACTCGGCGAAAAACCTCTTCGCCGCCCTCCAAGCGGTAATCGATCCACTAGATAATCAGTTGGGATACATGGGTTAGCAAGAGACCCTCTAAGCCTAATCTACCCGATGTACCTAAGCCCTCCAAGCTCCTACTCCAACAAGGCTTCTCGGAACCGTGTCTTGTCTAGCTCTCCGGATCCCGCAATCCACCTGATTGCATCCGCCAAGCCTTACCGGCTTCTTTTGGCAATTCCCCAAAGCTTCCTAAGCTCCAAAACACTCTCTACACTCTGAATAGGTGTGAGTTGTGTTTAGGTACAAATCTCTTCTCAAGGTATGACAATGGGAGAGGGATGGAGAAGAGGCTATAATGATTTCTAACTAAGGATGAGTAGCTCTCTCTCAAAAAGATGGGTGTGTGTGTTGTAGAAAATCTATTTAGGGTTTTTCTCTCTGAATGACCTCTTTTACATTTGTGGGTAATGAGGGTGTATATAGCATGGGTGAAGGGTAAGGAAGTCACTCTAAAAAATCCTCCAGGCAGAATGTTTCACAACTACCTCGCGGGAAGGCCTTACCCGCGAGACAATCGCAATACTGACAGCCTGGCACGACTCTTCAGCTTCCAGCATATGCTTCTCACATGGCTCTTTCGCGGGTTAGCTTCTCGCAAAATCCACTGATCTTCAATTAAGATTGAGTCTTCACCAACTTAATACTAAACCCAATACAATAAAATCCCACAAAATACAAGAAACAAAATTAATGCAATTACAACACTTTTTGTCATGGAATAAAGCCAACATAAAACATAGTTGTAAATAATAACTTTACAGGTTGAATTCTTATCCTTAAAAAATTGAAATAGATGTGTTTTAGCTTGATCTAATGATTTCTAGGTTGGGCCTTGAAGCTGTGCCAATCGACAATTGGGAAATGCTAATCAGCACTTGCCATGTGCCGATTAGCACTCCAAGAGTGCCGATTGGCACTCTCAAGTGTCGAGCCCAATTCTCTCTTTTGGTTCGATCTGGACTCTTTTTTAGGGGTTTTCTGAGTCAGGAATTGTACCTAGACGTATTTTTGACTCGTGTTCCAGGATAAATTCCCTTTTATTTTGATGATTAGGGCCTTAAAATAATAATTATCTGATAGATAAATATTCTAAACAGACTTAATTATCAACAATTCCCTTGTTATTTGATTATCCATTTTATTCCTATGCAATCAAGCCTATTTCCGATAAAAACCAATAGTCAATCACACAAATTATTTAATTAATTTTAATTGTTTGACCAGTCATAATTAATTTCAATTAATCACACGTGATCAGCTTTACCTTCATACAATGCATGCAGATCGTGAAAACTCGATCTTGTGATATCTTTCAATC
Organism: Notholithocarpus densiflorus; assembly: GCA_030021035.2. Lineage (NCBI taxonomy): Eukaryota > Viridiplantae > Streptophyta > Magnoliopsida > Fagales > Fagaceae > Notholithocarpus > Notholithocarpus densiflorus. Next base: position 8,262,993 of record JARYZH020000013.1, on the reverse strand, counting down.
CGACGGTCCGATTTGGAATCAGGCATATTGTCGCGTCCATTAGAATCTTGAGATCATTTTCATGATATGTGATGAATGATTTAATGCATGAAATGCAACTATGAATTTTGGGTATTTGCAAAGGTCATTTTAGTCATCTTCCAAAATTAAATTATGGGTACAAAATCGAGTGTCTACAAAATGCCCCTCATTGACAGAGCTTGAAAAGCGAATGTCAATGTAAAAAAAAGACTCTTGTCAAGTTGTGATTTACAACTATGTTTTATGTTGGCTTTATTCCATGACAAAAAGTGGTGAAGACTCAAGCTTAATTGAAGATCAAGTGGATTTCGCAAGAAGCTAACCCGTGAAGTAGCCACATGAGAAGCACATGACTGGAAGCTGAAGAGTCGTGCCAGACTGTCAGTTTCACGAGTATCTCGCGGGTAAGGCCTTCCCGTGAGGTAGTCGCGAAACATTCTGCTTAGAGGATTTTTATGTGTGACTTTCGTACCCTTCACTCATACTATATATACCCTCATTACCCAAAAATGTATGAGAGGCCATTCAGAGAGAAAAACCCTAGATATGTTTTCTACAACACACACACCCATCTTTTAGAGAGAGAGTTACTCATCCTTAGTGAGAAATCATTGTAGTCTCTTCTACTTTCCTCTCTCATTGTCATACCTTGAGAGGAGATTTGTACTTAAACACAACCCACACTTTTCAAAGTGTAGAGAGTGTTTTGGAGCTTGGGAAGCTTTGGGGAATTGCCAAAAGAAGCCGGTGAGGCTTGGCGGATGCAATCAGGCGTATTGCGGGATTCGAAAAGCTAGACAAGACACGGTTCCGAGAAGCCTTGTTGGAGTAGGAGCTTGGAGGGCTTAGGTACATCGGGTAGATTAGGCTTGGAGGGTCTCTTGCTAACCCATGTATCCCAACTGATTGTCTAGTGGATCAATTACCGCTTGGAGGGCGACGGAGAGGTTTTTCACCGAGCTCTTCAGTTTCCTCTTCGATAACACATCGGCGTGTTATCTTGTGTTTGCATTCTTCTTCCTTACTTTTTTGCCTTTCATTTTACTGCTGTATTATTATGAATATGGGTTAGAGTAGCTTGTTTGTTTATTCGCTCGCTTTTACTCTATTCCGCACTTAGTATAAGTTAGAGTAAAATCTATCGATCCGTAACTTTAATTTGGGGGTCTAAACAGCTTTTGTGTTTTCACACATTTTCAACTCTGATTTTAGTAACCATGATTTAATTAAGGTTGATTTTTCAAAGATTTCCTAGCCCTAGAACCTAGAACCTTGGGACGTAGAACTAGTGTTTTACTGTTTTACAAAAAATGAGTGATATGGACATGTAATCTACTTGATAATTGATGAACCTGGATAAAATCTTGAATGCCGATGAAGTAATTGAGAACTATATTCGCTCGATCTAAAATGAGGTAACCGAGAACTATATTCACCTGATCTAGAAGCTGACTAAGAACTTTATTCGCCCAATCAGAAGTAAGGTAACCAGGAACTGTGTTTGCCCGATTTAGAAGTAGACTGAGAACTTTACTTGCCCAATCTAACTTGGAATGAGGTGGCTAGGAACTGTATTCACCCGATCTGGAAGTAGACTGAGAACTCTATTTGCCCGATCTGGAAGTAGACCGAAAACTCTATTCACCTAATCTAGAAGTAGACTGAGAACTCTATTCGCCCAATCTAACTTATAATAATTGAGAACTTTATACTCCCAATCTGGAATAAGGTGACCAGGAACTATCTTCGCCCAATCTGGAAGTAGACTGAGAACTCTATTCACCTAATCTAATTTAGAATGATTGAGAACTCTATTTGCCCAATCTGGAATAAGGTAACTAGGAACTGTATTCGCCCGATCTGGAAGTAGACTAAGAACTCTATTCACCCAATTTAACTTGGAATGAGGTGACCAGGAACTATATTCGCTCGATCTGGAAGTAGATTGAGAACTCTATTCGCCCAATCTAACTTAGAATGATTGAGAACTTTATACGCCCAATCTGGAATAAGGTGACCAAGAACTATATTCGCCCAATCTAGAAGTAGACTGAGAACTCTATTCGCCCAATTTGGAGTAAGGTGACCAGGAACTGTATTCGCCCAATCTGGAAGTAAATTGAGAACTCTATTCACCCAATCTAACTTGGAATGATTGAGAACTCTATATGCCCAATTTGAAATGAGGTGACCAGGAACTGTATTTGCCAGATTTGAAAGTTAATTGAGAATTCTATTCGCCCAATCTGACTTGAAATGAGTGAGAACTCTATTCGCCCAATCTAGAATAAGGTGACCGAGAACTATATTCGCCCGATCTGAAAGCCGACCGAGAACTCTATTCGCTCAACCTGAAAATCGACAAAAAATCAAATTAATATTTTGATGATTGAGACTTTATCTGCTCAACTTAGGGAATTTTCCGATCCTTTTTGTTTCACTGAAAGTGATCAATTTTATCCTTATGAGTTTTTTTTCTTTTCCTTATTTTTCTTTATTTTTTATTTATTATTATTATTTTTTGATGAGTTAACTCAAGTTTGACCGAGTCAACTCAGTCAAACTTGAGTTGACTCAGCAACTCAAGTGAAAGGGGACAAGCCCCCTTTTATTTTTTTGCTCCATCATCTTTTTTATTTATTCTTCTTCCTTCTTCCTCTTCCTCCATTGTTACTATTCCAAGCTCCATTCCTCTTACATTTTCTCTTTTTCCACACCATTTCTTGCTAGAAAATCACTTCTCCAAGCTTCTAAACTTGATTTCTACCATTCCCTTGAATATTTCTTCAGATCTTTGAGTTTTTGAGCCTCTTTGAAAAACCCATTTTCATTCTTCATCTTTCCACTTCCATGGCATTTCCTCTTGGACCACCTAAATTCCTTACATTTAATGGGAAGAAGTACACCACCCATCCGTAGAATGAAATGATGAAGAGGGACTTCTTCAAGACTTAAGCACTCATGCTCCACACCCATCCAACAAAGATTTCAAGGTGAGCTAATTTTTTTTTTTTTTGTTGTTGGTAAATTTGTTGATTGCCTGTTTTATTAGGAAATTTATGATGAGGCATTGTCATTGTTGGTTATTTGCATTTGTGGGAGTTTTTGGATGTTATATGATTTGGATGGAAATTATTGTGTGGGCATGTTGATTTTTTGGGGCATTTTTGAATTGTTGAGTTGTTTGGTATTGTCAAATTTGGACAATGTTGGTCATTGGTTGAGTTTTGTGTTGGATATGATCATGAACATTGTTGGACAAATTTTGATTGATTATGGGAAATTGATGTGTAGACAAAATTGGGTAAGCTCATCTTTTATGGGCATGAAAATTTTTGGTGTAGAGGTTTGGGCATTATTTTTAATGGGTATGGAATTTTTTTTTTTTTTTTTTTGGGTTGGATATATGTTTGGGTCATTGTTGAGTGATTTTATGGAAATGAAGGATTTTGTTTTGGTTGATTGGGGTATTGTTAGGATGTCGTATAATTTAAATTTGTGAAATGGCATTTGGGCGCGGCTAATTTTGTGAGGGGCATCTTTACCTGTTTGTTGGGATTTTGGAATAAGTATTTTTGGAACAGGGTATTTTTTTGTGGATGTTACGATGGTTGGCAAGGTTTCGTTTTTGGTTTTCTTGTTTTTGTTTTTGTTGTTTGTTTATATTTCTCATATGGGGTATTCTTCTTAATCGTAGAATCTCAAGAGCCAGGGTAGTCTATAGTTATTGAAACACGGGTGGGCGGCGTTATCCTCAAACATTAGAAATGTCATCAATGAAGCTGGCTTCAAAACCTTTTTCCAATCTCTTTTGGATTACGACACCACTGAGTACAAGGATCTTCAACTGCTTGTCACATTGTCTGAGCGATGTGGAAAAACATATGGAAAATACAGTTTTGTATCTCATACAAAAACAAGCAGCGGAATATAAACGGATTTACTTCATTCATGTGAGATAGCATGCAACGTCTGAGTTTTAAAAACAAAGAACAAGAAAGCGTACCTTGATACAGCAAAATTCAAAACAAATGAAGATTGGACTTGAGAAGCCTTTCAATCTTCACTCCAATTCCACAATGTGCCTAAGATGTGTGGTCTCTCAATCAGTTCTATATGTAATTATTCAAGAGAATAACCAAGTGTCTCACTTAAGAAAAACTCTGATTCTTTCTCCTTTTTAATCACACATATATTTCTGCACTTAGCAGTTACTTTATTTAATAACTCTTATTAAATAAATAACTGATTATCTAATTGGGTTAGCCTTTTGGGCCAACGCAATTGGGCTTTAATGCGTGGCTAGGAGTGGGGCCAAAAGGGACAAATAAAGCTCTAGCTCCAATGAGCTTTGGACTTATCTGTCAACTCTTGACAAGCCCAAAGTTACCATTAATTATATTTAATACCACTATATAAATATAATTGTACTCTAGGCATTATTAATAAATTATATCCCAATACCTTATTAAACATTTAACCCCTTCATGGAAATATTGGTAGTAATACAAAGTCATAAAGTGTAACTGTCACTATGAAAATTACTACCTCTTGATCGTTGAGTACCCAGTTTAATCCTTTAAGTTATTCATATATATATATATATATATTATGAAATCTAATTTCATAAAATATAAACTTTAGTAACTTTTTACTAAAGTGGTTAGGCCTAACACTCTAAATAATCAAACTCATTAAACTTATTTCAAGGAAATATTTTATATCTCTATAAAGAGACTATGAATTCCATCTTGAGAATATGTGTTCCTTCAACATTACGTGTGGTTGCCCAATATATTGAGGTTTTTACCGTTTGTCTAGATCTCACTTCTGATATATTAAAGCAACCTACATTTCATGATCGGTTCACTATTCCCTCAGGATTGAGAGTTTATGTAAATGAGAAGTCGTGAGATTTATTATTCGTTTGACAGTTGTTGATAGAATAATAAATCTCACAACAGTCCAGTTCAATATATTTTATACACTTAAAACATATTAACATATCAACTAGAAGTCTCCACTTCATGATTAAGACAAATCATCTTAATTGACATGTTATAGTCTTCGCAGATGAAATGTCCAATTTTATCACCAACTACGAACTAAAATTTTGAGTTTACAAAGAACTTGTGATTTATATCTTCTGTGACCAAATCACATAAATTATATACTATGCATCTCAAGGACTATATGATAATGTCCAAACATTTATGCTACCATTATTTTAGATAATAATAGAACAAGTATATTACATAGAACATAATGTCATACATGGCATACAATAGGATTTTAGGGCATTAATCATAACAAATCTCTCACTTGCCATTAGCGCACTAATCTAACTCCCATTCCCTCCAGGTGTGACTTAAAAGTCTTCTGGGGCAAAGCTTTGGTAAAGGGATCTGCCAGATTATTTGCACTATCAATCTTTGCTACTACCACATCTCCTCGAGCCACAATGTCTCGAATAATATGATACTTTCATTCTATGTGCTTTCCTTCCTTGTGATTCCTTGGATCTTTGGATTGTGCAACTGCTCCACTATTGACACAGAACAAAGTGATTGGAACTTGCTCCATTCTCATAACACCAAGATCAGAAAGGAATTTCTTGAGCCAAACAGCTTCTTTTGTTGCTTCACAAGCAACAACATATTCAGCTTCAATGGTGGAGTCAGCAATACAAGATTGCTTAACACTCCTCCAACTTATGGCTCCAACTCCCAAGGTGAACACACAACCTGAAATGGACTTTTTGAAATCAAGATCTAACTGAAAATTAGAATCTGTGTAACCAATAGGTATCAAATCCTCACATCGATAAACTAGCATATAGTCTCTCGTTCTCCTTAGATACTTAAGAATATGCTTTACAGCCTCCCAATGTTTTGGTCCTGGATTTGATTGATATTGGCTGACTATTCCAACAGAATAACAGATATTTGGCCTAGGACATAGCATGGCATACATGGGACTTCCCACTGCAGAAGCATAAGGAACTTGTCTCATCATATTTTCTTCCTCAAAAGTCTTAGACCTTTGGTCATCAGACAGAGGAAGTCCATGTCTGAAAGGAAGCAATTCTTTCTTGGAGTTTTGCATGCTAAACTGTTCTAGAACCTTATCTATATATCCAGCTCGTGACAAACCTAACATTCTATTCTTGCGATCTCACCAAAGCTTGATCCCTAGAATGAACCCAGCTTCGCCCCAGTCCTTCATATCAAATTGGCTTGACAACCAAACCTTTACTGATGACATTACCCCTACATCATTTCCAATGAGTAGAATATCATCAACATAAAGCACTAGGAATATTACTACTTTATCTTGATGTCTTTTGTACACACATGGTTCATCAAGATTTTGTTCAAAACCAAATGACTTGATTGCTGGATCAAATTTGATGTTCCATGATCTAGATGCTTGCTTAAGTCCATAAATGGACATTTTCAACTTGCATACCATATGCTCTTGGTTCTTCGCTATGAAACCTTCCGGCTGCATCATGTAAATTTTGTCTTCAAGATTGCCATTTAGAAAAGCAGTCTTGACATCCATTTACCAAATCTCATAATCATAATGAGCAGCAATGGATAAGAGAATTCTGATAGATTTAAGCATGGCTATTGGTGAAAAAGTTTCTTCATAATCAATACCTTCTTTTTTTGTATACCCTTTAACCACTAGTCTTGCCTTAAAGGTTTCAACATTTCCATCTATCCTTCTCTTTCTCTTGTAAACCCATTTGCAACCTAATGCCATTAGGCGCCTTTACAAGATCCCAAACTTGATTGGAATACATAGAATCCAATTCAGATTTCATAGCTTTGACCCAATGATGTGCATCTATATCTTTCATTGCCTCTTCATAAGTGTAAGGATCAGATTCAACCTCTTCTGATATAGCTTCATAAGTTTCTCCTAGACCTATAAATCTTACAGGTGGCCTAATAATCCTCCTACTACGACGAGGCTCTTGTGTACAAGTCATCTCATGAGTAATGTCTTGTGGTGTATCTGATACAACCACATCATTTCTAGTTTCATCCATTGATTGCTCAATTACAGGTTCATTCATTTCAGCTAAGACAACTCTACTTTTAGGAGTAAAATCATTCATATAGTCATTTTCTAAAAATTTGGCATTTGTACTTACAAATACATTATTATCTTTATGACTATAGAATAAACCTCCAACAGTTCCTTTTGGATAACCTACAAAGAAAACCACTTCTGTTTTAGATTGTAACTTGTCAGACTTTCCTTTCAACACATGTGCTAGACAACCCTAAATATGGAGATGTCTCATACTAGGCTTACGCCCAATCCACGACTCTACAGGTGTTTTAGGAACAGACTTCAAAGGTACTAAATTCAGAAGATACATTGTAGTATTTAAGGCATATCCCCAAAAAGAAATTGGTAGAGTTGAATAACTCAACATGGATCTAACTATATCTAAAAGAGTCCTATTCCTTCTTTCTGGTATACCATTTTGTTGTGGTGTTCCAAGTGCAGTCAACTGGGATATAATCTAATTTTTAGTTAAGTAATCCTTGAAATCCCTAAGAAGGTATTTGCCACCACGATTAGATCGAATGGCCTTTATGCAATTACCTAATTGATTCTCAACTTCAGCCCTAAACTCTTTGAACTTTTCAAAAGCCTTGGACTTCCATTTCATTAGGTACACATAAACAAATCTAGAGTAATCATCAGTGAAAGTAATGAAATACTCATAACCAACTCTTGCTTGGATAGACATTGGACCACATACATCTAAATGTACTAGTTCTAACAAATTTTTTGCTCTATATCCTTTTGCATTAAAAGGTCTTTTCGTCATTTTACCTTCCAAGCAGGATTTGCAGACTGGGAATTCATTAAAATCTAATGGTTCTAAAAGCCCATCTTTCACAGTCTTTGGATCCTGTTTGAATTAATATGACCCAAACGCAAATGCCAAAGATATGCATCGCTAGTAGAAGGAAATTTTCTCTTTAACGATTTTACATGTGAATTATTATCTAATTCAGAATTGTATAATTCATGCTTATTAGGAGTTATAATATAAAGACCATCAACAATATTGCCAGAACAGATAAACACTTTATCCTTCTTTATTACAACATTGTCTTTCAAGATAACACAATATCCATGTTTACCTAACTAAGTTGTAGAAATTAAATTCCTACGAACATTAGGTACATATAAGCAGTCTGCCAATATTAAAACCCTAGAATCAAAGCATAAATTAAACACTCCAACAACTACAACTAGAATTTTGCTCCCATCAGCCAAAGTAAGAAACAATTCCCCTTCATTTAGCCTTCTGGTCTCTTGGAACCCCTGCAAAGTATTGCAGATATGATTAGTACAACCTGAATCCACACACCAGGAATCCATGGGATTATGTACTAAACAAATCTCAAGAAGGAATGATCTCATCACATCTTTATTCTTGCCAGCTATGAATTTTGGATAGTTCCTCTTCCAATGACCTTTCTGTTGGGATTAGTACCCTTAAATCCTATTGTATGATGCTATGTATAATATTAAGTATGACATTATGTGTGACTCAATATTGTGTTTAATAAAGTTGTTTTATTATTATCTGAAATAATGGTAATATGAATATTCGGACGTTATCATATAGTCCATGAGATGTATAGTATGTGATTTATGTGAAAAGTCACAAAAGATATAAATCACAGGTTCTTTGTAAACTCAGAATTATAGTTCGTAGTCGGTGATGAAATTGGGCATTTCATCTGCGAAGACTATAACATATCAATTACGATGATTTGTCTTGATCATGGAAGTTGAGACTTCTAGTTAATATGTTGATATGTTTTAAGAGTTAAGACATATTGAACTGGGCCGCTGTGAGATTTATTATTCTCCTAACGACTGTCAAATGAATAATAAATCTCACGACTTGTATTTGCATGAACTCTTAATCCTGAGAGAATAATGGATCTGATCATGAAGTGTAAGTTGTTTTGATATATCAGGAGTGAGATCTAAATTAACGGTCAAAACCTCAGTATGTTGGGCAGCCACATTTAGTGTTGATGGAACATATATTCTTAAGAAGGAATTCATAGTCTCTTAACGAAGATACAAAATATTCCCTTGAGATAAGTTTAATGGGTTTGTTATTCAGAGAGTTAGGCCTAACCACTTTAGTAAGACTAAAGTATATATTTATGAAATTGGATTTCATAAATATATGATGAATAACATTAAAGGATTAAACCGAGATGTAGTAATTCACAAAGTGGCAGTCTATATTCATGACTTTGTATTACTACGAATATTTTATGAAGGGGTTGCATGTACAATAAAGTCTTGGGATATAATTTATTAATAAGGCCTAGAGTGCAATTATATTTATATAGTGGTATTAAATATAATTAATGGTAACTTTGGACTTGTCAAGAGTTGATAGAAAAGCCCAAGACCCATTGGAGCTAGAGTCTTATTTGTTCCCTTTTGGTCCCACTCCAAGCCACACATTAAAGCCCAATTGGAAAGGCCCAAAAAGCTAGCCCAATTAGATAATCAGTTATATGGAGAGAAACATACAGAATTTGTAAGAACATGAATTGGTATGTGTGTAAGGTTGAGACACTTCTTCATTCTCTCTAAGAACACATAACTGATTGAGGGACCACACATCTTGGGCATCAAGTGGAATTGGAGTGAAGATTGAAAGTGTTCTCAAGGGTTTCTGATCTTCGGTTTTGAATTTCACCGCATCAAGGTACACTCTCTTGTTCTTAATTTTGAAACTTACATAGTGCATGTTATCAATTGCGAGTAAAGTAGATCCGTTAATTTTCCGTAGCGTACATGCATATTTCCTTCACTTTCTCACCACAGTAGTAGCTAAACTCAAGGCGAAAGGAAAATCTCTTCCGAAGTCACAAAGAGGACCACAAACTCAACACTTTTGCCATCATTGTGGAATCCGAGGACACACTAGACCTAATTGCCACAAGCTTCAGGCATTAAAGAATGGCAGCTCTCAAAGGCCAAAAGGACAAAGAAATGGCAAAGGGAACCTCAAGCAATCAAAAGGGCGAGAAGTTGAGTCTAATATTGGTGTGTGATGAAGATGATAGACACCATCACCTCCTGTTTGGCAAACATCACACTAAGGTTTGAGAATCGTAACTCAAGTACCCAATCCTCTAAGGATATCACCCCAAACGTACATGCCGTGTAGGTGAAGAAGGGTACACATGCATAAGCATTAGAACATGTCCATGCATCAATTCTTTCTATATGTTGTGACTTTGTTTGGTTGTTTTCCGAGTAATCATTCTAGCATGTTTTGACAATTTTTTTTTTTTTTTGTTTTTAAAAGCTTTGAATGTTTTCTTTTTGATCAATCTTTACTCTCTTTTGTGTCAAAATCTAAAAACACATAAAAAGTAGAAAATTCAAAAAATTTGATCGGCATTATTGTGTTTTGTCACACGCATGTTTTGCCTTGTACCGTCGTACAAATGGCTTTGTGCATTTACGAGCGTAGCTTGTTCTCTAAGCATTCATATCTTTGTGGGAAAAATCTTGACATCTATGTGACTGTTGTAAATAGATCTTCAAACTTGTCATGAATGATTAGTCAATGGTTTTGTTGATCTTGAGACTTGCGTAGACTTGTGCCTATATATCTTCCCACTCTTTTATTTTTTTGTTTAAAGAGCTCAACCAATGTAAATTTCAAAATGAAAAGAGATAATGAGTTGCAAAAGCCGTCGCACATACTAGTATTTGACTAGGAAAAAGGGAAAGCGACTTTTATGAAAATGTATGGTGCCCAAAAGCCAAGGGCTTACTAATCAAATTGAAATATCAAAAATTTCAAGAATCGATCTCAAAATGGGATGTATTGTTCCAAAATGATCAAATGTTATGAAATGTATGAAGCCAAATGAAAAGCTTCAAAATTATGTGTTCAAGTTTTGTGGGAGGTCATATATGCATACTTCTATAATTGAGATTGGTCACTCTTCCTAGCGCTAATTATATGTGTCTTGGTTGAATTGATCATTGAATTGATCATTGAAGCTTCACATTAGACTAAGGACTATCTCATCTTTGGTACCCACACACATCACACATGTCTATGTTCAATGAATACCTTATTCATTTATGTGATTGTACTTGATTAAATGTGTTGCACTTACTCAATCATATGTTGATCAAACACAAAAAGATTTTTGAGTTTTTTAAATTGTTTTTGGAAAGTGTTTTTGTTTTGAAAATTTTCAAAAACTTCAAAAACTGTGCAACTCTGTTTTGGCGACTCACTCTCGCAGGTCAAGCCAGTTGCGAGCTTACTCAAAAGCTCTCACGACTCTCTAGCGAGTCAAGCCCCCAGTCGCGAAAAAGACTTAGGAAAATTTCAAAATTTTAGGGTTTTTAGCATTTTCGTGACTTAGGTTGGCGACTGGTTCGCAAGTGGAAGCTCCAATCGCGAGTTTACTCATAATGCTTCGCAACTCCCTTCGCGATTTACTCGCGAACGGACCTTCCAGTCGTGAAAAACACTTAGACAAATTTTTCAAAATTTGTCACATGGGATTTTGGCGACTTGACTTGGCGACTTGCTCGCGACTCATTCCAGTCGTGAAAAATGTGTGTTTTACACAAATAGGGTTAAATCCAAGACAGTTTTCAAAGACTTTTCAGTTTTCCCTCGCATCACGTGCTGTTTCATTCTCTTGTCCGCCTCTCCCTCTTCCAAAACCACCATTTTGACTCACAAAACCTCCATTTTCTTCATCAATCCTTCACCAATCTTCAAGAAAAGGTATGGGTTTTCTCTTATTCTCAAAGTATTTTATGTTTCTAGCCCTAGATTTCTTGGATTTTGTGTTTTTGTTGAGATTTGAAAATATGATGTTAGAATATGGTTTATTGATGTTTTGTTGAGTTTGATGTATGGGTTTTGTTGGTTTTGTTAGTATAATGCTTATTATACGTGTTTTACATGTTTGCTTCTCATTTTTGTGCATTATATCATATTTGTGTTGTGTTGTGCATATCATGTCCATGATAAAATGTCTCATAGATGTTTTCTTGTGTCTATTTGGATTCCATGGAATACAATGGGTGTAGGGATAATCATGTGGTTTTGATTTTGAAACATCATATGATTATGTGTTTTTACACTTAGCCCTAATTTGCATACTTTTGCATTTGATGCACACACACACACACACACACTCTTTGACATGTTTGTGTGCTTAATGTCATGATTCTATCATGTATTAATGAATTATGTCTTTACATATCAATTTTGGTTGAATTACACTTTAAATTTCTGTTTTTAGGGTTGTATTTCAATGTCCATTATGTTGGTACTAACTGGTTACTAATTGAGTTTGTTATCATATTTTGTGCTCTGTTTTGTGGTACTTGCTGCTCTGTTTTTACAGATGAATCCAAAGAAGAAGACCACTGCACAACGCGCTGACAAAAGGAAGAAAATAGACGATACTCAATTCCACTGTACCCAACACTTTGAGAGATACAATCAGTTCTTTGAGAAGGCTTCAATCATCCAAGAGCGATTTATGGACCTTGTTGATTTGAAGAACTACTTTATCCCAGGCTGTTTTCAAGATAGAGGTTGGGAATAGCTCCTTGGTGATCTCCCCGGGGTGTGTGAACCATTAATTCAAGAATTTTATGCCAATGCCATTTTACGAGAGGATGAAATAGATTGTTGGATTAGAGGCCATGAGTTCACCATTGACATGGAGGACATTGATGAAGTTCTTGGCTTTGAGGACCTAGAACATGATTTCACTCACTTCAAAGATAGAATACTCTCTATAGAGACGGTTCAATCCCATATCGGTGGTGTTAGAAAAGGAAGATGTCTCAACACAACTGCTTTTCCAGATGTCTTACATACATTATGATGTTCAATCTGTACCCGGTGAAGAAGATGACCACCATCAACAATGCTAGAGCCATTTTTCTCATGGAGCTTCGGGAAAATACCTACATTGACATTAGTGCTCATGCATTCTCCATCATTGCCGATTGAACAAGGACAACTACAAGGGCAAAGCTTATTCTCCCTAGTCTACTCATAAGGCTCTTTCATGCAAAAGGTGTGGAAATTCCCCAAGACATCAACCTCATGCCTACTCCTCCAGCTATCAATGCTCTAACAATTGTAAGGATCAAAGTTCGTCTTCTAGGTGATGAAGAGGAGGGTGGTCAAGCACAAGGAGAGCCTATGGACACCGAGACTAAAGCAGAAGGACAACCCTCAACTTCACAAAGTCGTGGTAAAAGGAGCAAAGCCTCATCATCTTCAGAAGTGCCTCCTAATGCATTTCAAATCATTCTTGAGAGGATTGACGGCCTGCAAGACGTCCAAAATGAGCACTCTGACAGGCTGACTGCTATTCAAGAACAGATCAATTTACTTTCAGCCAAGTTTGATAGCTTCACTGACCAGCCTTAGCCCTTTGGCCATTCTGGTAAAAAAGGGGAGTAGATGGAGTAGCTCTTGAGGGGGAGCCTTACCTTGAAGGGGAGAAACTTTAAAAGTTTTTATAGTTTTTATGGTTTATGTTTGGATTTAGTTTCTATTATGGGTTTTCATATCACTTATTTTAGTACCTTGGTTTGGTTTTTAAGTACTTTATAACTTTAGTACTTGGTTTTTAAAATATTTGGACATGGTGTGTTATGAATGCTTGAATGCTTTAGTTATTTAAACGATATTTAATTATGTACCTTTGCCTTTGTAGCCTAGTACTTTTAGTTAATGTTATGCATTTTCTTTAGTACTCCACACTTGTGCCCTTGTTAGATCTTGTATCCTTGATGCAACTACCTTTGTGTTTTTGTATCGGTTGTGTGTTGGACATGCAAATGATATTTTGCATTGAGCTTATTTGCTTGCATGTCCAGATGTTCATTCCTTATGTGAATGATCATTGTGATCACTATTTATAATGATTGTTCATGTTTGGTCAAGCCATGTTTTATTGGTATAGTCGTTATTGCTTGATCGCATTGTGCTTGTTTCATATGTATTTCAAGATTTCTACTTACAATGATCATATTGTGTTATTGTTTTCAGGAAAACTTGGCCATTTGGTTCAAGAGCTTCACAGCTTCTAGAGTTAGGTGTGAGTGAGTTTTGGTAATTGTTCCCAACTCACATTTTAAGTCTAGAATCTGTTTTAGGGTTTTGTCACGGAATAGCCAAATGGGGAGATTGTAAGGTTGAATTTATTCAATCAAGTGTTAGCTTTATTCCGTGTCAAATTTGCTTGTATTTTAGCAATTAGATACCCTGTATTTAAGTGGGATTTATGTAAGGGTTGTGTGTGAGAGAGTGTGAAGAAAACTCAAGATGTGTGCAATCAAAGGAGTCTCGCGACTGGCAAGTCCCCAAAGTGGCACACGTGTGAAGCATGTAGGGAACTGAAGGGTCACGATAGCTGGAGCACTACAGGACAAAATGTACAGTTTGGCCAGGCAGTTAGCTCGCGACTCGTTCCACTCACGAGGCTGAGTCGCCAGAATGCCCTGTTTGGATGAAAACTGACTTTTCACATTCCTCACATACACTACTATAAATACCCTTATACCCATGAAATGTAGAGAGCTTCTAGAGAGAATTTTGAGAGAGAAACCCTAGAGAAAAACAAGATTGACTCATCCACAATCTTTGTCATTTGATTCTCCAAATTCCTCTACTCTCACCCTCTCCATTGACATATCCTTGAGAGGTACATTTTGCCAAATCCTTATCTCACCATACCCATATTAGTGAGGAGGTATTTTGGTGCTTGGGAAGCAGTTCAGAGAAGACCAATTTATTTGGTTGATGCAATGGGCTTATTGCATGATTCGGGAAGCTAAAGAAGACAAGGTTAGGCGTAACCCTATTGGAGCAAGAAGCTTGGAGTGCTTAGGTGCATTGGGTAGATTGAGGGTCTTTTGCTATTCATGTATCCCAACTTTATTCTTTAGTGGCTCATTTGACTGCTTGGAGGGCGGCAGAGAGGTTTTTCGCTGAGTTCTTCGGTTTCCTCTTCGATAACACGTGCCGATGTTATCTTTGTGTTTGCATCTCTCTTCCCTTACTCTTTATCTTTAATTGCTGCTGTGTTTGTGATTAATTATGGTATAGAGTGTTTTACCTATTTGGTTATAGTTTATATTCATCATTCCGCATATATATTGTTTGTGTATAAGCTTATGTTGGTATTGTTAAAATTGGGGGTCTAAACATTCATTAGTGTTTTACACACTAATTGAACATTCAAAAATAGATGCTAGGATATAGCACTTGGGATTTCTGCCAATGATCATATCGTTATTTTTCCTCAGAAGGAGCATCTAATGAAGGAAAGTTTGTACATGGTTGATTAAGCACAAATTTGTGCTCTTTAGTAGTAAGAACAATGTCTAAGTTTCTTTTCCAGTCAACATAGTTGGATACAGTCAGTTTGTTTTGATTAAGAATAGTAACAAGTGGGCTAAAGGATGCTATGATTATATCTGAAAACAATAACCATGAATATAATAAACAAACTGCACATTATCAATTTAGCATATAAACATATAGTATGGAACCTTAATAAAACCATAATATAAAATATGTAATGACAACCCAATCCCATATTCAATATCCCTTAGCATAGAGTGAACATTAAATACTATGATTGATTGAAATTATCTTTCATTATTAGTGCTATCTTGATAACTCTTACCAAACATTAATAATATGCCGTTATTCATTTAGCTTCTAAATAATAATAGTAAGAACTCAGCATAGAGGATACTATAATGTTTAGTCTAGTGTACACCATTACCTAGAGTCATGTGTAGCCACATTTCATCCACCAACAAAAGTTTAATCTAGTAGTACCATGATACAAAATACCCTCCGCATGGAATGTAAGGCTCGAGGCCAAGACAAGGTATTTGTTCACACCACTATAAACCTGGAAGTTCAATCTTGTAGTACTATGAAATAAACACCCTCCGCGTGGAATGCAAAGCTCGAGGCCAAGACAAGGTGCCTACTTCGCACTACCATGAACTGGTAATGGAGGCCGTGAGAGTCAACCCTTGAATCTCTCTCCTACTAGAAATTTTAAAAGAAAGGTTTTTATTTGGGAAATATGTGTAATCTTATCACATATGGCTTTGCACTTTATCTATGTTTTAACACTTAGAGAAATTTCAAAAAAAATAAAAAATAAATTCATTCGATCGGTCGAAGGTATTTCTCGATCAATCAAAATATTTAATAAATCCATTTCGAAGTTTCTGGATGACTCGATCGATTCTCGATTCCTATTCGATCAATCAAAAGGAACATCCGATAGATCGAAAGGAATTCTCGATCGATCAAAAAATTGAAGAAATTCATCACAAATTCTATGGATGACTTGATCGATACTCCATTCCTGTTCGATCGATCGAAAGGAACATTCGATCAATCGAAGGGAATTCTTGATCGGTCGAGACTCGTGAAACTAAATTTTTTCAGATTTTTCTGGTAAACTTTTTTGACGTTTAACTTGAACAAAACATAGTCCCTTGATCATATCAGAATAAGATTGAGATCAAACCGATTAAACTTATCTCAAGGGAATATTTTATATTTCTATAAAGAGACTATGAATTCTATCTTAAGAATATGTGTTCCTTCAACATTACGTGTGGTTGCCCAACATACTGAGGTTTTGACCGTTTGTCTAGATCTCACTCCTGGTATATTAAAGCAACCTACATTTCATGATCGATTCACTATTCCCTCAGGATTGAGAGTTTATGTAAATGAGAAGCTGTGAGATTTATTATTCGTTTGACAGTTGTTGATAGAATAATAAATCTCATAGTGGTCCAGTTCAATATGTTTTATACACTTAAAACATATTAACATATCAACTAGAAGTCTCCACTTCCATGATCAAGACAAATCATCTTAATTGATATGTTATAGTCTTCGCAAATGAAATGCCCAATTTCATCACCAACTACGAACTAAGATTTTGAGTTTACAAAAAACTTGTGATTTATATCTTTTGTGACTAAATCACATAAATCAGATACTATGCATCTCAAGAATTATATGATAATGTCCAAACATTCATGCTACCATTATTTTAGATTAAAAAAGAAAAGTTTATTATATAGAACATAATGTCATACATGGCATACAATAGGATTTTAGGGCATTAATCATAACAATATGTTGGTAAAACACATGTTTGTATCGCATACAAAACATACACAGCGAAAAATTAATAGATCTACTTCATTCGCAATTGATAACACTTTTGGTGCGATGAAATTCAAAACCAAAGATTAGAAGTACTTGGGAACACTTTTAATCTTCACTCCAATTCCACTTGTGCCCAAGAAGTGTGATATCTCAATCAGTTTACATGTGTGTGTTCAAAGGAGAATAAGAGAGTGTCCTACACTCACATATAAACCATTTTATTCTCTTACAAAATTCTATATGTTTCTCTCCTTATAACTGATTATCTAATTGGACTAGCCTTTTGGGCCATTCCAATTGGGCTTCAGTATGTGGTTTAGAGTGGGACCAAAAAGGGAATAAATAAGACACTAGCTCCAATGGGTTTTGGGCTTTTCTGTCAACTCTTGACAAGCCCAAAATTACCATTTATTATATTTGATACCAATATATTAATATAATTGCACTCTAGGCCTTATTAATAAATTATATCCCAAGACTTTATTATACATCAATCCCTTCATTAAAATATTCGTAGTAATACAAAGTCATGAATGTTGACTGCCACTTTGAAGATCACTACTTCTTAATCCTTGAGTACCCGGTTTAATCCTTTAAGTTATTCATCATATATTTATGAAATCCAATTTCATAAATATATACTTTAGTAACTCCTTACTAAAGTGGTTAGGCCTAACACTCTAAATAACCAAACCCATTAAACTTATCTCAAGGGAATATTTTATATCTCCGTTAAGAGATTATGAATTCCATCTTGAGAATATATCTTCCTTTAACACTAAATGTGGCTGCCCAACATACTGAGATTTTGATTGTGACTTTAGATCTCACTCCTGATATATCAAAGCAACCTACACCTCATGATCAGGTTCATTATTCTCTCAAGATTAAGAGTTGATGTAAATAGAAGTCGTGAGATTTATTATTCATTTGACAGTCGTTAGTAGAATAATAAATCTCACAGTGGTCCAGTTCAATATGCCTTAACATTTAAAACATATCAACATATCAACTAGTAGTGTCCACTTTAATGATCAAGACAAATCATCTTAGTTGATATGTTATAGTCTTCGCAGATGAAATGTCCAATTTCATCACCGACTACGAACTAAAATTTTGAGTTTACATAGAACTTGCGACTTATATCTTCTCTGACTAAATCATATAAATCACATATTATGCATCTTATGGACAATATGATAATGTCCAAATATTCATGTTACCATTATTTTAGATAATAATAAAACAACTTTATTAATCACAACATAATGTCATACATAATGTCATACATAGTGTCATACAATAAGATTTAAGGGCATATGTTCTAACAATCTCCCACTTGCCTTAAAAACTATTGTGCACTAATCTAACTCCCATTCCCTCCAAATGTGACTCAAAAGTCCTTTGGGGCAAGGCTTTGGTAAAGGGATCTACTAGATTATTTGCACTATCTATCTTTACTACTACTACATCTCCTGGAGCAACAATGTCTCGAATGATATGGTACTTTCTTTCAATGTGCTTTCCTTTCTTGTGATTCCTTAGATCTTTGGATTGTGCAACCACTCCACTATTGTCGCAAAACAATGTGATAGGAACTTTCTCCATTCTCATAACACCAAGATCAGAAAGAAATTTCTTGAGCCAAACAGCTTCTTTTGCCGCTTCATAAGCAGCAACATATTCAGCTTCCATGGTGGAGTCAGCAATACAAGATTGCTTAACACTCCTCCAACTTATGGCTCCACCTCTCAAGGTGAATACACAACCTGAAGTGAACTTTCTGAAATCAATATTTGATTGAAAATCTGAATCTGTATAGCCAATAGGTATTAAATCCTCACACCGGTAAACAAGCATAAAATTTCTCGTTCTCCATAGATACTTGAGAATATGCTTTATAGCTTGCCAATGTTTTGGTCCTGGATTTGATTGATATTAGCTGACCATGCCAACTGAATAACAGATATCTAGTCTAGTACAAAGCATGGCATACATGAGACTTCCCACTGTAGAAGCATAAGGAACTTGTCCTATCATATTTTCTTCCTCAAAAGTCTTAGGCCTTTGGTCATTAGACAGAGGAACTCCATGTCTGAAAGGAAGCAATCCTTTCTTGGAGTTTTGCATGTTAAACCGTTCTAGAACCTTATTTATATATCCAGCTTGTGATAAACCTAACATCATATTCTTGCGATCTCGCCAAAGCTTGATCCCTAAAATGAAGTTAGCTTTGCCCAAGTCCTTCATATCAAATTGGCTTGACAACCAAACCTTTACTGATGACATTACCCGTACATCATTTCCAATGAGTAGAATATCATCAACATATAGCACTAAGAACATTACTATTATCTTGATGTCTTTTGTACACACATGGTTCATCAAGATTTTGTTCAAAACCAAATGACTTGATTGCTTGATCAAATTTGATGTTCCATGACCTAGATGCTTGCTTAAGTCCATAAATGGACCTTTTCAACTTGCATACCATATGCTCTTGGTTCTTTCCTATGAAACCTTCCAGTTGCATAATGTAGATTTCTTCTTCAAGATTTTCATTTAGAAAAGCAGTCTTGACATCCATTTGCCAAATCTCATAATCATTATGAGCAGCAATGGATAAGAGACTTTTGATAGATTTAAGCATTGCTACTGGTGAAAAGGTTTCTTCATAATCAATACCTTCTTTTTGTGTATACCCTTTTTCCATTAGCCTTACTTTAAAGGTTTCAACCTTTCCATCTCTCTCTCTCTTCCTCTTGTAAACCCATTTGCAACCAACAGGTTTAATGCCATTAGGCACCTTTACAAGATCCCAAACTTGATTGGAATACATTGAATCTAATTCAGATTTCATAGCTTTGACCCAATGATGTGCATCTATATCATTCATTGCCTCTTTATAAGTGTAAGGATCAGTTTTAGCCTTTTTTGAGATAGCTTCATAAGTTTCTCCCAGACCTATTGATAGGCCAAGAATGTATTGACCCCTTAGGTGAATTAACGAATTAATTAGCCAAGTGAATTAATTAAGTCAATTTAACATGCAATACGCGTGGTAGCACAAACAAATCACCAAATAAGTAAATGCAGCGAAAAATAAATTTGACACAAGTGATTTGTTTACGAATGGGGAAAACCACTGAGGCAAAACCCCACCAGGTAAATTTAAGGTCACCACTCCCGAGAATCCACTATTATCAAAACAAGCGGTTACAAGTAAAGGAATCCCAATACCTTATACCAACCTACAGTTGAACCCCTACCCCAATGCATAATTGGACTTGTAATGTAGTGACAATCTCTCTTTTTAATGCACAGCTCCAAGTACGTGACTAACCAACTGATGCACGAATCCTAGTACGTGACTAACACATTAACTTGAGAAAGATGTTGGCTGCAAAGTTCTTCAGTTCATCCACATAATGAAGATCAAGAAGCTCTTTGGTCACAAAATCCTACGGCGTACAAACGTAGCAGCTTCTTCAAGAGAAAGATGAACTAGGGCAGATTGTCTCCGGTCACAATATGCAAGAAAAACCTTTTCTTCCAGTTGCATCAAGTGAGACAGCCCTTAAAACAATCCTTATATATGTCTAAGGTTGTGAGAAAAGAAAACCTAAACACATAGCTTGGATATGCGTGAAAAACAGATCTGAAAATCTGAATTTCGTAATTCTCGATAGATAAGGTATTTGTCGAGCAGCTGTCGAGCATCGAGCTAAAATTGCCTTTTAAATCTCAATAGATACAATCTGTCGAGCTTTAAAATACAGCACTTCTGCACTTGTTTCTTGAACAGATTTGCATGGCTTTAACTCTTGACTTGAACAACATGTTTCTTGAAGGCTTAAACCATCCTAGATCTACCTAATTACAAGTAAAGTGCATTTTGTCAAAGTATTAGCCAATTCTAAATGACATATGTTCATAACATGTTCTACATATGTCTTAACAATCTCCCCCTTTGGCAATCCGTGACAAAACCACAACAAATAAATGAAATATGTGAGAAGTCATAAATCACTCAACTCATAATCAATTGTTGAATACAATAAAATCTAATCCTAACACAAACTCTTGAAAAACTTTGCAAGAAGAGAGTTCGTGGCATGATAGATTTTGACAACCTGTATTTCTGAAACACTTTAAACAAAACTCATCAAGGCATCTTAGTGTGAAACAAAAATAAAATATTGCATACAATAATAAGAAACATATGTATAAAGAGAGAAAAGAAACAACACATGTAGAGATAGGTGAAAATGTGATAACAACATCATCAAATATATATATCAAGGATAAATACAATGTTTGCTATCACCAAGTGGTCACAAGACCAATGTACAAGAATAATGTATCTAAAAGAGAAAGAAAAGAAAAGATACAAAAGTCCTCACTACATCCCTCATAAACAAAAATCACTCCCCCTAACAAAAATGTCCTATACTAACTCTCCCCCTAAGTATATGACTACTCTCATACCCAAAACTACTCCCCATTTTTGTCAAGAATGACAAAGGGCAAGTCACTGAGAAGCAGTCATCTCCTCATCACCGGAAGAGCTAGCATCCTCATCCTCATTAGCATTATCATCACCATCAAAGTCACCATCATCGTCCTCGTCCTTGGAAGCCTATGGAGATGGAGATGGAGACGCGGTAAAGCCACCCATGACAGCTTGTCGTCTTGCGATACGACCAACATGGGTGTTTACCTGACACAACTCATCACTGAGAGTGTCAAGGCAAGCATCCATGTGCTCAAGCTGTGCCATGATGGCCTCGAAAGTCACACCACCCGCGGAGGAAGAAGGTACGGAGGTGGATGGAGTGGAATGGGCTGGAGGAGTCGCCGTCTCGGTCCGTGGCTGCTTCAATCGAAGCTGGGCCTCGCTCCGTCTAATAGACACCGTGCTAATGGCACCTATGATGGATAAAATGAGGAGACTATGGAAAAGGAACAGAAGAGTGGCGAATGATCCTCATGATAGTAGAAGGGAAGATAAGCTTATCACGGGTTGCCGTGTCTCTATAGACATCAATGAGAGAGAGAGAATGAAGTGAGAAGAAAAGTCTATGGTAAGATCCTCAATAAGGGCAAGCAAAAAGTCAGCACGAGGCTCAGTAATAGAGTTATAGTGAGACAAAGGATGAAGAACGAATGTCATCACCATGTTAAGGAACCTCGGACCTTTTGCAAAACCCAAGCAAGGGGTGTTTTGACGGTCACCCCAAGATGAAGGTGTCTCACAAAAGAGAGACGAGAGTTCGTCTTTGGACACAATCCGCAGATGAGGACAATCGGGGTAATCAGGATGTGATACCCTCGGGACATGTAGCACATCGGAGATAAGCTCCGGAGTGACTACTATACGGATACCTCGAACAAAAGTGATGAAACGAGGTATAGAATAGTCAAATCCGTGCATATTGGAGTAAAACTCTTGCATGATCACGGAGGGACAACTCACTGGGATCTCACAAAGAGACTCCCAACCCTGAATGTGAATGACAGTGGGTAGAGTGGTATCGGAGAAGTCCAATAAGATAATGTGGCGTTCCGAATGAATGCCATGTTTGGAGAAGTTCTCTGAGAAGTCCTGACGAGCCTTCTCATCACGGAACCGGACAGTAAGTGGGGTAGAATCAGAAGAAGATGCCCCGGAATGAAAAGGATTCCAGGACAGAGCGGATTTGCACTTAGGTGCCATGCGCAGACTGTTCGAGAGAAAGGGAGAGAGAGAGAAACAAACAGAAAAGCTCCAATCAACAAATATACCAAAAAGAGAGAAAAGAATGGTACGTATGCAGGAATAATGCATGATCATGTGACGTGCAACACGAATATCATCATGGGCTCAGCCCGATCCAAACCTACCAGCACACAAGGTTCCAACAAAGAAAATGCACATCTATAATGCATGAAACATTGTTAAAAATGCAAATGAAATGCAATGCATGAGCATATAACATCAATTAAGCAAAACCCAACCCAAAAATTTCACAAATAACTCATCAATTTCCAAAAACCCCAAAAAAATTTCAAAACCCAAAAACCTAGGTCTAAATGTATGAAATACACGAAAAAAGAGAGAAAACAAGGAAGGCCCAAAATTCCTTTTAAATTTAGGTGCATCCTCATTCTTTATGGTCCCATTATTTATTGCATCCTCAATCTGAGTACCAACAGCAATTAAAGCTTTAAAATTTGGAAAGTAGTGAGCAAACAAATACTTATGGTATACAGGTAACAAACTTTTTACAACCATGGTTAATTGCTCTTCTTCATTCGACCTATTTATCATATGGGCGGCTTTGGACCTCCATTTGGTAATGAAGGCGGAAAAGGACTCCTTCGGCTCTTGCTTGGTGGTCTCCAAGTCTATTCTTGTCACGTCCATCTATATATTGTACTTGTACTGGTTATGGAACTCTCTACAAATGTCTTCCCAGTTTCGAGTTCTATTATCCTCCATGTTGAGGAACCACTTGAGGGTGGTTCTAGTCAAGGTATTTTGAAACATTTGTGCCAATATTTCCACAGTAGCTCCCAAAGGCTGCATAGCCCTCATCTACATCTTTAGGTGGGATTTAGGGGCAGCCAGTGCCATCAAACTTGTCCAAGACTGGCATCTTGAACTTTAGGGGTAATTTTATGTCTGGGAAAAGAGAGAGCGACTAATAATCCATGAGGTCTTCCATCTTGTGCGCCCTTTTGATCATCTCCTCCATCTTACTTATCTTCACATTAATCTTCTTCTCACTCTCCAAGATAGGGGAATTCTGATCAGTCTTGTTTTCCTCTTGACTACTCTTCAGATTCTAGAACTGCTGTACCATGAGGTTCATGTCTTCCCTTAACTGGATTTGGCTTGCCACCATGGTGTTTAGTAGCTCCTACGTACTTATTTGTTCTTCAGTGTTTTGGTGTTCCTCTCCCTATGCCATGGTGACAGAGTCTTCAGATTTCTTGTGGCTTGGGCTATCTTGCAAGTCGAACACGGGGTTGTGGTGCTGTAACTGTGGGGTGCCTTCTATACACAAGGGCTTCAGTATCGTGATAGGCTTGGAACTGGAACTGCTGGCTTCGCTATCATTCTTGGATTCTCTTTGGAGTCTTCCCTTTGATCTTGACCAAATTCTTCCCTAAGAAAAGGCTTGGTTAGGTCAAACAAAGCTAGGTCCCTATCTATGTGAATCTACTCAACCAAACAAACACACACAGGTTGCAATGCAATTTTAACATGGATCGGCCTAAAGATAGGTTCTAAGTCATTACATTGTAGGGTAGGTTTGTTGTTGTATTGTTTCCCATAGCTAGGACATTACAACTCCCAACTTTTAATGTAATGAACATCACGTTGGTCCAAACGGCATGGTCTATCCTTTTTAGTCAACAAGAAATGATCTAGTGACTTTGGGCTATGAGTTGGTGAGTTCACCACTAGGTACCCGAATCTAATGAAGACCGGTGATCCATAATTACTACCACAATATGTTGAGATGGGTGCGTGCATATTTGTTGTTTGATGGCACACACTACGACAGTTAGGGAAAACTTTTAACAACTAACATGGCATTTCAAATAAAATATTATACAAACAATACACAGACATAAGCCGTACCAAACAAACAAAAAAACATCATACAGATATAAGGGTATTTAATTGGTCATTTATATTCTAATGTGAAACTTAACCATCAACATCCCTAGCGGAGTTGCCACTGTGAGAGACCGGGATAAAACCTATTAGGTGCTCTCAAAAAAGGGTGTAGGCATCGACAAAAAATAGCATTTAGTGCCTTGCTATTTAGTGCCTTATCCCATGTGGATTTAGCGGCCTCCGGCCTAGTCCATCCTACATCTACTACATCCCAAACAGACTCATCGATTGAACATAGGAATGCCCTCATCTGGACTTTCCAAAAGGCATAGTTGCTACCATCAAAATATGGTGGAGCATTTAGCGATTGAGATCGATCCATCTCAAACGGGGTCAAGGATTACACTTAGGTAATTAAACCACAGCAAGTGCACCCGCTCTGATACCAAATGAAAGTTCAAATAGTGTATAAAACACCTATGAACGTTTAGACCCCCAATTTACAAATTACCAACACAAGCTTATAATCAAACAATGTATGTGCGGAATATGAAAATAAGCTAAAACAGAATTGATAAAACAATCTAAAATGAAATTAATCACAACCACAGCAGTAATTAAAAGGCAAAGATTAAGAGAAGAGAGATGCAAACACAAAGACAACACAACGATGTGTTATTGAAGAGGAAACCGAAGTCCTCGGCGAAAAACCTCTCCGCCGCCCTCCAAGCGATCAATAATCCACTAAAGAATAAAGTTAGGATACATGAATAGCAGAAGACCCTCCAAGCCTAATCTACCCAGTGCACCTAAGCTCTCTAAGCTTCTTGCTCCAACAGGGTTAAGCCGAACCTTGTCTTCTCTAGCTTACCGGATCCCGCAATTGCCCATTGCATCAACTAAAATGAATTGGTCCCTTCTGAACTGCTTCCCAAGCACCAAAAAACCTTCTCACAGATATAGGTATGGTGAGATAAGGATTTGACTAATGTACCTCTCAAGGATATATCAATGGAGAAGGTGAGAGTAAAGGAATTTGGAGAATCAAGGATGAAGATTGTGGATGAGTCAATCTTGTTTTTCTCTAGGGTTTCTCTCTCAAAATTCTCTCTGGAAGCTCTCTACATTTCGTGGGTATAAAGGTATTTATAGTAAGGTGTGTAGGGAATGCGAAGAGTCAGTTACAACCAAACAGGGTGTTCTAGCGACTCGAGCTTGCGACTGGAACGAGTCACGAGCTAACTGCCTGGCCAGACTGGAAGTTTTGTTCTGTAGTGCAACGCTGGCGTGACCCTTCAGCTCCCCTACATGCTTCACACGTATACCACCTTTGGTGACTCGCCAATTGCGAGCCAGTCGCGAGTTCCAGTCGCGAGGCTCTTCTTGAGTGCACACTCTTGAGCTTTTCTTCACACTCTCTCACACACTACCCTTACATGATTCCCACCTAAATACAGGGTTTCTAAATGCTGAATTACAAGCAAATTTGGCACGAAATAAAGCCAACAAAATGATTGAATAAATTCAACCTTACAATCTCCCCCTTTGGCTATTCCGTGACAAAACCCTAAAATAAACTCTAGACTTAACATGTGAGTTGGGAATAGTTGAACAAAACTCACTCACACCTAACTCTAGAATCTGTGAAGCTCTTGAACCATACGGACAAGTATTTCTTGAAAACAACAACACAATACGATCATTGTAAGCAGAAACCTTGAAATGCGTATGGAGCAAGCATAATGCGATCAAGCAAAAAGGAATGAACCAATAAAGTATGGCTTGATCAAAAATGAACAATCACTATAAATAGTGACCACAATGATCATTCACAAAAGGAATGAACACCCGGACATGTAAGCTAATAAGCTCAATGCAAAGTATCATTTGCATGTCCAACATTCAACCGATACAACAACACAAGGTAATTGCATTAAGGATATAAAATCCAACAAGGGCACAAGAGTGATGTACTTAAAGAAATGCATAACATTAACAACAAGTAATAAGCTACAAAGCATGGGTACAAACACAATGTACTGAAAATAAACTTAAATATATAAACCAAAGTACCAGAAGTTTAAACAAAAACACTGTAAATATCCATGAGTTTAAACCCAAAATGATTAACAAAGTGCTGTGCAAACCCATATCAAAATTATCCAAATATAACAACAAAAACCATAGACAACATAAAGTAAAAAGCTTAAAGTTTTGCTCCCCCTCAAAATAGTGCTCCCCCTCAAGAGCTACTTCTCCCCCTTTTTAACCGGAATGGCCAAAGGGCTACTTCTGGGTAGTGAAGCTGTCAAACTTTGTTGAAAGAAGATTCATTTGCTCTTAGATAGCAGTCAACCTGTCAGATTGCTCATTCTGGGTGTCACAAAGCCCATCAATGCTTTCAAGGATGATCTGAAATGCATCTGGAGGTACTGTAGAGGATGATGAAGCTCGACGCGTTTTACCACGGCTTCTTGAGCTTAAGGGTTGTCCTTCAGCTTCTGTCTCAGTATCCATAGGTTCTCCTTGTGCTTGATCACCCTCCTTTTCATCACCCAGAAGACGAACTTTGATCCATGTAATGGTTAGAGCATTGATAGTTGAAAGAGTAGGCATGAGACTAATGTCTTGAGGAATTTACACACCCCTTACTCGAAAGAGCCTCATAAGTAGACTAGGGAAAATCAGCTTTGCCCTTGAAGTGGTTCTTGTTTCATTAGCAATAATGTAGAAGATATGAGCACTAATATCAATGTAAGTGTTCTCCCGAAGCTCCATGAGAAAAATGGCTCTTGCATTATTGATGGTGGTCAGCTTCTTTACCGAGTACAGGTTGAACATCATAATGTATGTGAGACATCTAAGGTCCGGTGGAAAGGCAGTAGTGTTAAGGCATCTTCCTTCTCTAACTCCACCAATGTGATATTGAACAGTTTCTATGGATAGCATTCTATCCTTGTAGTATGTGAAATCATGGTCTAACTCCTCAAAACCAAGAACTCCATCATTGTCCTCCAAGTCAATGTTGAATTCATGTCCTCTTATCCAAAAGTTGATTTCATCCTCTCTTATGACTACATTGGGATAGAATTCTCTGATCAATGGTTCACATACCCCAGGCAGATCACAAAGGAGCTTGTCCTAACCTCTGTCCTAAAAACAACAGGGAATGAAGTAGTCCTTCAAATCAGCCAAATCCACAAATCTCTCTTGGATGATAAGAGCCTTCTGATAAAATTGATTGTATCTCTCAAAATGTTTGGTAGACCTGAATCGGGTATTATCCATTTTTTGCCTTTTGTCAGCCTTATGTGCCATCTTCTTCTTTGGAGTCATCTGCAACGACATAGCAGCAAAGACCACAAAACAGAGCACAACATATGGTAACACCAAAAATTAGTAACAAATTAGTAGCATAACTTAACATGAGAGAACACACAGTAACACAACACAGTAGAGTTTTATCATAAAAATCTTCAACCAGATCACAATGTAAGTGTGTGCTTAGGTTGCGTGAACAACCTAGGGCAAAATCCAAAACACATAACTAGTGATGCAAATAACAATCAGTGTATACCAAAGACACCCCACAAACATTGTATTACACAAAACAAAAACCCCAAAAACACAAGAAAATGTCTACAAGACATTTTACCACGGGTATGATATGCACAACATAACTCAGATCAAGTATCATACTAAAAAATGAGAAGCAATCAAGAGAACATGTATATCAAGCATCATATTATCAATATCAACAAAACCCATTCAACAAACTCAACAAAATAAACCCAACCCATATTCGAACATCACATTTTCAAATCTCAAACAACACAAAAATCAAGAAATCAAAGGCTATAAACATGAAATACTTTAAGAAAAATAGAAAACCCATACCTTTTCTTGAAGATTGAAGAAGAGATGATGAAGAAAATGGTGGATTTTTGGAGAGAACACGGTGAGTTTGTGAGAGAGATGAACGGACAAGACAATGAACAGTCAAAGCGAACGAGGGAAAATTGAAAAGTTAAAAAAATAAAAAAACTATCCTTAAAGCGCAAAACACACGATTTTCGCGACTGAAATGAGTCGCGAACAAGTCGCCAGACCAAGTCGCCAAAAGCTCATGTGACAAAATTTGGAGAAATTTCTCTAAGTATTTTTCGCGACTGGAAGGTCCACCCACGAGAAAGTCGCGAAGGGAGCCGCGAAACTTTCTGAGTAAACCTTGCGACTGGAGCTTCCACTCACGAACAAGTCGCCAAACTGAGTCGTGAGAAATCTAAAAACCCAGATTTTAACCCGCCAGTGAGTCGTGAAAACCTTCTATGTAAGCCCGTGACTGGGGCATGCGACTGGCTTGACCCGTGAGGCAAGTCGCCAGAACAGGGCTACACAGTTTTGAAATTTTTGACATTTTTTCAAATCAAAATACTTTCCACAAACAATTAAAACACTCAAAAATCTTTTTGTGTTTGATCAACATATAATTGAGCATGTGCAACACATTTAATCGAGTACAATCACACAAATGAATAAGGCATTTATTGAACATAGACATGTGTGATGTGTGTGGGAATCAAAAATGAGATAGTCCTTAGTCTAATGTGAAGCTTCAATGATCAATTCAACCAAGTCATACACAATTAGCATGAGAAAAAGTGACCAATCTCAATTATAGAAATATGCATATATGACCTCTCACTTAAACTTGATTACATAATTTTGAAGCTTTTCACTTGGCTTCATACACATCATATCATTTGATCTTTTTGAATCAATACATCTCATTTTGAGATCGATGCCTGAAATTTTTGATATTTCAATTTGATGAGCAAGCCTTTGGCTTTTTGGGCATCATACATTTTCATAAAGGTCGCTTTCCCTTTTTCCTAGTCAAATAATAGTATGTGCGACGGCTTTTGCAGCTCATTATCTCTTTTCATTTTGAGATTTACATTTGTTGAGCTCTTTAAGCAAAAAAATAGAAGAGTGGGAAGATATATAGGCACAAGTCTATGCAAGTTTCAAGATCAACAAAACCATTGACTAATCATTCATGACAAGTTTGAAGATCTATTTACAATAGTCACATAGATGTCAAGATTTTTCCCACAATGATATGAGTGCATAAAGAACAAGCTACGCTCGTAAATGCACAAAGCCATTAGTACAAAGGTACAAGGCAAAACATGCTTGTGACAATACACAATAATGCCGATCAAACTTTTTGGATTTTCTACTTTTTATATGTTTTTTGGATTTTTGACACAAAAACAAGTAAAGATTGATAAAAAAAATGTAAAAACATTCAAAGCAAATAGCAAACAAACAAGCACAATTTTCAACACATGCTGAAATGATAACAAAAAGCACACAACCAATCAAAGTCACAAAGCATAGGAAGTATTAATGCATGGACATGTTGTAGTGCTTATGCATGAGTACCCCTCTTCACCCACATGGCACGTGTGTTTGGGGTGATATCCCTAGAGGATTGGGTACGATCGTTGTGACTCTCAAACCTTCTGGAGAAGCTTTCCAAATAGGTAGTGAAGACATCAATCATCTTCATCACATCCCTCACTCCGGGATCACCTTCTTGACCTTTTGATTGCTCAGCAGTCCAATTCCCTTTGCCATGTCTTGGTCCTCTCGACCTTTGAGCACTTGAATTCTTCAATGCTTGAAGCTTATGAAAATTGGGTCTGGTGTGTCCTTGAATTCCACAATGATGGCAGAAATTTTTTCCCTTTAGCTTCAGGTTTGACCACTGATTGGTTACGAGGCTTTATCAACACCCGTTGGTCAATCATGCCTCTTCTTCTCCACCTTCACTTTCTCAGCAGTCATGGTAGCTACCATCGGTTCCTTAGCTTTCACAAACTTCCTATCCTTGGATATATTGGCAGCTAAACTGTTCTCTCCGGTGTATCCCAATTCGCTTCTATCAGAGAAAGGTTTTTGATTAGCAAGTACTTCATCAAGCTTATTGGAGGAAACTCGCTCTACTTTAGCATTCGCTTGAATCACCTCAAGCTCAAGGAATTTGATCTTTAAATAAGCTTCGATTAACTCTCCGTTCAGCGTCTCCATTTCACATTTGGTTTCCTTGTATCGCACTAGAAGACTTCTATAATCTTGTTCTGCCCTCTTCATCTTTTTAATGGCTGCCTTAGCCACTCTTGCATATTCTCCTGACTTCTCAATGAGGGAATTGTAGGTTTTTTGCAGTCTCACTGTTCTTTCATCATCCTCAACATCGGATTCTTCTACTACTCCCATTGATTCCACTTCAGTGTGCTCCCCAAGCTCTTCCACTAGCAAACTCAAATCATCCGAAGATTCAACGGGAGCAATGGTCATAAAGGCAGAGTAGTTCCCTTCTCCGTTACAACTTTCTTTCGAATCTGAATTGGAAGAATCTGAATCACTAAGAGTATTGGCATACACTTTGCCCTTCGTTCTCAAATAATTGGGACACTCTTTCTTGAGATGTCCATGACCGTTACATTCGAAGCACGTGATTCCTTGAGAGGATTGAGACTCCTTCCCATCTTTCCTCTTGAAGTCCTTTTTCTCCTTTCTGAAGCTTAGGAATTTTCCCTTCTCAGCAAATTTTCCATTCTTCTTGAACTTTAAGAATTTTCAGAAATTCTTCGCAAGATATGCCACATCTTTCTCAACCTCATCCTCATCTGATGAGTCGTGAGCTTCCATCCTCTCATTAATTGTCTTAAGAGCAAGGGGTTTGCTCTTTCTTTGTGATGGCAACAACAGCTCATATGTTTGAAGTGAGCCAATTAGTTCTTGAACTTTGATATCATCAAGGTCCTTACTCTCTTCAATTGCTGTAACCTTTGCACGGAAGCTCTCCGGCAATGATTAAAGGATCTTCCTTACTATCTTTGAGTCCTCCGTTTTCTCACCCAAGTTGAACTTGCCAATAACTACCTCATTCAGCTTGCCATAGAATGAGTCGAATGACTCATTTTCACTCATTTTCAGCTCTTCAAATCGAGTGGTTAGCATCTGCAACTTAGTGTCCTTCACATTTTTCGTGCTTTCATAGGTGGTCTCCAATATTTGTCATGCCTCCTTGGCAATTGTTACGTGAGAAATCCTGTGAAACTCATCTGGAGAAACACCACAAAAATAGCATTTAGTGCCTTGCTATTTGCATTAGCTGCCGCGAGAGCCGCTTTATCCCATGTGGATTTAGCGGCCTCTGACCTAGTCTATCCTACATCTACTGCATCCCAAACAGACTCATCGATTGAACATAAGAATGCCCTCATCCGAACTTTCCAAAAGGCATAGTTGCTACCATCAAAATATGGTGGAGCATTTAGCGATTGAGATCGATCCATCTCAAACGGGGTCAAGTATCGCACTTAGGTAATTAAACCACAGCAAGTGCACCCGTTCTGATACCAAATGAAAGTTCAAATAGTGTGTAAAACACCTATGAACGTTTAGACCCCCAATTTACAAATTACCAACACAAGCTTATAATCAAACAATGTATGTGCGGAATATGAAAATAAGCTAAAACAGAATTGGTAAAACAATCTAAACCAAAATTAATCACAACCACAGCAGTAATTAAAAGGAAAAGATTAAGAGAAGAGAGATGCAAACACATAGACAACACAGCGATGTGTTATCGAAGAGGAAATCGAAGTCCTCGGCAAAAAACCTCTCCGCCGCCCTCCAAGCAATCAATAATCTACTAGATAATAAAGTTGGGATATATGAATAGCAGAAGACCCTCCAAGCCTAATCTACCCAGTGCACCTAAGCCCTCCAAGCTTCTTGCTCCAACAGGGTTACGCCGAACCTTGTCTTCTCTAGCTTACCGGATCCCGCAATTGCCCATTGCATCAACCAAAATGAATTGGTCCCTTCTAAACTGCTTCCCAAGCACCAAAAAACCTTCTCACAGTTTTAGGTATGGTGAGATAAGGATTCGGCTAATGTACCTCTCAAGGATATATCAATGGAGAGAGTGAGAGTAGAGGAATTTGGAGAATCAAGGAAGAAGATTGTGGATGAGTCAATCTTGTTTTTCTCTAGGGTTTTTCTCTCAAAATTCTCTCTGGAAGCTCTCTACATTTCATGGGTATAAGGGTATTTATAGTAGGGTGTGCATGGAATGCGAAGAGTCAGTTACAACCATACAAGGTATTCTAGCAACTTGAGCTTGCGACTAGATCGAGTCGCAAGTTTGAGTCGCGAGCTAACTGCCTGGCTAGACTGGATGTTTTGTCCTGTAGTGCAACAGCTAGCGTGACCCTTCAGCTCCCCTACATGTTTCACACGTGTGCCACCTTTGGCAACTTGTCAATCGTGAGCCAGTCGCGAGATCCAGTCGCGAGGCTCTTCTTGAGTGCACACTTTTGAGCTTTTCTTCACACTCTCTCACACACTACCCTTACATGATTCCCACCTAAATACAGGGTTTCTAAATGCTGAATAACAAGCAAATTTGGCACAGAATAAAACCAACAAAATGATTTAATAAATTCAACCTTACAAATGACCTTTTAAATACCCATTAAAAAAATGACTTGCAAATGTTTGTGTCAATATTCCTAAATCCAAAATTGGTTAAGGTGCAAAATACTAGATCTGTTGCATTTATGCAAGGAGAAATCACATCTGAACTTTATTTAGAAAAAAAAAAAAAAAAAGATTTTTAAGAAAAGTTCAAATTGAGCCAAATGAATTTTTTTGATAGAAAAATTCAGATCTAATTTTTTTTTAAACAAGGAATAGATTTTTTTTTTTTTTTATAGGAGGGTTCTCAAATCTGATTTCTTAATTAAATAATAGAATGAATCTCCAAAAGGAAAATCCAAATCTGATTGTTTAATTAAGAAACATAATGGTTTTCAAGAGAAATTATAGATCTGATTTTCAAAGTAAAAGGAATGAATTTTTAGAATAAAATTCAGATATGATTTGTCAAAGTAAAAAGGAATGAGTTTTTAGAATAAAAATTCAAATTTGAATGGTGGTTTTGGAAAACAAAGGAGACTTGAAAAATAATTTCAGATTTGATTTTTGGTTTTGGAAAACAATGTAGATTTGAAAAAATAATTCAGATATGATTTTTGGTTTTGGAAAACAATAGAGATTTGATAAAATATTTCATATCTAATTTTTGTTTTTGGAAGACAAGAGATATTTGAAAAAATATTTCAGATCTGATTTTTGTTTTTGAAAAACAAGAGAAATTTGATAAAATATTTCAGATCTGATTTTTGTTTACATAAAGCAACAAATCTATTATTCAATCATATGCATTACATAATTATATGAACAAAACACATATGCAAAAACAGACATTCATCATATAATCACTCGAAAGAAAAATCAATACAAATAAAAGAAAGAGCATGTTATAAACAGCATGGAGAATTGAATTTCATGAAGATAGAAAGATGGAAACTTACTTACATGAACGTATTCTACAAGCAAATAATTATCCTAGAGATCAAGGAGTATGAAATTTTTTAAAGATCTAAGTAAGGGCCACTTAGCACAAAAGAAATTCCTAAAGAAAAGCTTCCAGAATCTCTTTAACGTAAGGGGAGAGAGAGAGATCAGAAAAAGGGCCCTAATTTCTAATTATAATTCCCTATTTATAGAGTTTTGGTGTTTAGAAAATAAGCTAGGTTGGATCAGATACGAATTAGGTCAAATTCTTATACCTAAAAAATCAAAATGGATGTGTTTTAGCTTGATTTGACGATTTACGGGCTGGGCCTCGAAGTTGTGCCAATTAGCACTAGGGAAGTGCCGATCAGCACTCCAAGAGTGCCGATTGGCACTCTCAAATGTTGAGCCCAATTTTCTCTTTTGGTTCGATCTGGACTCTTTTTTAGGGGTTTTCTGAGTCGGTAATTATACCTGGACGTATTTTTAACTCGTGTTCCAGAATAAATTTCTTTTATTTTGATAATCAGGTCCTTAAAATAATAATTATCTGATAGATAAATATTCTAAAAAGACTTAATTATCAACGATTCCCTTATTATCTGATTATCCATTTTATTCCTATGCAATCAAGCCTATTTCTGATAAAAACCAACAGCCAATCACACAAATTATTTAATTAATTTTAATTGTTTAAGCAATTAGAATTAATTTCAATTAATCACAAGTGGTCAGTTTTACCCTCATACAATGCATGCAGATCGAGAAAACTCGATCTTGTGATATCTTTCAATCTGACGGTCCGAATTGGGAATCGGGCATATCATCATGACCATTAGAATCTTGAGATATTTTCATGATATGTGATGAATGATTTAATGCGTGAAATGCAACTATGATTTTTGGGTATTTGCAAAGGTCATTTTAGTCATCTTCCAAAATTAATTATGGGTGCAAAATCTAGTGTCTACAATCTAGGGACACCAAGTTTGGAGATATCTAAACTCTCTAAGACCTCCAAACAGCAGTCCGAAAACAGGGTAAAAAAGAGGAAAAAGCCAAAAACCAAAAAAAAAGTGAAGATAAGAGGATAGGAATGGGTGATGTGGAGGTACCACTCCCCCCCCCCCCCCAGCCACACATTGAAAGGGCCACATAGGGGGGTATGTCACCAATACATCCCATAATCCCGATAAATACCCCTTCACTCCCTTTAGGCCAAAGATGAACAAAATTCACACAAAAATTCCTTTCTTTAGACTTTTCTCTAGATGTATATTCTCTTTATTTCTCCCTTAGAAAACCTCCCTAAAATAGAAACTCCAGCCCCTCTTTCCTCCATTCTTCCACCACCAAAAGTCTATAGTTGAGCTTGGTAAGCCTTTGTAAAGAAGAGATGGTGTAGCTGCTTCCATAGCTACATCATTCTCCCTCTTATTCTAAAATACCATGTTTAATATATGAAATGCTCTTCATTATTTTCCTTTTTTTCTTTATTGCTTCCATGTTTTGTGTCATATCTCCATATTTATGACTCTTTTGTTTATGCTCTTTATTTTCCAACACTATTTACTTGTTATACAACTTGCTTCTCTTTCTCACCCTTTTTAAAACCTTTTTTTCTTTGTTGTCTTCTCTCTCAAATCCCTTGAGTTTAAAGGAGGAAAACAACTTAACACAAGGAATGGCAATGGGTCAGGTTTGGGGCAGTTTTCTTTTTCCCCGAACCCGCCCCGCCACACGTAACCCGAACCCACCCCATTAACCAAACGAGGTTTTTTTTTTTACCCCCATACCCGCCCTTAAGGGCCCTCGTGGGCCCCGCCCCGCCAACTGATCTGCCCTTTAACGCTACCATTGTTTTTGGAGAAGACAGGATTTTTCTCAGACACTCAAATATATATATATGTGTATGTGTATGTGTGTGTGTGTGTGAGAGAGAGAGAGAGAGAGAGAGAGAGATAGTGTACAAACCATAACAGATCCTAAAGCCACTTTAAAAGAGTCTATACAGCATAACATGGAAACCCAACTTATAGAGCAGATCAGAAAACCATGAACTCCATAACTAAGCCAAACGGGGTTAGAGAAAGCACAAAAATGAGGAAAAAAAAAACTTCCAACAAAATAGATTTAAGTATTGTGTACTAAAACCATCAGAAGAACAATACCAAAAAAAAAAAAAAAAAAAAGCACAAAGGTCCACCGCAATAATATAGATCAGAGTCTAAACCAAAAGGAATGGCCCGTTGCCATTCCTAACTACCATTGTTTCAACCCTTCCAAAACTCCAAAAATAGAACCACAAAACACCTAGAAAACCCTGTCGACGTAGGGCCGCAAACGATTGGAAAACTGCCGGGCCTTCATTCGACCACCCACCGTGGCGATGCCCCCGCGTGCACGGGGCCCATTGGAGGCCCCTCTTGAAAATTGTGTGGTTTGACTCTGGGAGTCTCGCGCGGAGCTTTAGGCGCTCTCTCTCTCGATGGAGGAAGGTAGGTCTACCTTTGGAGGTGTGGCAGGAATCTTGGCCAAATTTTAGGTGATTACCAAAGGTAAGTGAAGTCGCCACCAATCATTGGGTTTTTCTAAGGTGTGATTGGTCACGTGTTTCTAGTTGATTTTATTACCTGATCCTAGGCGAAGAAAAAAGTCATTTTTCCTAATCTAAATGTGGATGGAAAAAACTCTTGATTCTTGAGTTCGGAAGTTTGGTTACGTATAGGGAAGGTGTTAGGCAACCCACAACGCCTGTCCTTGACAGTCCTTTGTTTTGATAAAACCTTAATTTTTGAATATTGGCAGTGAAAAACATGATTTTAACATTGGCTTTCGAGGCTTTGCATGCATGGGGCTTTGAGGTTTGACTTTTGAATAGGTGTGGTCACAATTTATGCTTTTCTAAGGCATTCAGGAAAATACCAGACTTCCATGGCGAAAATCCGGCGACATGTCACTTTACTTTCGCGGCGGAAATTAGGCATCACTTTGCCTTAGATGACATGGACTATGATAATCACACCGAGAGGGGCAAGCAGGTATATATATACATACATCATGCACAATGCTAGCACACAGTAGGAAAGTAAATGCCTACATCCCTAGAGCATGGCCCAAAATATAAGTGTAGAAAAGTAAACAAGGGTCGCCATACTCTAGAGATGAGGACGAATGGTACATGGCATGATATACCTAATACAACCCATCTAAGAGAGAAATGAGGGAGGAAGGAAGGGGGTTTAAAAGAGTACATAACCAAATAGGAGAGGCTAGACCCCTAAATCTACTGAACATAGCCGCTTAGCTCATATTTACATGCTTGCATCCGCGCCTTTTTTGCTTGCGCCTGGGAGACCATGCCCTAGCTCCATGCGTCCTCACTCCATGTGTGTACATGCAAAGGCAAAGACAAGAAACCAGCAGACAAGCAATGGAAAGAAAGAGATGCGTAGATAATGTGCAATGGGTATAAAGCAAACAAGCATACAAGCGAAGCAAGCATAGCATGTGACAGGAGACATGACAAGCAACAAGATAAGTAAGCGAACTAGAAGGCAAACAAACAAGAAAGCAAGCAAACAAGCAAACAAGAAAGATGGAAAACAAAAGATGGTGTCCGTAGGGGGACAAATGTAGGTTTGGAACGAATGTCCATGACTTCATTATGTTGAAGTATGGACGACACACTAGCAAGTAAGACTCATGCATGAACATGTAAGCAAGCGTGTAAAGATGCATAGAAAGCCAACGGGTGGCACAAACAACTATGGTAAGCATAGCATCGCACGGAGCGAAAAAAGGAAGGGTATGCACGGAGCAACCCGGCATCCGGAGATGCCTCCCAAATGGTTACATCCGAACAAGGCCTCATGGGCGCCGAATGCAACCACACAAGGTCAAGCCCGCGGAGGGCGCCAAACATGGCAAAGCCTAGAACTAGA
Source organism: Notholithocarpus densiflorus (assembly GCA_030021035.2). Lineage (NCBI taxonomy): Eukaryota > Viridiplantae > Streptophyta > Magnoliopsida > Fagales > Fagaceae > Notholithocarpus > Notholithocarpus densiflorus. Next base: position 8,224,688 of record JARYZH020000013.1, on the reverse strand, counting down.
GAGGCTAACACAAGCATAAAGCATAAAAGCAAGCAAGCGTAGACATCCAAATAGGAATGATCCAAACCCTTTTGATATGGGCCATGTTACATGGACGATGACAAAGACCATAGGGTCTAGATCTGGTCTGAACCATTAGGCCAAAACACAAGAAAATGCGATAAAAGGAACAAAAGTGCTACAATAGCACATGGCATGACAAACAAGGTCTAGGCCTAAGCACATAAACAAGGCGTAAAGCACGCAAGCACATGAGAGATGGCATAAAGCACGCAAGCACATGAGAGATGGCATAAAGCATGTAGAACGCATCGATCTAAGCATGTAAATACATCGATCTACGCATATAAACATGGAGATATGCATGTAGGCATGTGAATGTACATCTAAGCATGTGGATGTAAGCATAAAAACATGGAAGAACATAAACCCAACCATACAAGCATGTGACCGACATGGAGATAGGCATAGGAGCATAGAACATGCATACAAACATGTAGATCTAAGCAAGGCATAGCCGGAGGCATAATATAAAGAGTGTGAGCATGTAGACCCAAACATCAGTACATGGGAAAGAAAAGATCTAAGCATCTAAAGCATGGCATAAAGCATAAAACACGTAGAAAAGGCAACTAACACATGAACAAACATGGAAGCATATGGAAATAAGCTAAAAAGCATGCTAAAAGCAAGATAAATCAAGAATCATGCTAAATAAAGCAATAAATCATGTTATTAAGGCAAAAAGAGCAAGATAAATGCTAGAAAAAGATTTAGAAAGTTGGGGGTGTGGATAGTAGCTAAAAAGCTACATCCACACCCCTAAACCCCAAATCCAAGGTGTAGAACCAAGGAAAAGAAGATTGGGTATAAGGACAATACCTTGTATTTTTGGTGAAAAGAAGAATCAAAAGGCTTTGATTTGTTTTGTGAGTGTTTTTTGTGTGTAAAAATGTGTTTGGAAGAGAGAGTAAATGTGTAGAAAATGTCCAGGTAGAGAGCAGGACCCAGGAAAGTCTCCTCTTCTGATCTGGAGGTGCCTGGGGCCTTTTATAGCCCCGACACGCTTTATGAGGTGGTACACCTTGTAGGGCCGCCACCTGTGAGGCTCCTCGGATGGGTTTGATCTTGAAACCCCTAAAAATATCTTGACTTCTAGTTTCTAAAAAGGTATGGAACTTGAAAATCCAACGGTTAGATCAAAGTTATGGCTCTCGGAAGATAGTGGTGCATCGATCAGTGCGTTAACCCGGTTTTCATGATAGCTCGGCCGTTCTAACTCCAATTTCGACCCATGAATAGTCGTTCGACTGAGAATTTGATAATCTTTGCAATGGCATTGGTTTCAACCCGTTCTAACGGCCGGATCAAAATTAGGGTTTCGGGGGCCCGCCGAGAGTCAACTTCAGGTCAAACTTGGACAAACTTGCCAAAAATTTCCAAAAAGCATAGGTTTGATGTAAAACTATAAAAGGTATTGTTTTGAGGGGATTTTTGACTTTATTTGACTTTCGGTCAACCCAGGGTTGACCAGGGGCATTTTGGTCATTTTAGCTAAAAAATGCACTTTGGGTGCTTCGGTGTCCAAACTGGTTGTACCACATCATTCAAGATGTTCTCGTGCCCCCATGGAGAGAAAACAAACTTTTTGGATTTTTTGGGGTCCGTGTAAATCGAGGGCGGACAAAATGCAGTATCAACAAACCCAACAAAGATCCCTCCTTTTTCCAATCAAGGTGAGGTGAGGGAGGCAGGGAGGAGGGAGCAGTGTCTGCACACTGCAAGGTAGGGAGGAGGTAGCGACATCTATGGCGAGGTGGAGGAGTGATAACGCTTTAAAATGTATACTTGTTATATATTTATATGGGCGTTATCTCCTTATTACTATGCTTAATATGTATAATTAAGCCATGATTTGCATTAGTCCCTATTATTTATCTTTACATAATTTCTTGAATAAGATGTCATTCATTGTGTGTAATTTTCTACTTTCAGGAAATCATGTGAAAAGATGAGTTTATAAGAGTTCGTGAGAGAATGGAGGCCAAACTAGAATTGAAGAGGAGCTAAAGTATCATGCTTAAATGTATAAGGAGGTGGAACTGGAGTGCTTGGGTTGTTTACCATGTTTGGAAGCCTCAAATAAGGAAAGAAATCAAAGAGACAGAATCTGAAAAGGAAAAATCAGACTTGAGCACTGATCAGTATTTTGGGCGTATCTCTCTTCTCAAAGATCCAATTAACTCAAGGCTGGATGATTTGGAACCGTGACTTAAATATCTACAACTTTCTAGTTTTGAGTTTTTCGAAATTAATAATTTTTTAAGGCCGAAATTAACTCACAAGTTGCTGTTGTAAATCTGGACGAAAATTAATTGTAAAAGTTTTATTTTCTTTGGACATTTTGACGTTAGGGTTTTTGGAAAGGAGGCTGTGGAGAACGAATTTTGGGGGAGAAAAACCTTGTATTTTCCTTTCTCTAATGGAAGCTTAAACTCTTTGCTAGGGCTAGGGGTTATGTTTCTTCTATATGGTATGAATATTCAATGTGATTCCTTCTAAGATTTTAGACAACAACATATTTGATTGTTCAATTAGATTTCTTTTGATGTTTTAGTTCTTCCATGCTTTCAATAAGTTCAATCATGTTTTTCTTATTTTTTTAGATGAATTTCTAATAGTTTCAAATAGAAATTAGGTTTTAAAGTAAATGAGTTTTTTTGAAAACTATTCTAACCGCATTTTTAATCTAGATTATTATGCGTTCTTGAATTGTCTCAGTTCAACCGAATCATAGGTTTTTAATTGTTTAAGAACAATCAATTGTGAAATATATATTTTCTTAGATCATAAAGAATTTCATATCGATATGAGGAAACACCCCAATGCCCTAGTATTTAAAATATTGATTTAAACCAGTCGTCATTTAATTGTTAACAATAACCAAGCAAAAAAAAACATTACTTTTGTTATTCATCCAAATTGTTGTTTAATTATATTGTCTTTGAATTTACCCTGCTCCTTGTGGTTCGACCTCAATACTCCGAGAATTCTATTGCTAAGATCTCCTACACTTGGGAGTGAGCAAGAAATTTGGCGTTGTTGTCGAGGAAGCTACTGTGTATTCAAAGGGGAAAAAAAATATTTTGGAGCAAAGCATAACTGGTGGAAATTCTTCTATTGGTAACTTCATTCCATTTTTTGCTTATTTTTTATTTTTTTTTTCTGTTTTTTTTATATTTTAAATTTGATTTGGTTTGATTGTGCATTCACTGTTGCATGAGCATTTGGGTTAGAAACAAGAGAGGCAGATTAGAAATTTTTGAAACTTACTTTGTTAATCTTTTTAACACACCTTCACCTTCATCTTCTTCATCAATCATGGGTGATGAAACACATAATAATCATGATGAGAATAGAAGAACTATGTATGAACTGTTGCATCCCACACAAAATTATGTTCCTTCATGCATCGTGTTTCCACCTAATGCACCACATGTAGAAGTAAAACAAGGTTTATTAGCAATACTTCCTGACTTTAGGGGACAAGAAAATGAAAATCCTTATGTCCATGTTAGAGCTTTTGAAGAGGTAATAAGTAGTTTCTATGCACAAAATGTTATTGAGACTGCTAAGTTACGTTTCTTTCCTTTTTCTCTTAAGGATAAGTCAAGAAGTTGGCTTTACACCTTGAAACCTATGTCTATAGGTAATTGGGGGGAGATGGCCCAAGAGTTTTTTAAGAAACATTTTCCTCCCCACAAAGTCTAGTAAGTAAAAAGAAGGATAGCTAGTTTTGTTCAAGGAGAAAATGAGGCCTTATACCAAGCTTGGGAAAGGTACAAAGATCTTTTCAATTTCTGCCCAACTCATGGGTATAAAGATTGGAGGTTGGTTAACTATTTTTATGAAGGACTTACACCTAGGGACCGACAGTTTGTTCAAATCTCATGCGGAGGGACTTTTTACAAAAGGAACCCGAAGATGCAATGGATTATCTTGATGAGATAGTTAAAAACTTTAACACATGGACTGGACCTAGCCCTATGGACTCCACTGATAAGACTAGAAGTAACACTACCACTTCTAGTGGAAGTGTTTTCAAGTTGAGGGAAGATGATAACATAAGTGCAAAAATCAGCATGTTAACTAAAGAAATAGAGGCACTCAAAATGAAAGGAAGTAAGAATGTTAGTGCTACTTTTAGAGAGGACCCAATGGACGTATGTGAAATCTGTCATGAGATCAACCATACTACAAATGAACGTGCAACACTTTCATCATTCTTAAATGTGCTAGAAGAATAAGTACATGCATTTAATTCATACATGCCAAATAATTCTTCATATTCTAACAATTATAAGCCAAATATGCGAAACCATCTGTATTTGAGTTATAAGAGTGACAATGTGTTGAATCCTCCTGCTCCAAGGAATTTTAATTCACCACATGCATCATCATCATCTAGACCTTCCTTGGAGGATGCACTTAGTACTTTCATTCAAAGGCAAAGTGAGCAAAATCAAAAGTTTGAATCCATGTTCACTAGGCTAGATGAAAGGTGAGAGAGACCAAGAGTCATATAACTAAGCTTACAAATTCATTGAGTGGGACAGAGAGAGGGAAGTTTCCTTCCCAAACTCAACCTAATCCCATCAATCAAAATCTAAAAATTGGCTCTAAGGATAAACACGATGAAGTAAAAGCTGTGACCACTTTGAGGACTGGTAAAGAGATTGATAAAAGTGCTCCTTCAATAACTAAGAAATCTAAGGAGACCTCAATTGGAAAAGAAAAGGATGAAACTGAGTCATTTGGGCTTGATGACATTGAACAATGCCCAATCCCTCCACCATTTCCACAAGCCTTAAAATTACCTAGGAAATTGGACACCGCATCTGAGTTATTAGAGCATTTGCATCAAGTCAAGATAAATTTGCCATTATTGCATGTTATCAAGCAAGTGCCTGCATATGCCAAGGTATTTAAGGACCTATGCACCATCAAGAGAAAGCATTATGTGAAGAAGACCGCATTCCTAACAGAACAGGTAAGTGTAGTTATTCAACATAAGACCCCACCAAAGTATAAGGATCCAGGTTGTCCTACGATCTCTTGTACTATTGGAGATTATATCATGGAGCATGCATTTCTAGATCTTGGGGCAAGTGTTATTTTGATCCCTTTTAGTGTATATCAAAAACTTGAACTTGGTGAGTTAAAACCTACTTCAGTAACTTTACAGTTGGCTGACCACTCTGTAAGGGAGCCGAATGGGATGGTTGAGGATGTGTTGGTAAAAATTGAACACTTTTATTATCCAGTTGATTTTATTATTCTAGATTACCAACCTGTTTTACATCCTAATACTCATACCGCTATTATATTGGGTAGACATTTCCTTGCCACAGCTAATACTTTAATTAATTGCAGGAATGGAAGGATGCAACTCACTTTTGGTTACATGACTTTGGAGCTAAACATATTTCATGTGGCTAAACAACCACATGAGGATGATGACTATGCTTATGTGAACCTCATTGAGGCGGTGGTTCAAGAAAAGTTTAATAAGAATTGTTTTTCTGATCCTCTTGAAGCTCTTCTTAATAATTCTGTTGATTCTTATGATTTAAAAAGTGATATTCATTTATCTGAAATTTGTTCTTTGTTGGATTCCTCACAGGTTTTGGAAAAACAACAGGTGATGGCAATTAATGAAGGATGGAAACCTCGCTTTGAGAAGCTACTAGAGAGTAACAAAAAGCCTGTGCCTTCAAGTGAAAAGGCACCACAACTAGATCTTAAGCCGCTGCCCAGTGGTCTTAAGTATGCATATTTGGGCCCAGGTGAAACCTTTCATGTAGTTATTTCTTCTGCACTAAATGAGGAATAAGAAGGTAAGTTGTTGAATGTTTTAAGAGACCATAAATCAGCCCTAGGATGGACCATATCTAATATGTTAGGAACCCAGTGGTTCCTAATGGAGATTGATGGGAATTATAGGGGAATTGATGGGAATTGTAGGAAAATTGACTTAATTCGAGGTAGTCACCCTATATAGAGAAAGAAAGAGATTAAGAGAGAGAGAGAGAGATGCACTAATGCACTAAGAAATTAGTTTATTCTTCAATGATGGAAATGTGATTATACAAGTAGGTATTTATAGAATCATAAAACTATTCTATTGGCTCATATGGCCTTATCCTGATAGTCCTATTATTCCAACATGTGCTAAATGTGATTAACATGCTTGGAATTGTAACTAACTAACTAAATCTACAACAATTATTATCCATATGCTTATAGCATTCCTAACATTTCCCTCCCCTTAAAAACACTTTGCCCACAAGGTATTGTTGTGAAATAACATCTTCATCAAAGGAGATCTTCCAATGGACCAATACCTTAGTGAGATTTTGATCACCATATTCATGCATTTCTCTTTGACAAGTGGTCCCATGCACATGAAGGTTTCTTCTTCGTAGATCTTCAAATTTTGCTCGAATTCTTGAGCCTTCAATGGTTCTTCAATCTTCAAGGTCTCATTGGTTCTTTGAACCTTGGAATGTTCTTGTATCCTCAAGACCTCATTTGATTCTAGAACCATTAAAATTGTTGGTGCTTGCATCTTGGATTCTTGGATCACTGACACTTGGATTGCCAATTCTTGAATCATAGACTCTTGAATGGAAGCCTCCATTGGTTCATCAAGAATTGGTTCTTAGAAGATCATCATCACCTTCTTTGTTGGTTCTTTGGACTGAACTTCAAGGGCAATGTGTACATGTACATCATCATCCACTTTGACACAAAAATCAACATCCCGGCTTGCAACAACAGCAGTAGATTCTTGGAACTTGATTTGTTCTTTGAGTTTCATTGAATCAAGAGATTGTAACTCCTCTTTCGTCATGTTCTCGAGACCCTCTTGCAATCTTGAGAGCTCTTCATTCATGGCCTTGTTAGATTCAACCAAGGCATTGACCTTATCTAAAACAGCATTGTGAAATTTATACAAAGTCTTGACATCCTCTGAAACTTTGTTCACCATTTGTCGTAATTCTTTCCAAAGTTCTCTTCGGTCACATTTGTCTGTATCAAGATCGACGGCTCTGTTACCTTGCAAGCCGGTTTTCAAGGGTGAGTTCTACCCATGGGTTTGTAACATGATATCAAGGGCATTAGCCCATTGATTTGCACACATAAAATTTACTTAGAGGATGATTGTAAGACTTCTAGAGAACCCCAACGTCGACTTAACCCAACAATGAAAGATGTTGTTAAAAATGAGGTAATTAAATTGTTGGATGCGGGTATCATATACCTTATTTCTGATAGTAAGTGGATAAGCTCGACGCAGGTGGTTCCTAAGAAGTTTGGAATGACTATGGTCAAGAATGCAAACAATGAGATGATCCTAACCCGATTAGTTACAGGTTGGAGAATGTGTGTAGATTATAGGAAGCTTAATGCTATAACTAGGAAAGACCACTCCCCTTTACCTTTCATTGACCAAATATTGGAAAGGGTGGCTGGCCATATGTTCTATTGCTTCCTAGATGGCTATTCAGGCTATTACCAAATAGAGATTGCCTTAGAAGATCAGGGAAAGACCACTTTCACTTGCCCTTTTGGTACCTTTGCCTTTTGAAGAATGCCATTTTGGCTATGTAATGCACCAGCCACTTTTCAAAGATGCATTGTTAGTTTTTTTAGTGATATGGTTAAGAAATTTTTGGAAGTGTTTATGGATGACCTGTCTGTCTTTGGTGACTCTTTTGATGAGTATCTTAATAAATTAAAATTGGTTTTAGCCCGTTGTGAAGAAAAAGGCTTAGTTCTTAATTGGGAAAAAATGCCTTTCTATGGTCACTTCAGCAGGGGCGGCACCACCCTGGCCTGAATTTTTTTTGTTATATATAATAATTTAAAAATTTTTATTTGTCTACCCTTCAAAAATAATTTGGGAACACCCTCAGTTTTTTTTTTATGCCAATAAAATTAAATTTTGCTCCATAATTTGTTCTACATTCAGTGGATGAATGATTGCTTGGTTATGTACATTGAAAGAGATGTAGCTTGTAGCATTGATAATAAGACTATCATGCATCGATTTCAAAATATGAAAACTCGTAGAAGGCAATTGCAAACTTTATGTATTTGCGTGTTTTTTTATTGTTGGTTTTGTCAATATATGAATTTCTCTTTTTATTAGATTGTATAATTTATGCTTCTTAAGGAAAACCCTGAGAAAAATTCCTAGAGCCGCCACTACACTTCAAGAATTGTTCTTAGACATGTAGTGTCTTCTAGAGGCATAGAGGTGGACAAAGCTAAAATAAACTTAATTGTTAATCTACCTACCTCTAAGACAGTAAAAGATGTTAGATCCCTTTTAGGGCATGCTGGCTTCTATAGGAGATTTTTAAAGAATTTTAGTTCTATATCTAGACTTCTTTGTAATCTCCTACTTAAGGAGTCCAATTTTGAGTGGACAGAAGAGTGTGAAGTAGCCTTCAAAAAGCTAGTCCACAGGCTTACGTCTGCCCCTATAATGCATGCCCCAAATTGGTCTCTACCATTTGAAATCATGTGTGATGCTAGTGATTATGCAATAGGGATAGTCCTTGGACAAAGGAAAGATAAAAAGCCTAATGTGAATACTATGCTAGTCGAACTCTAAATAGTGCACAAATGAACTACACCACCACAGAAAAAGAGTTACTAGCTGTGGTATTTTCTCTAGATAAATTTCGCTCATATTTGATTGGTGCTCCCATTGTTGTTTTTACAGATCATGCCACCCTTAAATACCTTCTTTCTAAGAAGGATGACAAGACACGATTAATACGTTGGATTTTACTTTTGTAGGAATTCAACATTAAGATTAAAGATAAGAAAGGAGTGGAGAATGTAGTGGTAGATCATTTATCCCGACTTACTTTTGATTAGGGACTAAAAGAAATGCCTATTCGGGACTCATTCCTAGGTGAGCAACTCTATGCTGTTACTAAGCTGCCATGGTATGCACATATAGTGAATTACCTAGTCATGAGTGCCATTCCTAAGTACTGGACCGCGCAAGATAGGCAAAAGTTCTTTGTTGGGGTAAGAAAATTTTATTGGGATAATCCTTATTCGTTTAAATATTGCCCTGATCAAATCTTAAGAAGATGCATTCCTAATAATGAGACCCATAATGTTATAAAATTTTGCCATTCAAAAGCTTGTGGTGGCCACTTTTCTATGAGAAAAACCGTTGCAAAAATCTTGCAGTGTGGATTTTATTGGCCTACTATGTTTAAGGACACTTACTAATTCTGTAAGAGGTGTATAGAGTGTCAAAAGTTAGGGCATATCACACGTAGGAACATGATACCGATGTCCCTTATCCTTGAGATAGAAGTTTTTGATTGTTGGGGAATCGACTTCATGGGACCTTTTCCCCAATATTTTGGTAATCTATATATTCTCTTGGTAGTAGATTATGTATCTAGATAGGTTGAGGCCATAGCATGCGAGGTTAATGACCACAAAGTGGTTTTGAAATTTTTGAGAGAGAACATTCTCTCATGATTTGGAATGTCAAAAGCTATAATTAGTGATCCTGGTAGCCATTTTTGTAACCGTTATTTTGTGGCATTGTTGAAAATGTATGGAGTGGTGCACTGGTTGTCCACCCTGTACCACCCTCAAACTTGTGGGCAAGTTGAGCTTGCCAATAGGGAGATTAAGCAAATTTTAGAGAAAACGGTCAATCCAAACCGTAAAGATTGGTCTTTAAGGCTAGTTGATGTATTATGGACTTATTGGACAGCCTATAAGGGACTCTTAGGAATGTCTCCCTATCGTCTTATTTATGGGAAACCTTGTCATTTGCTCGTAGAGATGGAACATTAAGCTTATTGGGCTATTAAAGCCTTTAACTTTGATCTATAAGGGGCATAAAATTTGAGGAAATTCCAATTGAATGAGCTAGAAGAGCTTAGGAATGAGGCTTATGTGAGCACTCGCAATAATAAAGAAAGGATGAAATTATTTCATGATAAAAGTATTGTGAGGAAAAATTTTGAGAAAAATCCGCAAGTCCTTCTCTATGATTCGAGGCTTCATAAATTTCCAAGTAAACTAAAAACTAGGTGGGATGACCCTTTCATTGTAAGGGAAGTGTTTAACCATGGAGCTGTAGTAGTTGAGGACCTTAGGGATGGTAGGATTTTGAAAGTAAATGGACAAAGGTTGAAACTATACTTAGGGCGAGTTGTACTAGAGGAGGAGACCATGTCACTTGAGATACCTACCTATCAAGATGCTAAGTAAACTCTCATGGAGCCTTATGAAGTTGTACCATATTTTTTGTAATTTCTTTTCTTTATGTTTCTTTTTTTCTTTTTGCCTTTTGTTATTTATTTATTTATATTTTTTTTTGCCTTTTTTTTTTTTTTTTTTTTTTTTTGTGAGCTAACATTTGCAGGTGTGAAAGAAATTTCAAAAAAAAATTTAAATTAAATGCTTAAGGTAACTTCTTCCCTTTATGCTTGAATTTATTTTGGCTTTGATACATTGAGGACAATGCAATATTTTAGTTGGGGGGAGAGGTTTACACATTTTGCTGCACCTTGCATGATTTTTTTTTTCTTTCTTTCTTTTTGGTTGCAACTTTTCAATTCTTAAAAAAAAAAAAAAAAAAAAACCTTGGATTTGAATGCAAAAGAGTTATAAGCTTTATTTTTATATCATGCGATGGAATAAATAATGTTGAGTTGGTTATACTGTATGCTATATTAAGACTCTTTCATGAAGAGCACAATTGGAAACTTTTGAGCACAATAGCCGGGTTAGCAGACGGTAGGATGTTGGATATGCATGGATCATGAACAAGCTAGATATAAGCTGAAACTCAACCCATATAGAGAGTTCTTGAGCCTTGCTTTTCTTGTTGAGAGTATATCTTTGTTTGAACTCTTAAATTTCTCTCATATGCTTTAGTTTTTGTAAAACATCTCTATATTTTTTAGTTGACTATTAGAAACAATATGGGGAGATATACCATGATCCTACTTATTTTTGTCCTTAGGCATGCTGGTTTATGTGGAATTTTAGGAGATGAGAGCCTAAGGCTATCAATCTTTTGTCACCAGCTAAACAAATATTTAGCCTATCTTTATATTAACCATTGTCACCATCATTTGAGCCATGATAAATACTTCCACAATACCACAAAACATTTTTGTTTATGGGTGTTTTCTTGGGGGTTCAAGTTTTGAGCTATTGATGCATTTAGATACCATCATTGTCTCTCTTTTCTTCCACACCTAAAAAAATAAAAAAAAAAAAAAAAAAAAAAAGCAAGAGAGAGAGAGAGAGAGAGAGAGAGAGAGAAAAGAAAGATAAAAAATAAAAATAAAAAATAAAAAGAAAGAGAAGACATACATAATCAATCAATAAATCATCAGTGTCTTACACATCTTTCATGTATTTCAGAATGGTTATATGGTTGTGTAAAGGTTGTTTTGATTTAAGTTGGTTGTGTACATTTTTAGACCCCTTAAACACAAACAGATTAACCTAGTTATTTAGCCAAGTGATTAACTTAGGTAAATTATTCAGATCTAGGTTAACACAAATAAATCATATCATTGAAACAATGTAGAAAATGGGGAGGATTTAATCTAGCTATCCTCAAGGTAAAACAGATCCACTATGAAAAAATTGAAATTTTACAATAGCGACTTAAACCACTAACATCCTATTGCTACCTCAAGTAGAAAACTTACTACCACAACCACGTGACAGCTCCGAGTCCACAGACTACTTCTTTCTTGGATTCACAGCAACCACAAGTACTCCCACTTGTGTTTTCTTTAAGCTCTTTATGCAGCAACTGAAGCAATCACCAAGCTCTCGACATCAATCTTGATCTTGATAACCCTAAGTATGTATGAAAGCAAACACTTCTAGATCTCACAAGAGATTCATACACACAGCATAAACAACAACAATAAAATGTGGCTAGGGTTTTTCCTTTTATACTTAAGGCAAAACATAAAACCCTACACGTCAAACAGGCTTGGGCTGAGTTGGAAAAATCTGCAGAAAAGCAATCTGCACGAGCTTCGATCGATCGAGTATAATTTTCGATCAATCGAGCCTTGCAGAAAGTGAATAGTAATTTTCTACAATTACTCGATTCTAACTTTACAATAAACATACTTTGAGCAGCCTAATTCTAGACTCTAAGTTTTGATCATGGTTTGCCAACATTACACATTGAAGTTCTAATACATTAAGATCCTAAATCCTCAGAACCTAACAGGTTGTTATTGCTTTGAGTTGGGTTTGGCTTGAATTTTCTGCATTTGATTCATATACCTCATATTTCAAAGAGAACAGTTTTACCTTTACCTAGCCATAAGATTATACTACCACTGAGCTTAAAGTCCTACTTGATCCTAAAGGTGCATGGCTGATATATGTTTGGGATAAAATCTAGGGATGAGAATGGTATTAAACTCATGCTTCCAGGAATTCAACATCCTTTCCAAGAGATCTTTTTTCGTTGTTTTAGCTGTTGTTTTTGTATACACATGTGATATTCTTAAAACTTCTTCTTTCCTTTTCGTTCACATGTGATTTGAAGAGAGAAAAAATAAGCCATTACTTCTACATGTGTTCTTTCAGAGTGTTGATGACTTAAGAGAGGTTTTGGAGTAGAGGCTCTAATCTAGATTATTCTTGGTCTATGCATGTTTGGAAAACCCGGTTTGATTGGATGGGCTATGCACACTCTCACTCCAAAAGTAAAGCTAGTGAAAAATCTTTAATATGATGAATAATATCCCAACTCAAAGTTGAAAGTTCATTTGTATGATATTATGATAAAGCAGACTAACATTTGATGCAGCAATTTTCAGAAAACCTTTGACTTTTGTGGGTAGAGTCACTGCAAACCCTCACGAGAGTAAACTCGTCCACTAGGGGTGACCCAGGGGTTCAAAGATTTGCTGCACATGGGAAGTGCAGTCGTGTAGCCTACGAAAGTGGCTTGTATTTTAGTTTTAATTTTTCACTTTCAGTAGACATGGGTGCTTTGTGGATTGCTAGGAACTAGCAAGATTTAAGTTGGGGGGGTGTGATAACGCCTTAAAATGTATACTTGTTATATATTTATGTGGGTGTTATCTCCTTATTGCTATGCTTAATTTGTATAATTAAGTCATGATTTGCATTAGTCCCTATTATTTATTTTTACATAATTTCTTGAATAAGATGTCATTCATTGTGTGTAATTTTCTACTTTCAGAAAATCATGTGAAAAGACGAGTTTACAAGAGTTTGTGAGAGAATGGAAGGCAAACTAGAATTGAAGATGAGCTAAAGGATTATGCTTAAATTTCTAAGGAGGTGGAGCTGGAGTGCTTGGGTCGTTTTCCATGTTTGGAAGTTTCAAATAAGGAAAAAAATCAAAGAGGTAGAATCTGAAAAGGAAAAAATCAGATTTGAGCACTGATCAGTATTTTGGGTGTATCTCTCTTCAGAATTTTCGAAGGCCGAAATTAACTCACAAGTTGCTGCTGTAATTCTGGACGAAAATTAAATGTAATAGTTTTATCTTCTTTGGACATTTTGACGTTAGGGTTTTTGGAATGGAGGCTGTGGAGAACGAATTTTTGGGGAGAAAAACCTTGTATTTTCCTTTTTCTAATGGCAGTCTAAACTCTTTGCTAGGGCTTGGGGTTATGTTTCTTCTATATGGTATGAATATTCAGTGTGATTCTTTCTAAGATTTTAGACAACAACATATTTGATTGTTCAATTAGATTTCTTTTGATGTATTAGGTCTTCCATGTTTTCAATAAGTTCAATCATGTTTTTCTTATTGTTTACAAGAATTTCTAATAGTTTCAAATAGAAATTAGGTTTTAAAGTGAATAGGTTTTTCTAAAAACTATTCTAACCACATTATTAATCTAGATTATTATGCGTTCTTGAATTGTCTCAGTTCAACCGAATCATTGGTTTTTAATTGTTTAAGAACAATCAATTGTGAAATATATATTTTCTTAGATCACAAAAAAATTCATATCGATATAGGAAAACACCCCGATGCCCTAGTATTTAAAATATTGATTTAAACCAGTCGTTTTTTAATTGTTAACAATCACTAAGAAAAAAAAAACATTACTTTTGTTATTCATCCAAATTGTTGTTTGATTACATTGTCTTTATATTTACCCTGCTCCTTTTGATTCGACCTTGGTACTCTGATAATTATATTACTACGATCTCCTGCACTTGGGAGTGAGCAAGCAAGGAGTGAGCGGCGTGGTGAGGGAGGTAGGGAAGAGGGACCGGTGAGGTGGAGGAGGGACCGGTAGCAATAAGTGAGAGTGAGATTGAGGGAGAGGGAGGGCGGTTGAGAGTGAGGGAGAGGATGGGTGGTTGAGAGTGAGGGATTAAGGGTAGGGAAATGAAAATAGAGAAATGAGAAAGTTAGTGCAATATTTATACTTAGGGTTTTTAAATTTTTTTAAAATTATATATGTATACGAGTCGAGTTCGGGGCGGGTATGAATAATACCCGCACCCAACCTGAACCCGCTATAAGATTGGGTTTTTAAAACCCAAACCTGCCTCATTTGCTTTGTGGGTCGGGTAAAACCCGCCCCATTAGGGTCGGGGCAAGTCGGGTGCTTGCGAATCGAGCAATTTTTGTCATTCCTACTCAACATCTTTGATATATCTTCATCTTTCTACCTAGCTAGAAGGCTTATGGAGGAATAGTCTCATGCATGACCAACCTTAGTGGGAAAATGAAGATTTACCATTGGCGGGTTTATTTTCTTAAATGAACCTTAAAATTGTTTCCAAGTACAATATGGATATACCTCCGGAAATAGGGATAGGTTCACTCAAACAAGTAAATCCCGACCCAAGACTATTTTAAACTTAAGCTTGGAGGTGGAAATGTCATTGAACTTTAATGTTTATGCTCATATGGCAAATAGACTTGCAGAAATCACGAAAGAGGCATGTGACATTCTACTACTATGTTGATAAGAGCATTTTTTATTTTTAAAAAAAGTTAATAAGAACAATTTTATTTAAAAAAATACAAATAAGAAAACTTAACCACGCTTTTTATGCCCAACTTCTAGTTGATGTCAACAATTAAGTTTGTTTGTATATATCTAAAGAATTGATAAAGCGGTAGAAGAAAAATTGATTTTGTTTGTATATTCAAAGAATTGATAACAGTAATTAGACTATTATTTCCATCTAAAAAGTTGTTGCAACTTGGCAATCAAACATGATATATACTTGATGCAGCCATGACTTCTAAACCCAAATTGTATTATATTGTATATAGTCTAGAATAATTCAACAATTCACTATCAATAAAAATTACAGCATTTTATATTTATATTTTTGTGAATTCCATAGCTCAACCTTATAGACTCAAGGTGTTTAAGCGTCTAATCATGCACTAACCTTTTTCTCGCTATCACACTCTACCAATCGGTGTAAAAAACAAGAGGTGGGTCAGATTATAGGGATTTGGGTTCAAGAGAAGCAAAGGATTTGAAGAAAGCAATAATGATCTTTAATTGCATGAATGCTTTCTTGGCTTTCTCACTCAAATCATTCTCTTTATTTAAAATTAAAACAAAAACAAAACAGCAACCACCAATCGCGTAGTCCAATAATTTGGTCGCACTGGATATTTTGTGACTGTAGGTGACGAGGAATCCTAATGGTAATCAATCTTAATTAGAAGAAGAGGGAGGTGGAAAAAGTGTGGGAACACCAATCCAATGTGGCACAAATGCAAAAGAGCTGAATCAAAGCTAAATCTTCCGTTTTTATATATAAGATAAATATGTGCAAGTTCCGGTGTTATTCTTGCAGAGTCAGTGTAGTGAGTAAGAGCATATAATTAGTCTCGTAAAATTGTGAAAAGGATGTAAAAACTAAAAAATACATTCGCATTGAGAGAATCTTCCCTTTGCGATAATCTGCCAAATAAGAATTCCATGTCATTGTGACAAATGGTGGAGGAATCACGATTGTAGAAACAACACAATGGTATTGAAATAAA
This sequence comes from Notholithocarpus densiflorus, assembly GCA_030021035.2. Lineage (NCBI taxonomy): Eukaryota > Viridiplantae > Streptophyta > Magnoliopsida > Fagales > Fagaceae > Notholithocarpus > Notholithocarpus densiflorus. The sequence continues at coordinate 8,208,589 of JARYZH020000013.1, read as the reverse complement.
TAAATTTATCATATTCTAATTAGTTTGCTTTAGGGACAGTCATTAGCTTGTTTAATGGTCTAGCTTTTGGAATAGCTGGTAATCAGGCAAAGAGTTATGTAATGGAGTTTTGAAAATGCAGCTCTAATGATTCAAAATACAAAAATTAACAAGTAATTTTACTTTTATGGCCAAAGAATAAAGAGGAAAATTTTTATCATATGAACATACATACATACATACATATATATTCAAACATCGTGATTCAACAACTTTACAGGGTGGATGAACACAGAAGGTGGCATCAACTCCCTGCTAAGTGGTAACAAACAGAACACAGCAAAAGAATATAATTTATTTTATTTGACCCCTAAATTTCAAGCTAAGTGAAACTTGATCAAAGAGGAATTTATAAAGAGTTTCCACCCGTGGACTAATATATATATTACAGACTCCATTCAAAATTCTAGCAGAAAGAGTGATCTATTTAGAGAAATCTTGACCGTTTGCACTCAGGTGGAAGACCTCCAGGGAAGCGTTTTAAATCACTGCAGTAGTTGTAAATCATGAAGTATTTCTGAACCCATCTCAGTCTTCTTCGGCCAGGGGCATCAAGCTCATTGGTCTGCCATGTAGAATCGGAGAAAGAACTAGTAGAAGTGGAAGCCGTAACGTTGAAGTTCCGGTAGTAAGCTGTAAAGGGTGCCTTAGACCAATCAGTTTTCACCAATCCTCCTCTTGTTGCCCAATCGTCAGCGTTCCATAGGCTAGAGTAAATCTTCATAGGTTGGCTCTTAGGGAAGGGAACACCAATCGATTCAGCATTCTTGAATACTCTTATGGGAGTGTTATCAACCAAGAAACTGAAAAGGGAAGCAAGGTTAGACATTGTTCCAATCGCATAAAGTTTTAGCAATCATAGTAAATTAAAATGAAGCAACAAAGTGGGGTGCTTTCTCTTACATTATGTGTTGCGGCTTCCAGATGATGGAATAAGTGTGAAAATTTCTTGTGGGATCGAACCAGAGATAGAACTGTTGCTCCCTGTTACCCTTGCCCTGAGTGAACACATTGGTGTGTAGTATATAAGGGTCACCACTAAGGTTTCCCAAGAACTCGAAGTCAATTTCATCATGAGTTGGCCCCTGAGAAGACAGCTGTAATAGAAAACAGAACAGTCAGTTACGCAATATAACGTTTGAACGTTTTAAGGGAGTTTCTGGAAAGAAGGCAAAGGTCTTACATGCATGAATACCACATATTAGATTATTCTAAGGTTAAACACATATATAAAGCCCACTTCAAAAAGAGTATTTTAAATACATATAAAATAAATAATTGCAAGTTTGAATTAGTTTTTCCTTTTTAATTATTTTATCTAGTTTACTTAGGTACAATTTTATAAAATCTCACTTATTGAGATAGGTCACATGATCAAACAAGTGGTAATAAAGAGAAAGTGTATATATAGTATATACACACATTTGCACATGCTATTTTAAGGCGTCTTATTGTGATTGTAAATTATGACTAGTACGCAAAAAATGTGTGTATAACATTCTCGTAAGTGTCTATGATTGGCTATGTGAAAATGATGTTAAGGCATCAACAACTTATTACTTCAATAAATCATGAAAAATTACATATCTATTGGATAATAGTGAAAATCAAATATATTATTCTCTCTCTTTTTTTTTTTTATAACTTTTTTAATATGATAGGTATCAGTTGGTTCACTTGCACACAAGTTACTTGCACACTAGCTAGTAACATGCTCTTGTTGATACGTGCCTTTAACTTTAACCTTTTTTTGCAGGCACTTCAAAGATATCACAAGCAGGCCAACACTAATCATCCTAAAGACCTTCCTATTAGAATCAATAAGTAGTTTTTAAGAAGGAAAAAATATTAAGCAGAAAGAAAAGGATGAGTTTTGAGACATACATAGTAGGCAGTTACAGTGCCAGCAGAGTTGCCAGCAACAAGTTTGAGCTGCATATCAATCCTCCCAAATAGGTATTCTTTCTTGGACTGGAAGCCAGAACCAGAAACTGTGTCTAGAGACAGAGACAAAAGCTGTCCTGCTTTGAATATCTTGGCACGGTTACCACCCCATGTTATGTCAAAGTCTTGGTAGAAGTTACCAGCACAAGTGGCAACTGATAAAGAGCTAATTACCACTAGACAAACCAATACAAACATAGAGAACCCATTAGAAGAAAAGGCCATGTTTAGACTTTAAAGAGAGATCGTTGCTTGTGAATGAGAGGTTTTAGTGCATGAGAGCTATACTATATATATATATATATATAGGGCAAAGGAAATGCTTGTAGTTGTAGAGTTAAGATAGAAGAGAAGAGAAGGGTATGAAGATGTGGGGAAACGCGTGAGCAATAACTGGTGGAGCCAAAGCTCAAAGCTGGTGCCAGCTGAGCTGAGGAATTATCTATATATGAAAGCTGGAAGCTTTTGTTTGTTTGGGCTTTTTTTTTTTTTTTTTTTTTTAGACAAATGCAATTATAATCATTCTGTCCCCGCCAGTATGATAGGTAGGACCCTCTTTTTAAAATATATAGGTGGTGGATGACAACGGAAATGGTATGGAAGAATAAAGTTTTTTTTTTTTTTTTTTTTTTTTTTGGACCACAAATCATGTATTTGGTTTCCAATGAGAATTTGCCATGTGGGAAAATGATATCCGACTCACTTCCTAAAATGTAAAAAAAAACTATTCTTAAAAATTTTCACCTCTGCTTTTCTTTCAATATAATTGTATTTTTACAATTAAAAAAAAAAAAAAAAAAAAACTGTATTTTACAGAGTAAAGAGTCACAACTCACAAGACCATCAATGCTTTGTAGTTAAATAGTTAAGATACCAACTCTTTTGGCTGTTGCATTGCATAGGATAGTTTTTTATTTTTTAATTGAAGACCACGAATCAGATTTAATCTGACGTTACAAATGTCTGCAAAAAGCCAATTTCTTGTGACTTTTATCTTTAATCTTTTCTTTCTCATGTACTCGTGAATTTGAATTCGACTAAATACTCAATAAGCACAAGATGGCACCTCAGGAAATTGGCTTAAAACTACACAAATTTATTTATTTTTCCTGAAACTACAGATATATTTTTAAGATTATCCCATATTAGACACGCGTGGAATGTTTGAAGAATTTGGGTATGAAACAATAATCACAAAATTAATACTACTTTGAGGCGTGTTCTAAACGCTATATTGAAAGTCATAATTGACCCTACTCCAAAGAGTTTGTTGCTAGATTTCAAGCGCTTCACCTCCATGATACAACAAAGTCACCAAACTGTAATCACCAATTCTGAAATTTCATATTTAGAGTTCCATAACAAAATTGTGTATTTGACTAGGACAATGAGAGAAAATGAATTGATTGTGTCTATTTTCAAGCCTTTAATCTAGAGACAATAAAGAGTTTTTCTTGAAAGATCATGACTACTCATACGAATTTGCAAATTTCTAAAAATTTATCATTTACGATAAATTTTCATATATATTATGCTTTATAAACTCATAACCCTCTTTAAAAAAGAAATTTCTTTTTAAAAAAATTAGTTATTTCTATATCACAAATAACTTCCATATATTATGCTCTAATTCATCTTATCTCATTTTGATCAAATAAAAAGTTAACGTTCGACCTTAATCAAACACATTACACACACATGAACTCATGCCATGTGTAGCCACTAAAGCATTGCATTGCGCCATATGCCATGAATGTGAATGTTCTAATGCCACATGTCCATAAATCCTATCAATTAATGTATGTATAGGCGTTTGTATTGATCATATACGGAGAAAATGGGCAAATGCCCTTTTAAAAATAAAAATAAAAATCTAGCATTTTGCCCCCTTTTCCAAACTAATTAGGAAAATGCCCCTCTTTTGAAACTCGATTTTTTCAAAATCAAGTTTAAAAAAAAAAAATATTCTGGAGCCCTATAGTGGCATTTTAAGGAGCTTATAATGACGTTTTAAGGACCTATAGTGGCATTTTGGAACTCGAGCTCCATGAACTCGAGTTACATGCAATTGTTTTTCTTTTTTTTACCTATAACTCAAGTTCATGGAGCTCAAGTTTCAAAACGCCATTATAGGTCCTTAAAACGTCACTATAGGCTCCTTAAAAACGGCACTATAGGGCTTAACTCGATTTTGAGAAAATCGAGTTTCAAAAGAGGGCATTTCCCTAATTAGTTTGGGAGATGGGGCAAAATGCTAGATTTTTTTTTTGAAAGGGCATTTGCCCATTTTCTCCGATCATATACACACAAAAAAGTTTTGTAGCCTTCTCATTTATGGGACATGTTTATTATTAAAACACAAAGTTACTTCCTTTCATATCACAATCTATACTATATTTTTAAAAATTCTCCACTTAGATTGTGATATTAAGTGTATCGTCAAATGCTGATATCCTAATGCACATCAGAAGGTGTTTTTTTTATTTGAACCTTCAATTAGTGTAAACATTTCAAATTAATAACTAATTAAGTACAAGGTGGCCTAAACTTAAACCTATACTTTAAATATTAGAAATATAAATACCACCCACATGTTTACACCCAATTTCAACGATAGTAACTAATTTAATTTGCACCCTTTCAAGTGCTCCACCATCATTTTCATGAACATGTGTAAGAGCAAATTTTAAACTTTAACCATAGGTTGTCTCACTTCTTATGCTTATAAAGGCAAAGTTCCTTAGGTGTTTCTATCACTTCAGACACTTACAGAAAAAAAAAAAAAAAAAAAAAAAAAAAAAAAAAAAAAAATTTAACCTCATTGTTAAGGACATATTTTTATGTAATTGACAAATCTTTTGACAAAACGCATTTTACTTGTATTTGGGTAAATCTAAGAAGGTTCAAAATGATCATTACAAGTGGTTGAATTGAAGACATGAAGATTACTCAAGAACTGCTCAAGAAAAGTGCAATCTACAGGTCTCGATATCTCCTCGACAAAAGCTCGATCCGTCGAGATTCATTAAAACTCGACACATGTCTCGATCTATCGAGCTTACGAGATTCAGACTATAGCCAGCAACGTTTTTATTCTAAAAGGTAATTTGTTTATGGGTTTGTATAATCCTTATAGGACTAGGAAAACCCAAGATTTGTAGATTTGTATAATTCTTATTGGACTAGGAAAGCCCAAGGTTTGTGTAAACCTATTTGGAATAGGAGAGTCCATTAAGCTCCTATTTAAAGGAGGTGGAAAAAGAAAAACCTAACCTTAGAGAGCTTCATAAGATTTTCTTTTTGAAACCCTAACCTCCTCCTACAGAAGAAAGAGTTCTTGCTGCGTTTCTTGTACGCCTTTGGGTTTTGTAACCAAGCAAAGTTTCTCACACCATCATTGAAGATCTTATTGGTGTTTCTATGTGAAGCTGTTGCAAATCAACTACATCAATCAAAGGGTTGCTATGGAGTTAGTCACGTACTGGTGTTAGGACATATGTAAATCATGTTAGGAACATATGTCATTATGGAATTGGCTAATCCTTTGACAAAATGCACTTTACTTGTATTTGGGTAGATCTAGGATGAGTTTAGTACTTCAAGAAACAAGAGTTCAAGTCTAGTATTGAAGCCATGCAAATCTGTCCAAGAAACAAGTGAAGAAGTGCTGATTCATTAAAGCTCAATAACTCTCGATAGCTCGCAACTGATAGCTCAACAGATAGCTATCTATCGAGAATTACGAAAATCAGTTTTTCAGATCTGATTTTCGGCCCATACTTATGTATTTGTGTATGGTTTCTTTTCTCACAAACCTAGACATATATAAGGATTATTTTAAAGGCCGTCACATAAGAGAATATAAGGAGAACACATGCAAAAAGTGACCGAGTGCCTTATTCTCTCTGAAAGAAGCTACTACGTCTTTGCGCCTTAGCATTTTGTAACCAAGTGCTTCTTGATCTTCATTGTTGATGAAGTGAAGAACTTTGCAGCCAACATCCTCTTCAAGTTGGTGTGTTAGTCACGTACTGGGAGCTGTGCATCTTTGGTTAGTCACATACTGGGATCTGTGCAAAAGGGTGGCGTTCATATATTGAAGAGTTCAAAGGTTTTGAAGCGATAAAAGGTTTCTACTGTAAGTTCATTTACGAGGATTGTAGAGTCTAGGGACAAAAATTTTGTACTAGATCTGAAACTTCTCTTTACTATAGTGGATTGCTTTTCGGGAAGGTTTCTCCCCAGGTTTTTTATTGTGAAACTAGTTTGTTTCATTGGTTTTCCTAGGTCATCATATCTTGTTTATTTATTTTTCCGCTGTGCATGATATTGATGTTTGTTTGTTTTAACAATGTTTATTCATAATTAATCTAATTAACAACTTAGGTTTAAAACTTGTTAATTCTATCAACCAGGGTCTAAATTTCCCAACAACTGGAATTCGTGCAAATGAGTTTGTCACGTACTAGGATTCGTGCATCATTGGTTAGTCACGTACTAGGATTCGTGCATTGAAAGGAGAGATTGCCGCTACATCACAAGTCCAATTGGGTATTGGGGTAAATGTTCAATTGTAGGTTAGTATTAGGTACTGAGATTCCTTTTACTTGTAACCGCTTGTTTTGATAATAGTGGATTCTCATGAGTGGTGACCTTAAATTCACCCGGTGGAGTTTTGCCTCGGTAGTTTTCCCCATTCTTAAACAAATCACCTGTGTCAAATTTATTTTCCGCTGCATCTAAATTAGTTCGTGATTTGTTTGTGCTACTACGTTTATTGCATGTAATTGAACCTAATTAATTCACTTGGCTAATTAATTGGTTAATTTACCAAAGGGGTCAATACATTCGTGGCCTATCATTCATTAAAAGTATAACACTACTTATCCTCGATTTAATCTAACAACCTCTTGAGAGTCCCTTAGGCCATGTAAAAGCTCAAATAGTGTAAAACACTATAGCTTGTTTAGACCCCCCAATTTTAAAAACACGGCTTAATTGCTTTTACTCTAACTTATCTAAATGCGGAACAAGAGTAAATGATACGCAATAACCAAAACAACTCTCTAAGCCATAACCACAAGCAAGCAATAATAAATATAAAATCTTAACGAGTAAAGGAAGAGAGATGCAAACACAAGATAACACCGAGATGTGTTAACGAAAAGGAAATCGAAAAACTCGACGAAAAGTCTCTCTACAACCCTCCAAGTTGAAATGATCCACTAGTGAATAAATTGGAGTAAAAGGATATCAAAAAGACCATCCAAGCCTAATCTACCCAAAGTGCTTGAGTCCTCTAAGCTCCAGCTACCAATGGACTTCTCGGAGTCTTGTCTTCATTAGCTTCCTAGATCCCGCAATATCGTCCAATTGCATCTGCCAAGCCTCATCGGCTTATTTTGGCAAATCCCCAATGCTTCTCAAGTTCCAAATCACTCTCTACACTCTAAATATGTGTGGGTTGTGTTTGGGTACAAATCTTCTCTCAAGGTATAACAATAGGAGAGGGAAAAGAGAAGAGATTACAAAGATTTCTCTATTGAGGATGAGTAGCTCTCTCTAACAAGGTGGGTGTGTTGTAAAAACCTTTCTAGGGTTTTCTTCTGAATAGCCTCATTGTGTGGGTAATGAGGGTATATATAGTGTGAGTGAAGGGTATAAGAGTCATACTAAAAATCCCAGCTATCAATGCATTTCACGGGTCATCTCGCGAGTTGGCCAAGTCGTGAGATGAGTCACGAAACACACTTACTCTTCAGCTTCCAGCATGTGCTCTTCATGTGAACTTCGCGAGATGCACTACTCGCGAGCCAAGTCGCGAGATCAACTTCTTGAGAAACTTTTCACCACTTAAGACTAAACCCATTACAAATCCCACAAAATATAAGGAAATAAATTAATGAAATTACAACACTTTTTGTCAAGGAATAAAGCCAACATAAATATTATGTGAAAAACCATAACTTAACAGCATGTTTGGATTGAGAAGAAAGGGAGGGAGAGTGGTGGGGGGGGGGGGGGAGTAGAGTTGGCTGAAAATAGGCTAATTTTGGACCAATTTCACTCTACTCTACTCTACTCCTCCTCTCTCTTTTCCAATCCAAACAGACCATTAGTGAATGGATCTACCAAGTTTCTACTTGACAATACATACACAACAGTGATAATACCATATATATATATTAACAATTTTCTGATATATTTGTTTCTTAATTAAGCTAATATTCTATATAAACATGCATCCTATTTTGCAACAACCAATGACTTAGGTCCCCAGTCCTAATGACAAAACAATATCTACTTTAAGTAAGCATGACTTAAAAAAAGCATGACTTAAAATATTCAAAAATAATAATAATAATAAAAATAACTGGCTTAAAATATTCAACTGATCATGGCTTGACAAGAGTCAAGAGACATGCGTATGCAACTGGAGGCAAAAGATTGTAAAATCATTTCTTTTGAGAGTAAAAGGATCGATGTTGCTCTTGGTTTTTAGTGACGCTTTTGAAAACGTCACTATAGATTTTTGAACACAGTTAAAGGCTTATATATGGCGACGTTTTTAAAAACGTCGCAACAGCGATGTTTTTGAACATCGCAAAAAAATGCCGCAATAGACCATTTGTGTCTACAGTGACTTTTTTTGGTTTTTTACAAACGCCGCCCCAACCTTTTTTTTTTTGTAGTGAGAATTCTTATTAATCTGTTTGGGTTTTTGATCAAATAATAATGTTCAACTTTCGGTCGTTGGAAATGTTTCAATTTTTTATGAATAAATTTTTCGATGAGATAGACTTGCCATCGAAAAAATTATTTTGTAAAATGGCAATTATTGTCTATTGAAAAAGTTTTGTCACAATTAACAACCTTTCCTGTACTTGTTCTAAGATTACTTTTAAATTTATTGTTCTCGTCAACATATTTCACTTTTGAGCTATTTAATTAGGGAAAGCAACTTATTATTATGAATTCGAGTTTCCTCTTCAATCCGTAAATATATGTTTCAAAATTTGCTCTATACTGAAATCTTTTACACAAATTATTTTAGAATAAAACTTTAATATGATCAAACATCGTGCTAGCTCTAAAATGGGTATTTGTCAAAGATTATTTTGGGTGGATTCTTATGGTGCAACTGCCGGGTGCAATTAAATTTTCATTACTAAGTTTGCTTAATTAGCTATCAAGATCTAAATATTTTTTGCGGGAAAAAAATTTTTTACGGCTTTTATTCTTCATAAATCACAACACCTACCAAAAATGAAGAGTAGAATATTAATTATCAACTTTGTGTTTTATTCTTTCTCAAAAAAAAAAAAAAAAACTTTGTGTTTTATTCCTCTCTCCCTCTCTCTCTCATACACACGCATGCATGCATGCATGCATGCACACATTGGTCCTCATGGCTGGAGTATATATATTATGCCCAAAAGAAAGTTGAAGAGGTATACACCAACAATAATGGTAGTATCACTAACAATTATAGTAACAACAACAACAACAACATCACTTAGTTTAAAGAAAACCTCTATACCTTAGTGCAATATTTAAAAACATTCTTATTAGGAGGCAAACGACCCTGGCGGTATTTGACCTCAGAATCTCATGTAATGCACATTATGGTTTAAAGTTAACCTAATAGTTGGTGCTTAAATAGCTGTCAAAAAACAAGCTCAAATTACTTAAAGTAAAAAGACAATTTTGCATTGGATGGTTTGTTTGGTTAGCTGGTTTTTAGGTTAGGTTATATCATATTCGTTACTTGAGCCCAACTTGTTTTAAACAGATTGATTATGGAGATATTAAACCAACCGAGCTGCTCTTAACAATTGGAGTTTTTATGTAGTATTTAACAGGGCCACCCTTGCGCAATAATAAGCTTTACAGTTTATTAGTTCTGTGAAGAGTCGAGTCAAAGTGTCACTGAATCTACAATATTAATATTATACATCCGTTAAAAAAGATAGGGCCCTAAAGAAAAGAGATTAGGCTACAGTAATTTAAAATTTATTTATTTATTTATTTAATTGCTTCTAATAAGTGAGAGTGAGAATCGAGTAATATAGCTTGGTTGAAAGACTATTGACAAATTCTTATAAAATTTCATTAATTGGTTTTTGATAACGGCAAGTTGGGTAAATTGATTTTTCAATACTAAATTTCATTAATCAAGTTTTAGGGAATATAATTGCTTAAATTTGCGTATGGATACTTTTTTTTTTTCCGCTTCCCTTATTGCTAGCAAACAAAGGAAAGGGGGGGAAAAAAAGAAACAAAAACCTGCTTTGGCTTTCTTGCACTCTAACCAAAAAAAAAAAAGAAAAAACGTATGGGATTTAAGTTTGGAGCTATAAATTTGTGGGAGGAACGAATCTTTCCCCAATCAGGTATTGTCCGCTTTGGGATGGGCAGGGTCGACCCTTGCTCCCACCCGTACGGATTTGCTCAATCCCACATCGGGGAGAGCATCTCACCCTTGCCTTATAAGCACTTAGCTTAAGGAATGGTGTACCATAGTGTGTGTGATCCTGCCCATCCCAAAGTGGACAGTACCTGATTGGGGAAAAATTCGTTCCTCCCACAAAAAGGCGCTTTTGAGGGCAGTGCCTATCAAATGTATTGTCCGCTTTGGGTGGCAGTTTTTAAGACTTGCTCCGACCGCACGACTTTGTTACCTCGAATTGGTAGTGGTAGAGGCGTGCCCTTCGGGGTAACAAAGCTGTGCGGTCGGGCAAGTCTCAAAAACTGCCACCCAAAGCAGACAATACCTTAGATGGGCACTGCCCTCAAAAGCGCCTTTCTGTGGGAGGAACGAATCTTTCTCCAATCAAATATTGTTCGCTTTAGGAACGGGTCATTTTAAGCGGGTTAAAAAGAGGTTCGAGTCAGGTTAGGTTAGGTCGGGTTGACCCATATTTTTCACATGAATTTTTTTGTTTTTTTGTTTTGTTTTAGAAAACAACATATATTTGCCATTTAAAAAGTCATGCAACAAATTACTTGATGTAAAATGCATTACTTTGAATTCACCACTTATATCAAGAATGAATTACACTTATTAATACTTATTCAATAATTTTAAAATTATACAAATCCTAACATTGCTATTTAAAACAAAATAACACAAAGATAAGTAAAACAAATACACAAGTTTTATTTCTACACAATATCAACATCCCAAAACATAAAACAAAATTACAAATGACTTATTGGATAACTCATTTGATAAAGAATAAAAACATATAAGAAATTGACAATCTTGAAAATTAATTTTATAATCTATTGTCAATTGTGGTTGGCACTCTATTTCAATTTGAGATATATATTAAAGTTTGATTGTTTACTTATTTATACATGGTCTTTTTTATGAATATCATATCATTATTAAACAACACATACTCTATGAAATATCATAATTTATTTTGAAAAACTGTTTATTTTGGACATAAATTGTTAAAAAATAGGTCTAAGCATTCATAATTTATGTTAATTTGATACTTTGGCTTCACTATTTTTACACTTGTGAATGTTTCTCACACATGTCTACAATTTTAAATCTATGTTTTTAACTGTACTGTAACCAGATTATCTTGGCATGTACTTTGCTATTTGATATCTAAAAATCTTTACTCATTACAGAATACTCAATCATTCATCTTTCAATTAATTTGTATATAGTTATATAAATGTCTCAATTGTTTTCTTAAACCTCACAACAAACAATTAAACAAATATTGTCTTAATTTTTTTTTTTTTACCAAAAACAAATTTTTTTAAAATGGTTCGGGTTCGGGTTGGGTCGGGTTGACCTGCAAAAAATACTGGTCGGGTCATGGGTTAACCCATTTTTGCTTTGGGTCAAAAAATCGGGTTCGGGTCGGATAAAAAAATTTTGACCCGTTTTGTCATGTCTTCTGTACCTAAATTTTATCCTCTATATATAATATATAACGACGTTGAAAGTTGAAACTTAAATTTAGCCTATATAGATCGAAGTGTTTTTTTTTTTTTTTTTTTCAGAAAGATTTATAGATCGAAGTTGAGAGAACCCACAGACTTCTCCACCAACCTTAACAAGCAAAGCAAGCGCAGCGGTGCCAAATCGGCCATGATTTCTTTGTTAAAAAAAAAGATTCCTTTCTATTTGGGAATGTCACATTAGATGCGTGATTTCTATGATTTGAACCTACCTCATCAATGATTCAATAAATAGCCCTCTTATTAATGGAGGGGGGCATTTTGGGATGTGATCTCAATCTCATCATTGACCATTTTCAAAAGAAAACTATCAAGCAAATATGCTCCAAAAAAAAATAATAATAATAATAATATATTAATATTTTTACAACTCTCGGTTTATATTATATTATATTATTACATGTGTATTAAAATTTATGGAGCTTTGTTTTTTATAATTACATACTTACTCCTTAATCTTTATCCCATATATTTAAAATAGCCTCTATCCCTTTAAATATTTTACTTTTGTCATTATATTTGAAAGATTTGTTGTTTTCACCATGTCAAAAAGGCCTCTGTCCTACTATTAACTATTGCTTTGTTTTTCTATATCTCCAAACAGACATAAAACAAGCAAACAAAATATTTGAATAACTAATTTCTTCCCTAAATCAAAAAAATAAAAAATAAAAAATAATTTTTCCCTCCTTTTCTACTATTAAAATCAATAAGATTCGTTGAACAACTCAAAAAAAAAAAAAAAAGAAGCAAGAATTAACGGTAAGGATATTTTTTACACAAATTTAAAGTATACGGATTAAAATGAAACAAATTCAAAAAATGAGGACCAATTTGAAACATGGGGCATAGGCTGAGAACTAAATGTGTAATCAAACCTTTTTTTTTATATTCAATTTCAATTAATCAATAATTAATTTAATTAATAATTGCTTTGTAGTTCAATAGTATAGCTGGGTGTTTTTAAAAGACATATTCTAGATTTGAATCTTTTCTCCCCCTACTAAAAATGTGTCAAGTATGTGTGTGTGTGGGGTTCTTTAATTAATAATTGCCTTATAATTCAATGGTATAAATATATATATATCTATATCTATATATATATATAATAGAAGAAGCTGAGAGAAAGTGAGTACCTACAATTAAGGAGGTGGTGACAAATAGAAAAAAAGACCCTTAAAATGCTGTCACGTACACAGCTTTTAAGTAAAACAACTGCACGTTACAACGTTTGGCTATTTAAAACTCTGCCACGCTTGCTATATATAATATCAGGATCCTTTAAAGAGGTGCTGCCACGGTCAGGAAAAGAAGGCCCTTCAAATGCTGTGACGTTTAAGTTAAAAACGATAAATTACGTTGTTTAGTAACGATGCAACACCGTTTAAAAGCCTCTCATTATAAATAAGAAAATTATCCGGTTAAAATTAGATGTACACTAGGATAGAAATAGAGAGAGGCGATGAAATCAAGAGAAAGGCGATGGAGACACGGAGAAAGAAACAGAAAAAGAGAGAGACGATCCTGGGACACGGAGAAAGAAGAGAACGCCTCTCTGTTTCTGACAGAACGCCTCTCTGTTTCTCTCACTAAGATCAGAGTTCATTCGCCATTTTGATTTTACCAAAGCAAGAATCAGAAGAAGAAAGATGATACAGACTTCAGCGTCAAGAACGAAAAAGGTCCCCTCTGCCCACAAACAACGCCTCCGATGGGTTCTATTCTTTCTCTGATTTTTTAAAGGTAAATTAGTTCTGTTATATGCTTTCAATTTTTTCAATTTGGTTCTAGATTTGGATTCAAAAATTATGGCTAAGGAAATCAGGTTTTAATATGTGACTATTCCTTTTTTAATTTTTTCGGTAATAGATTTTTTTCAATCCGTCTATTTTGGAATTAAATCATTCAAATTCTGATATGTGACTATTTTATTAGATATTTTTAGTAATGGGTTTGTTTAAATTCGTCTCTTTTGGATGTAAAACTTTCAATTTCTTTCTCTGCAGAGATGAAGTGGAATCTTTCTTCAATCTGGAGTCTCTAATTTCATCAAAGCAAAGGTATCAATTTTGTTTCCTAATATTCTCCTAACTTTACCTCTCTTACATGTTCTGTTATTTGTAAGGGGGGATTGAAATTGTGGGATTTTGAAATCTGAAAATATTTTGTTATTTTGTTTATACATTGTAGATTTTAGATGATATTTTTTTTAAAGATTCTTTTAAGTCATGATTTTGTTATTTTTGATGTTGGGTTTCTTTGGGTTTTGCATGTTTTAAATTCTTAAATCTGAAAGAATGATGTTCTTTGTACAAAATTTATTGCTTTGTATGTTATGGTAGAGAATAATTTTCTTAGAGATTTACTGATCAAAAAAAGATAATTTTCTCAGGGATGGTATGATTTATGTTTGGGTATTTGGTTGGATATAGGCATTTGGGTTAGATTTGGTTTTGATTCAGTTATTTGGGTTAGAAAATTAGAATTTATTTAGTATTTGTTTTTGTTTTGGATATTAGGAATTGAATTGGTTTTGGGGCTGTTCTGTAAGTAAGTTTACAATCTGCATAGTGAGGGGACGAACGAATTCAAAGCGTGGCCAATGTTGCCAATCATATCTTCTTTGCTGGATACCGCTTCTCTGTCTACAATAATCTGTCACTAAACATGTATTTATACTTTTATGTCTTTCTTATAATAGTTAATCCGTACTTTTTCCTCTTTATTTATAGGACATCTATTGGATGTTTCTTTACATATATCTTTTTTTAATTTTTTTAAAATATAGTTGCTTAAGTGTATATTGCCATGATCAACACAAAGATTAATTAATCTTTCAGATGACTCTTGGAAGTAGTGAATCCAACTCTTAATATTTGTGTTGCTCCTCAAGAAATCTAAACATGTGCACATTCTCAAGGATTGATTCATTTATCTACAACTTTGCCCAGTTTTGAAACTCACAGATATATGACAAAAATAAGAATAAAGTAGTGTTTGGTGATGGATGATTTTATATAGTTCTTGACAATTTTGTTTTTAGTTCCATTGAGTCTTATAATAGGATGAAAAATGAAATAGTTGGGTATATTTCTAATCAATTAGCTATATAGGAAAGCAAATTTGATTAATTCTTTCCAGTTTAATTCTTTCATATAACTTTTAATTTTACTTCCATTGCTTCAGCCTTTCCCAGGAATTAAGGCTGTGATGACATGTAAGGAAAATTGCCCACTTAAAAACCTACCACGCTTACAATTTGAAAGTTACAAAATACCGCATGTTGCACCGTCTGAGGCTTTAAGTTTTAACTGTTTATTGTGCAACCTACAAAGTTTAAAACAGAAAACACAGAATAAAAGAGAGAGAGAGAGAGAGAGAGAGAGAGAGAGAGTTTGATAAACATAGAGAGAGAGAGAATGAGTCTATTAGGCACAGAGAGTGGAGAGAGAGAGAAAAAACTGAGAAATCTGCCCCCAACTGCGTCAAGCAACAGTCCACGCCTCTGCCATCGTCAAACCCATTCCCTCCACCAGTATAGTCTCTGTTTTTTGGTTTTTTACTTTTATTTTTATTTTTTAATTTGGGGTCAAATCTGATTTAGGTTGGGGTATTTTGACTAGATTGGATTGCATTAAGTTTTTTGGCTTAGATTTGGTTTTGAATAAGGAATTTGGGTTAAGAATGGTTTTTAATATCTATTATTTGTGTTGGATTTGGTTTTCCTTTTGGATAATTGGGTTCAATTTGTTTTGAGTATATCTCTACACTTTAAAGCTTTCATTTTATTTATTCTGTTTTAAATTTTTTGTTGAAACATTTTTTCCCTTTATAACTTCGTTTCCCATGTTTCTTTTCTAGCGTTGTTATCAAGTTTTTCCAGTATATACTTCTGTGTATTAGATTTTTTCTCCATATAGTTCACATATCACAGTGATTGTGTCAATTTTATTTTTAAATTGTATTTCGTTGGTATACACACACTTTGTAATGTAGAATGAGGTTGGCCATATTTGATCAATAGGGCTAAGATTGCAGACTTTGCATCTGAATTGGATTTTTGTTCCTATTTATTGATAACAGGTGAAAACAAATACATAAGACAGCCCTGAAATCCAAATATAGAGGAAACAAGAAGCTGAAAGCAGAAAGAACAAGAAGCTGAATACAGTAGAGAAGTACAGAGCAATAGGTACGCACAGAGAAATTTTGAGCAACAAGTATGCAGATTGCAGAAAATGCAGACCAACAGGTGCAGAGAAATACAGATCGTGACAAATATTTTTAGATGTCAAATATTTGAGCTTCAAGTCCCAATATTTATTTATTTCAAATATTTGTTTAATGATGTGCTCCACCTGTTTCTTAAAAGAATAGAATCAATAAATTTTTCAGAAATTGTTGTTTCCTTTGAGATATTAGTTTAACAATATGAACAATTTGAAGAACCCTTTACTCTTTCGCTATGGAATTGTTGTTTTAGATTTTAATCCTTTCTTATTTATCCATTCATATGCATTTAGTTTCTTGCTCTTTTCATGTTTGATGCATCTTAATTTGTTATAATATTTTGCTATCTTGGAGGGTTAGTCATGTTGTTCAAGTGTTTTCCACTAGAGTCACTAAAGTACATTCGCATGTTTGTAAGATTTCAATTTAATTTTTTAAAAGAATTTTAAAAATCTTTCACTGGGTGAATTTCTAAATGCTGCTCAATGACACTTTGTGTTTGTAAGGGCATTCAAAAATCAAACAAAGAGGTACTTAAGAAGATTTTTGAAAGCGTGAGAAGGATAGGAAAAAATCAGGTAATTTTAAATGTAACTAATTCACGTTGACAAAATTAGAAATTTCTTCTGTACTCATTGCACCTTACAACTTTCTCAAACTTACATGATGCATGTCTTTGAATTATTTTAATTTATGCATTTATTATATTTGAATTTGGTGATTATTCCTCTACAAATTAATTCTAATATAGATATTTTTTTATCAATTAGTGTTAGGATATGAACGTTTTTTAGGTAAAATGGGTTATCCAGATTTAATATTGATCATCTTTGCTTTCTAATTTATAAATGCTGAATTATCATTTTGAATTGGTACTAAATTCTTTCTAAGTGTGTCGAATAATTTTGACCAACATTGTGATTTTATGTAGCACTTAGAGAACTTGAATACTTTCACACTAAGTATCACCAAAGTAACGACCTATGATTTCATAGTACTTTGGAAACCTGTGGTATTATGCAACAACCTGATTTAGCTATTCTAGGGTCATTTTTTCTTATTTTACAGTTTTCTTTTCATATTGAATAGCAAATCTAATTGGTATGAAATTTGACACGCGTGTTAAGATCATAAAGAATATGAAATCCAACAGTTCAATTTTCAAATTATGTAATTATGTTAATTTTTTTAGTGGGAGTTGTAGGCATTGGTTATAAGCGAGTTTGTAGTCAAACTTTTTGCTTCGTACTATATTTATTTTAAAATTTTATGAAAAAGGTTCTTGCAAACAAGAAGATGATTTTACACTTTGGTTTATGGTGGCCTATTGTTTCAACAATTACATGTTGGTGCACACACATGTTTAAAAAAAATTGACTTATGTGGGTGTGTGACCATTAACCAATGTATTTTGAAGACTGAATTATATAATAGATTGAAGCATGTGATTATCAAAGGCAATTGCAAATATTCTAAACTAATTATTGTTACTAAATTTTTTTGCTTTATAATTTACATGTATAAATATAACCAGGCTAAAATATTACTTTTACTTTTGTGTGTATAAATATAACCAAGCTATCTTAGAATTTTTATCATATCATGTTTATTTTTACTTTGTTTTTCTTATTTATTGGATTTTCCTTGGTCAAGATTGAACTTGCATTATGTAAGCTTTTCTAGGTTTAGGAATATTTTTTACATTGGCTGATGATATTTAATTTATGTTTAGCCGATGAAGAAATTATGAGATTAAACGCAATGTTCAAAGGCATGGTTGTTAACAACTTTGGACCTACAAGATTTAGAGATGAAGCAGGAAGTCATTAAGCAAGGAATAAAGTATTTGAAAGATTTTAATAAGTAGAACTTCTTTTTTATTTTACTTAATTATTATTTTTGAACAAGTGCATTTCTTTGTTTCTATTAATTATATGTATTGTTGTATTATGAGCAAGTCCAAGGACGAGGCTTTAGGCTTTATTCTTTTGGAGTAACCTTTGAATTTCATAATTAATTGTTTTGTTTTGATGCTAAGCTAAAAAGTGAAGTTACCATGTCAGCTTTTCTGCTTATATAAATTGATAGTTTTGTTTGATTGAACTTGGATCATTTGAAGGGTTTTTTTTTTTTTTTTTTTGACAATTTTCTTTACTGGGATGTGTTATAATTCAAACTTAATGTATATTTCCCATTATCTCTGTTTTTATTTTTCACTATTTTCAGTGCTATGTATGTGTTATACTCAATTTTCTTTACTAAATTTGCTGTGAAAAAAATGATTTGACTTAATTTCGATTCAATTTAATTTCCATTTTTATAATTATTCAATCTTTGCTGTGAAGTGTCATAGTGTTTGGGTTTTTTCCCCCATTAATTTACATATAAGGGTTTGCTATGGCTTGAGCCACGTTGTCTAAGGAAGTTACTTAAAACACTTTAGTGAGAGTTATGTTTTGTTTATGTGTCCGTATGTATGTTTTATTCTTTGGTTGATTTATTAATTATTTCCCTTGATGTGCTATATCTTAATAGGTTGTTGGTGGTTGCATTTTCATCATGATCGGAAGATGAAGATAGAAATTACCCTTATCAATGATAGAAATTACCCTAATACCTGCTATGTCTTCGTCATTATCACAAGATGTAGATAGACATTTTTTTTTTCTTCCTAAACCTCATCTTGCTTGACAAACCTTATATTTATCTATTTGTACCATATATATAAATATATATATATTTATCTTACATTTTAAATTGATTCTATAATTCATTATAACATTTGTATATGTTTATTGATTTCTTATGTATATAATTTTTACGTTAGGTTGTTCTATATAGCTTTTTAAGAATTGTTATAAAACATTGTTTCCATAATTAAAGTTTAACAGTTTAACGTTGGTTTATTTTAACAATCAGTTAAATCATACATGCCCCATAAGAATTTTAATGTATTTTATTGCCTTCTAATAAGTAAAATGACCCCGCGCATTGCGCGGGTTAAACTCTATATATATAATAGAAGAAGCTGAGAGAAAATGGGTTTTTACAATTAAGGAGGTGATGACAAATAAGAAAAAAGACCCCTTTAAAAACTGACATGTACACAACTTTAAGTTAAAACACTCGCACGGTACACCGTTTCAGTATTCTAAAAATTTTAACTTTTGCTTCTACGACGTTTGAAAGCCTCTCCTGGTGTATATATTAAAATAAAAAAGGGGTTAAAAATAAGATTAAAAAAAAAACGTCACAACTAAAAAAACCTAAGCCTCTTCACATCAGAGTTTCCTTAACATTTTCTCTCTCTAAAAAAACCCTAGCGATACTACGATAGAGAGAAAGGGTAGGAGAAAAAAACCCCAGCGATCTCTTCACATCAAACTCTGCAAGGAGGAAAAAAAAAAAAAAAAAAAAAAAAAAAAAAACTTGCGCCACACTGGAGATTCGTTTGGCCAACCATCGCTATCCCCTTTTGAGTTTTTCAGGTACGTTCTTTTCTCTCTCCCTCTCCCTCTCTTTCTCTCTATGAGTTTTTGTTGTTTTGATTCGGTTTTGAAACTTCCCTGTGATTTCGGGATAAGTTTCCACTGTTTCCGTGAATTTGCGGAATATTCTAGATCTGTTTTGCCATTAAAACCCTAGCGATCTCTTCTCTTTAGACTCTGCGAACCAGTGGATATTCGTACGGCCGTCCACCGCCATACCCTGCCGGACTTAGACCATCACAATCGGCATCTGTCAAAGCGAAATACGATCAAACGTCCCAGAGGTTTTGAGATATGGAGTTAGGGATCGGCGCTATTCCGACGAAAGGTACGCATCAATTCTCTGTGTTCATTCTTCTCCTTTTGGTGCTTTGTTGTGAAAATTGATTCTTACGGCATGGACAAGAATGCAGAACCCTAGAATATTGATTCTTCAAATTTCTGCAATAATTTTCCTGCATAATTTTGTTTTAAAACTATTGTTTGATAAATCTGTGTGCTGTGATTGATATATGTGATATATTCATTCAATTTTCAGATACTGTGGCTTGGCATATATATAATTTTATATAGGTACAAACTTGATTCGTAAAAGCTATGGTTACAGATGCACACCGCTAATGAGATTGCTAGGTTTATTGAGATATGATATAACTTCTTTGTTTTATTATGTAATAGTTGAAGCACTAGAATCTTCGTTATGATTCTGATATATCTATGGAATTATGTGCTTGACATCATTCGTATGCTTTTATATTCTTAGATTAAATGAATTTATATAGATTCATGTGCGGATATATAAACTATTGTTTTTTAACTATTGGTTTTTTGATATCAGTTCATGATTATATGGGTTAGATTTTGTTTTAGCTAAGGTTTTTGGGTTAGAATTGTTTTTGTTTTGGGTATTTGGGTTAGATTTGATTCTTTTTGGGATTATTGTTTTTTGGTAAAAGAGATTGAAATGGTGTTGAATCGCACCAAACTGTTCATCTTCTACTATGTAGAAATCTCCCTTTAAAGATACTTGCAGCCAATCATAGGTTCTTTACAAATACAATTTCTTTGTTTTTAGTAAATATAAATATTTGAATGGCTGAAATAGATAGGAATAGGTCCAGTGACTAAGGGTGGAGCAGCACCCATTGATCAACTCCAGTCTTTGGGAGGGAATTCATGAGAGTCAGGCATTAAGAAGTTTACAATTTAAAAATGAATATTTGATGTGAGATTCAATTCTTATGTATATTTGTGTTGTTAATTAATTGCTCTCTTCTTGCATTTAGTATTAGCATCTTTCTATGATTTCACTTCTACTTGAGTTAGATTGGATTGGTGTTTAGTGATCTTCTTCAACCTAACTTAGAAAAGTCTTTTAATAATAATATTAAAACATATTTATTCCGGCTTTTCTTACATCTTCATGCCTACTCCATTATTATGTAGGGTTTCCTTGACAATAAGAACACCATATAATCAAATAAAAATGGAACTAAAATAGAGGTTTTCATATCCATTGAATATTTTTTTCAAAGGGTAAATAGAGGCAATACCAGGTCATATGGTGCCAATGTTGTTGAATAGTAGTTAACCTTCTAACTTCTAAAATTCTTTTTCCTTTTAAGTTTGATATTAATTATGATTAAATTATAGTCAAAGCTGACAGTTTTTTTAACTGCATTATTAGTCTATTGAGGAAAATGACTTAGACGTAGTTATTTTGGTTTGACTGATTCTGATTTAGAATTGGCTTGAGAGAGAGGGTGAACCTATTTCTTTAAATTAGTAAGTTTTATTTAAAATGAGGTATGACTTTAATTTGTATTAGTCTGTATCTGTCAATCATATCTTTGTTCACTCAGAGTAAGATGAGTCATTGAAGTGGGATGATGTGAATAATGAATTAAGCAGTTATGTTAGTGTAAATATTTTCTTTGTTTAATTAAAGCGGTTCACATTCAATTTTGTTTTGTTTGTTCAACTGCCTTTTGTTTATTTATTGTTAAAATACTTTCTTTGTTTTCATAATTATTATTGTTTGTTCAATGTTGTTCAAGATCATCTTTTGTAAGAGCTGAATCTATCTTCACCAAAATGTATAAATATTGTCTAAATTTGTTGGATTCTTCTTCATATGCAAAGTTTATGGTTCTTTGTTTTGATGTTTTGGTGTATTTCTTTCCTATTTGTTTAATTGCACATTTGTTAGTGGAATAGTGACCACATTTATCTGTAAGTTCATGGAATTAAGTTAAAGCACTAAATATATACTAAAACTTAGAAGTTGGCATATACAATTTACCTTAGGCTATTGGTTGTTGCTGTGATTTTGAATTAGTGAAAATATATACTAAGTTTACTTATTCATAAAAGTCACTGGTCATATGACATTTAACAATTATGTTTTATTACCAAAATATTTGAAGGTAAAAGCATTATCATTCAAAATTGGTTGAAAACTTATTAGCACTTTTGAGTCTGTACTGCTTGGTTGTGGCCAAAGCTAATCAGATTTACGCCCAGGCTTAATGATTGACATTGGGAAAGAAAGAAGGGAAAATTGATGGTTTTGGTGATTGTAATCTTTTTTGGTAATGTGATTAACCCTCTTTGAGAGAGTTAGAAAGTTGAGAAAAAAAAGGACACCATTGGATTGTTTAAAATCTTTATGTATAAGACGAAAACAAACTTTCCAATTCAAGTTTGTGCCAAAAAGTGTTACTGTTTGATGTTAATTTTGCTTTAAGTATTTATTTTATATATCCTTGGCTAATGGAAGCCAAGTTCTTATTTTTTGCAACTCAAACCATATTACAATGTTTGCTTCCGCTTCTTTTGTAGTCTCTCTCTCATCTTTCTTTACTGTAGTTTTTAAAAACTTCTTACCCTATCATTTTGTTGAATACTGAGTTTTTTGCCAAGTACAACACGGGTATTTTGCAAGAAGAGTTGCTGCATCAAACTAAGTGGTTTGGATAGCCTAATTTTCCCTCTATTTATCTCATAATTTGAATTAAATTTTCTCCGTTGATCTGTTTGGTTTTGATTAGGCTCTGAATTGCATATTTTAATCTGCTTTTTTCTTCATTTTTTTTTTAAAATTCAATGAATTCTTATTTTGTATTTTACTGAATTGTAAAACTGTAATGACTTTTTAAAAATGCTATGCTTTTAGTGGCCTGCATTTGGTACCTCCACCATATTTACACAGTGGCCTACATTTGATGCTTTCTTCTTGATTTATTATAATCCAGCTTCTTTGTGAGTGGCATCATGGGGTTTAGCCCTTGAATATATTTAGGGAAAAACATGTTTGCCATTTAATAATGGCTGATTTCTCAATGTTGCTGCTCTGAGCATCTATTATTTGAAACGAAAAAGTCTAAAACCTCTTTAATGTTTGTGCTAAAAAGTCATGTTTTCCGTTTGATTGTATATTTGTTTAAAGGAATGTATAATTGTTTTAAAGAATGAATGAATTTTTATTGGCAGTAAATTATGTTTCTTTTTTGTTTATTGAATTTGATTAAATAACCAACATATTGCTTAAAATAAGCCAATAAAATATTATGCAAACGTCTTTAATTCTTGGTTCCACTTGAATGACCAAAGAACAACAATATTCTGCGTACTTCTATTGATCCAGTAATTCACTAATTGTCTTCGATTAATGTTTTACATTAGTCCATGGATCTTGATTATTATGTTTGCTCGGCTTTGCAATTAATTTGGCTTATTTGTTTTAGTTCAATTTTACTATTCAGTGTAGCTCAATGATTACATTGTGTTGGTTTTGAAGGATTTGAATTTCTATTAGTGATGATTATGTAATCATTAATTTCAGTTTCAAACCAGGTTTTATATTTGGTTTGTGGCCTTTACAGCATTTATTCTTTTTTGGTTTTGTTGGTTTTGGTCTTTTGATTTCATGGAAAAACAATTCCAGTATTCTGTTATTTACTAATTTAATTTGTTATGAATATTAATGCTTATGGCATGGACAAGAATGGCAGAATCCTAGAATCATGAAAGGCCATCTATAAATTAGATCGACCTCTACATATGCTGATTATTTTTGTTATTTGAATTTGAATTAAAATCCGGATGTTTATTCTCTCTCTTTCAAAGTTTAGGCCTCAGATTATAATCTTTGATTGTTTACTGTCATCAGGGACAATCTAAGTCATTAAATAAAACCTCTCCCTCCTTCCAATAATTAATTTGACACCCACTTTGTTTCGCTTCTTTTCTGCTACACCTATACCCAAGGTCAGCATTTTGTTACTTGATGTGTTATACTCTTTATTTAGATGCTTCCTTCTTGATTTATCATAATTCAGAGAGACAAACGAACAAACCTAAAGAAAAAAACATGTTTGTTGTTCAATAATGGTTCATTTCTTAGCATTTTTTCAATAATCAGCATACATTAGGTTTTACTTTCTCTGCTAACAGAGGTTATATTTATTATATGTGTCCATTAAGGGTTGATTTTCTTAATATGTTGTAGCTTTCTTTTAAGATTTTTTGTATTGGCCTGTAATAATTTTTCCTAAGGGAATATTTGCCTATATATATATACACACACACACATAATATTTAACGATGCTTTTACTTGGTTCTCTTTTAGAATAGCATTTTGTTATTTCCTATTGGCTTTTCTTTTATATATGGCTGTTAGAGCCATTTTTGTGATGCCATCTCTAATCATCTATCTCTAATCACCAATGATTTGTATTCTATGTTTTGTTAATAGCCATATTTGTAAGATGGATGGTTTAAGATCTGAATGTTTGAGGAGTAAAATTATTGATTTTCAATGTTAATTATTGAGTTTTTGCAGATTGAACTGCATTTTCTCTGATTGCCTTTGTTATTTTTCTTCTTGATATTTAATTTTACTATTATTTCCTTATTGATATATGTCTCTGATTTACTAGAATGCTTATTAGACTTTGTTTCTTTTAATTTTCGTACTGCTGAGACTATTAGGCTCAGCTTATTGACAGGCTTTTTTAAATGTTGTTGTTGTTAGCTTTGTTTATTTTGTTTATTCATTTATTTTTATTGTGTGTATCTTAGTGTTTTGGATTGAGTTCTTATAGATGCTTTTATTTTATTTATTTATTTTATGAATAGAAGATTACATTATAGTGGGTGAAAAGTTTCATGAATTCCATTACTTAACATAACAATCAATCTTGATTCTTGCTGTCTTATTAAGTGCTTATGATTAGGTGCTTTTGTTTCTTTATGTTTTCGCTTTCATGAAAGTGTTAAGAAAAAATTCAAGAGGAAGGAATATTTGATTAAATGAAGGGTTTGTAATAGCCCAATCATGATTACCAATTGAAAATCAGTCTCTTAAATAAAGATTGAATATGTCAATGATGTATATTATTACTTTATTAATTTGTTTTAGATATGATCAAACATACTTGCAAATTAGAACAGCATTGTTTATATATGTATTTCGGTCTCTTGCATTTATTCCCATCAGTGTTTGTTTGGTGTTGATTCAAAATTTGTAATATTTCATTTATATAAACCTGCCATGTTTTCTGAATTTTAAATAATTATATAACACACAATCACATGTTTTATAGGATCTCAGTTTGTAGCAGTTCATTTCTGTCTTTTCAAAAAAAAAAAATGGAAAATGCAAGACAAGCACGAATAAGTATATATAGGATGATTAGGATCTTGACTAGATAAATTGACTTTGAGAAATGAAAGCACTTTCCGCAATTTTTTAAGAGGTAAAACTACATTTGCAATACTCTAACGTTGAGGTTGGGTTATGAGCTCTAACAATGTCAGAGGCTCGAATTTTCTCAACTTGGAACTTCAAAAACCAAATATTAGCAACCAGAATGTTGGAGGTTTAAGAAAGTAGTTCAATTGTAGTTCTGGTACAATTGTTTACACATTTTGGGGGTAAGTCAATACCTGTAATTACTTAGGCCATATTAAATGTCTGTAAAAATTTCTTAAATTTGATTGTAAAAGAGGAGAGTTTT
Organism: Notholithocarpus densiflorus; assembly: GCA_030021035.2. Classification (NCBI taxonomy): domain Eukaryota; kingdom Viridiplantae; phylum Streptophyta; class Magnoliopsida; order Fagales; family Fagaceae; genus Notholithocarpus; species Notholithocarpus densiflorus. The sequence goes on along the minus strand of JARYZH020000013.1, from coordinate 8,182,884 downwards.
TGTTTTGTTTATAATATGATTTGTAGTGTAGTTTTTTGGCCTTTTAGAATCTGAAATTTGCTGATTACTTAAAATGAGGGATTCGTTTTTGTGATCAAATGATTATTACACTTAACTTTTTTTTTCCTTTGCTTAGGGATCCCCAGTACAACAAAGGACTTACCAATGACTTACTGCTTACTATTCAAAGGGAGACGGAGAGCTAAAAAAGAGAAAGTGTTATCACTATTCGAAATGATGCAGCAGTTAGCACGCTAAGATCAGAAGGGAAAATAGCAACTACAAAATTCAATTTAGTTTTCAGTTTCTATTTTCCATCCTACCTGATTTGCTGTTTTTGAAGAGTGATTGAAATTGTAGAACTTTGAAATTTGAAAGTGTAATGTTTTTTATACAAAGTTGATTATCACTTAGATTTTAGTTAATATTCCACTCTATCTACATAATTATCAGTGTTAGCTAATTATGGTTAAAGAACATTTTTAAAAATTGTGTCATTGATCATATGGAATTTTCAACTTAGTGCTATTTTCACCATGTTTTTAACATGTGAAAGCAATCAGCTGGATAAAGTTTAAAAATATTTAAATAATAGCCAAATTTCTCTTCTACTTATGAGATTTCAAATGATTCCGCGCATTGCGCGGGTTAAACATTAGTTTATATAAAAGGGAAGTCAATGGTATAATTTGGTGTTCTCAATATATGTATTACGTATGTGTGTGTGTTGCGATCATGGGATAGGACCAACAGGATCAAATTAAAAGAGAAAAAAAAAATTATTTTAAGAGAAAATTTTAAATGGTTTTGTGAGAAGAAGCATATGTACATTGGAGTATAACACATTTTTTTTTTTTTTTTTTTGGTTGAGGAGAGGAGTATAAGACTTATTAGGGGGAAGTACATAGGACTTGCATTTTTACAAGTTAAATCCACAAAAGTACACCAAATCATACTGTTCGAGCTACAAGGAAATTATTAATTAAATGATTCTTCTTTAGCAAAAAAAAAGTCTTATGAAATTAGAATTTCCAATTTAAAATTACCTCACATATATATAATATATTTGTTGGGAACCAAAATTTCAACCTTAGGGGGACCAGAGTAAGGATATTAAAGTGCGTATAAATCTAAATTTGGGGACAATGATTGATATGCATTTAATTTTGCCCAGGCTCACTACCTTCACTTAGGATGCCGCACTTGCTTCAAGAAAGAATTGGTATGGATAGCTCTACGCATTCATAAATACATTCTTATATGCAGGCAAGACTCAGCTATTAGCTGGAATACTAGAGTGGAAGTTAAGCAGGATATACATGATGGAATTATACATGTACGCAGCGAAAAATTAATGGATATACTTCATTCGCAATTGATAACATGCACTATATAAGTTTTAGAAATAAGAATAAGAGAGAGTGTTACTTGATGCGGTGAAATTCAAAACCAAAGATGAGAATACTTGGGAATACTTTTAATCTTCACTCTAATTCCACTTGATGCTCAAGATGTGTGGTCTCTCAATCAGTTATATGTGTATGTTCTAGAGAGAATGCAAGAGTGTCTATCTCTCACACATACATACCAATTCATGTTCTTTCAAATTTTGTATGTTTCTCTCCATATAACTGATTATCTAATTGGGCTAGCTTTTTGGGCCTTTCCAATTGGGTTTTAATGTGTGGCTTGGAGTGGGACCAAAATGAAACAAATAAGACTCTAGCTCCAATGGGCCTTGGGCTTTTCTGTCAACTCTTGACAAGTCCAAAATTACCATTAATTATATTTAATACCACTATATAAATATAATTGCACTCTAGGCCTTATTAATAATGTTAGAGACATATTTTTATGTAATTGGCATATCTTTTGACAAAACGCACTTTACTTGTATTTGGATAAATCTAGGTAGGTTCAAGATGATCATTACAAGTGGTTAAATTGAAGACATGAAGATTACTCAAGAACTGCTCAAGAAAGTGCAATCTGCAGGTCTCGATACCTCCTCGACAGAAGCTTGATCTGTCGAGATTCATTAAAGCTCGACAGATGTCTCGATCGATCGAGCTTACGGGATTCAGATTATAGCCAGCAACGTTTTTATTCTAAAAGGCTATTTCTTTGTGGGTTTGTGTAATTCTTATTGCACTAGGAAAGCCCAAGGTTTGTGTAAACCTATTTGGAATAGGAGAGCTCATTAAGCTCCTATTTAAAGGAGGTGGAAAAAGAAAAACCTAACCCTAGAAAGCTTCATAAGGTTTTCTTTTTGAAACCCTAGCCTCCTCCTACAGAAGAAAGAGTTCTTACTGCGTTTCTTGTACGCCTTTGGGTTCTGTAACCAAGTAAAGTCTCTTGCACCAACATTGAAGATCTTATTGGTGTTTCTATGTGAAGCTTCTGCAAATCAACTACAACAATCAAAAAGTCACGTACTTGGATTCGTGCAAAGGAGTAAGCCGCTTACTGGGATCCGCGCATCAAATTGGTTAGTCACGTACTTGGGAGCCGTGCATCAGAAAGGGGAACTGTCACTACAGAACAAGTCCAATTGGGTATTGGGGTAAGGGTTCAACTGTAAGTTGGTAAGGTACTTGGGATTCCTTTACTTGTAACCGCTTGTTGTGACAATAGGGGAGTTTCGGGAGTGGTGACCTGAAAATCACCCGGTGGGGTTTTTGCCGTTAGGTTTTCCCCATTCGTAAACAAATCACAGTGTTATTTATTTTCCGCTGCATATTTAGTTGTTTGGTAATTTGATTGTGCTACCACGCGTTTTGCATGATAAATTGATTAATTAATAACTTGACTAATTAATTAATTAATTTCAATCACAAGGGGTCAATCTGTTTTTGGCCTATCAAATAAATTATATTCCAAGACTTTATTGTACATGCAACCCCTTCATAAAATATTCGTAGTAATACAAAGTCATTAATGTAGACTGCCACTTTGTAGATTACTACATCTTAATTCTTGAGTACCCAGTTTAATCCTTTGAAATTATTCACCATATATTTATGAAATCCAATTTCATAAATATATACTTTAGTCTTATTAAAGTGGTTAGGCCTAACTCTCTGAATAACAAACCCATTAAACTTATCTCAAGGGAATATTTTGTATCTCCGTTAAGAGACTATGAATTCCATCTTAAGAATATACGTTTCATCAACACTAAATGTAACTGCCCAACATACTGAGGTTTTGACCGTAACATTAGATCTTACTCCTGATATATCAAAGCAACCTACACTTCATGATCAGGTCCATTATTCTCTTAGGAATAAGAGTTCATGTGAATAGAAGTCGTGAGATTTATTATTCAATTGACAGTCGTTAGGAGAATAATAAATCTCACAGCGGTCCAGTTCAATATGTCTTAACTATTAAAACATATCAACATATCAACTAGAAGTCTCCACTTCCATGATCAAGACAAATCATCTTAGTTAATATGTTATAGTCTTCGCAGATGAAACGCCCAATTTCATCACAGACTACGAACTACAATTCTGAGTTTACAAAAAACTTGTGATTTATATCTTCTGTGACTTTTCACATAAATCACATACTATGCATCTCATGGACTATATGATAATGTCCGAATATTCATGTTACCATTATTTTAGATAATAATAAAACAATTTTATTAAACACAATATTAAGTCATACATAATATCATACATAACATCATATAATAGGATTTAAGGGCACAAATCCCAACAATCTCCCACTTGCCATAAAGACTATTGTGCATTAATCTAACTCCTATTCCCTCCAAATGTGACTCGAAGGTCCTTTGAGGCAAGGCTTTGGTAAAGGGATCTGCTAGATTATTTACACTTTCAATCTTTGCAACCACCACATCTCCACGAGCAACAATGTCTCGAATGATGTGGTACTTTCTCTCAATGTGCTTTCTTTTCTTGTGATTCCTTGGATCTTTTGATTGTGCAACTGCTCCACTATTGTCACAAAACAAAGTAATGGGAGCTTACTCCATTCTCACTACACCAAGGTCAGAAATGAATTTCTTAAGCCATACAGCTTCTTTTGCTGCTTCACAAGCAGCAACATATTCTGCTTCCAAGGTGGAGTCCACAATACAAAATTGCTTAACACTCCTCCAAGTTATGGCTTCACCTCCCAAGGTGAAAACACATCCTGATATGGATTTTCTGAAATCTAGATCCGATTGAAAGTCTAAATCTGTATAGCCAATGAGAATCAAATCCTCACAACGGTAAACAAGCATATAATCTCTTGTTCTCCGTAGATACTTGAGAATATGCTTTACAGCTTGCCAATGTTTTGGTCCTGGATTTGATTGATATCGGCTGACCATACCTACTGAATAATAGATATCTGGTCTAGTACAAAGCATGGCATATATGAGACTTCCTACTGCAGAAGCATAAGGAAATTGTCTCATCATATCTACTTCCTCTTAAGTCTTAGGCCTTTGGTCATCAGACAGAGGAACTCCATGTTTGAAAGAAAGTAATCCTTTCTTGGAGTTTTGCATGCTAAATCGTTCTAGAACCTTATCTATATATCCAGCTTGTGATAAGCCTAACATCTTATTCTTGCGATCTCGCCAAAGCTTAATCCCTAGAATAAAGTTAGCCTCACCCAAGTCCTTCATATCAAATTGGCTTGACAACCAAACATTTATTGATGACATTACCCCTACATCATTCCCAATGAGTAGAATATCATCAACATAAAGCACTAGGAACATTACTACTTTATCTTGATGTCTTTTGTTCACACATGGTTTATCAAGATTTTGTTCAAAACCAAATGACTTGATTGCTTGATCAAATCTGATGTTCCATGACCTAGATGCTTGCTTAAGTCCATAAATGGACCTTTTCAACTTGCATACCATATGCTCTTGGTTCTTAGCTATGAAACCTTCCGGTTGCATCATATAGATTTCTTCTTCAAGATTGCCATTAAGAAATGCAGTCTTGACATCCATTTGCCAAATCTCATAATCATAATGAGCAGCAATGGATAAGAGAATTCTGATATATTTAAGCATTGCTACTAGTGAAAAGGTTTCCTCATAATCAATACCTTCCTTTTGAGTATACCATTTCGCCACTAGCCTTGCTTTAAAGGTTTCAATCTTTCCATCTATCCCTCTCTTCCTCTTGTAAACCCATTTGCAACCAACAGGTTTAATGCCGTTAGGCGCCTTTACAAGATCCCAAACTTGATTGGAATACATGGAATCTAATTCAGATTTCATAGCTTTGACCCAATGATCTGCATCTATATCATTCATTGCTTCTTCATAAGTGTAAGGATCAGTTTCGGCCTCCTCTGAGATAGCTTCATAAGTTTCTCCCAGACCTATAAATCTTATAGGTGGCCTAACATTCCTCCCACTACGACGAGGCACCTGTGTACTAGACATGTCTTTAGTAGTATCTTGTGGTGTATCTAATACAGCCACATCATCACTAGTTTCATCCATTGGTTGTTCAATTACAGGTTCTTTCATTTTAGCCAATACAACTCTACTTCTAGGAGTATAATCATTCATATAGTCATTCTCCAAGAATTTGGCATTTGTGCTAACAAACACTTTATTATCCTTATGACTATAGAACAGACCCCCAATAGTTCCCTTTGGATATCCTACAAAGAAAACCACTTCTGTTTTAGGCTGTAACTTGTCAGACTTTCCTTTTAACACATGTACTGGACAACCCCAAATATAGAGATGTCTCATACTAGGCTTACGCCCATTCCACAACTCCACAGGTGTTTTAGGAACAGACTTCGAAGGTACTAAATTCAGAAGATACATTGCAGTATTCAAGGCATATCCCCAAAAAGAAATTTGTAGAGTTAAATAACTCATCATGGACCTAACCATATCTAAAAGAGTCCTATTCCTTCTTTCTGCTACACCATTTTGTTGTGGAATTCCAGGTGCAGTCAATTGGGATACAATCTCATTATCAGTTAAGTAATCCTTGAAATCCCCAAGAAGGTATTCGCCACCACGATCAGATCGAATGACCTTTATGCGTTTACCCAATTGATTCTCAACTTCAGCCCTAAACTCTTTGAACTTTTCAAAGGCTTTGGACTTCCGTTTCATTAGGTACACATAACCAAATTTAGAGAAATTATCAGTGAATGTAATGAAATACTCATAGCCACCTCTTGCCTGGATTGACATAGGACCACATACATCTAAATGTACCAATTCTAGCAAATCTTGGGCTCTACTACCTTTCGCATTAAAAGGTCGTTTGGTCATTTTACCTTCCAAACAAGATTCACAAACTGGAAATTCATCAAAGTCCAATGGCTCTAAGAGTCCATCTTTGATCAGTCATTAGTAGAAGGAAACTTTCTCTTTAATGATTTTACATGAGAGTCATGATCTAATTCAAAATTATATAATTCATGCTTATCAGGAGTTAAAATATAAAGACCATCAACAATATTGCCAGAACAGATAAACATTTTACCCTTCTTTATTACAACATTGTCTTTAAGGATAACACAATATCCATGTTTACCTAAATAAGTTGCAGAAATTAAATTCCTACGAACATTAGGTACATACAGACAGTCTTCCAAGATTAAAACTCTAGACTTAAAACATAAACTATAAACACCAATAGCTACAACCGGAATCCTGCTCCCATCAGCCAAAGTAAGAAACAATTCCCCTTCTTTAAGTTTTCTGGTCTCCTGGAACCCCTGCAAAGAATTGTAGATATGATTAGTACAACCTGAATCCATACACTAGGAATCCGTGGGATTTTGTACTAAACATATTTCAAGTTGGAATGAACTATTCATATCCTTATTATTGGCAGCTCTAAATTTTGGACAATTCCTCTTCCAATGTCCTTTCTCACCACAATGGAAACGTTTTCCTTTGAGCTTCTTTCCTTTGTCAGCAACCCCTAAGGCAATTTCTTTACCCTCTTGCTTGGTGAAGTCCTTCTTCTTCTTCTTCTTCTTCTTACCCTTGCCTTTCAACTTAGGTTGAGAAGTAGAAGCTTCACCAATATTGGCTTCAACATTAGAAGTACCAAGGATGCCTTCTGCTGCTACCAACTCATTCATTAATTCAGACAATGTATAAATCTTTTTATTCATATTATAGTTAAGTTTGAATTCCTTGAATGATTCTGGTAGTGACTGGAGTATCATATCCACTTGGGATTCTCCATCAATATAGGCACCTAAAACCTCCAATGTATTCAAATTAGAGATTATTATAAGACAATGCTCCCTTACTGAACTACCTTCAGTCATTTTGGTATTATAAATTTGCCTTATGGTTTCTTGCCTTGCATAACAGCCTTGCTCACCAAACATCTCCTTCAAACTTAGCATAATGTCCGAAACTAGTTATACATCCTGCATTTGATGCTGTAGAACATTTGAGATAGATGCTAGGATGTAGCACTTGGCCATCTCATTAGATTTCTGCCAACGATCATATCGTTGTTTTTCCTCAAGAGGAGCATCTAATGAAAGAAAGCTAGGACATGGTTTAGTAAGCACATATTTATGCTCTTCAGCAGTAAGAACAATGTCCAAATTTCTTTTCCAGTCAACATAGTTTAATCCAGTCAGTTTGTTTTGATTAAGAATAGTAACAAGTGAGCTAAATGATGCCATGTTCAAATTTGAAAATAATAAACATGAATACAATAAGTAAATTGGACATTATCAATTTAGCATATAAACATATAGTATGAAACCTTAATAAAACCGTAATATAATATATGCAACGACAACCAAATCCCATATTCAATATCCCTCAGCATATAGTGAACATTAAATACTATGATTGATTGAGAACTATTCTCATTATTTGTGCTATCATGATAACTCTTATCAAACACTAATAATATGCCGTTATTTTTATTTTTATTTTTTTTTTTGGCCTCTAAATAATGATAGTAAGAACTCAGCATAGAGGATAGTATAATACTTAGTCTAGTGTATACCATTGTGTAGAATCATGTGTAGCCACATTTCATCCCCTTAACAAGCTTATTTTGTAGTACCATGATACAAAACACTCTCCGCATGGAATGCAAAGCTCGAAGGTAAGACAAGGTGTTTGATCAAACCATTATAAACCAAGTAATTCAATCTTGTAGGACCATGAAATAAATACTCTCCGTATGGAATGCTAAGCTCGAGGCAAAGACAAAGTATATATTTCACACTACTATGAACCAACAATGGAGGCCGTGAGATCCAACCCTTGTATCTCTCTCCCACTAGATGTTTTAGAATAAAGGTTTTTAATTATAAAACATCCATAATCTAATTACACATAGCCTTGCACTTTAAACAGTTGAAAACACATAGAAAAAATTCAATATTCCCTTCAGTGGCATTATCGCGAGTATCTCGCGACCAAGCTCTTCCCGCGAAAATGAAATAGTGAAAACAAAAAATTCAGACAGAAAGTCTCGCTACTGTCTCGCGACTATTTCGCAAGTAAAGCTTACCCGCAAAAAGTTTTTGTGAAAATACAAAATTTAGACAGAAACTCTCGCTACTGTCTCGCGACTAGTTCGCTAGTAAAGCTTACCTGCGAAACAGTTTTTGTGAATCAATGTCATTTTTCGCGAGTAACTTCGCCAGAAACTAACCCGCGAAAAACCCGTGTTTTCAGTTTTTGAAGGGAAACTCTGAACAGTTTTTGAAGGGAAACTTTGAACAGTTTTTCAACGGTTTTCATGAATATATAAACATCATATGAACATGATAGATAGAATTTGATATCAAAACTAAATTCCATTGATGCTATAGCCTTAAAGTTCAATTTAACATACTTAAATTCAAATTTAAACAACATCATAACATCAATATCAGTTTTCATCAAACCATAGTTTCACTAACCATGCAGGAAATTAAATACCTATATAATCTTCTAACATCATGAAACTATTATCTCTAATTCCAAAACTCACAAAACATGTTATACAGATTTGAAATAAAGACCGCTCTGATAACATTTGATGGAATTATGCATGTACGCAGTGGAAAATTAACGGATCTACTTCATTCGCAATTGATAACATGCACTATGTAAGTTTCAGAAATAAGAACAAGAGAGTGTACCTTGATGCGGTGAAATTCAAAACCAAAGATGAGAATACTTGGGAATACTTTTAATCTTCACTCCAATTCCACTTGATGCCCAAGATGTGTGGTCTCTCAATCAGTTATATGTGTATGTTCTAGAGAGAATGCAAGAGTGTCTATCTCTCACACATACATACCAATTCATGTTCTTTCAAATTCTGTATATTTCTCTCCATATAACTGATTATCTAATTGTGCTAGCCTTTTGGGCCTTTCCAATTGGGCTTTAATGTGTGGCTTGGAATGAGACCAAAAGGGAACAAATAAGACTCTAGCTCCAATAGGCCTTGGGCTTTTCTGTCAATTCTTGACAAGTCCAAAGTTACCATTAATTATATTTAATACCACTATATATATATAATTGCACTCTAGGCCTTATTAATAAATTATATCTCAAGACTTTATTGTACATGCAACCCCTTCATAAAATATTCATAATAATACAAAGTCATTAATGTAGACTGCCACTTTGTAGATTACATCTTAATCCCTGAGTACCCGGTTCAATCCTTTGAAGTTATTCACCATATATTTATGAAATCCAATTTCATAAATATATACTTTAGTCTTACTAAAGTGGTTAGGCCTAACTCTCTGAATAACAAACTCATTAAACTTATCTCAAGGAAATATTTTGTATCTCCGTTAAGAGACTATGAATTCCATCTTAAAAATATATGTTCCATCAACACTAAATGTGGCTGCCTAACATACTGAGGTTTTGACCGTAACATTAGATCTCACTCCTGATATATCAAAGTAACCTACACTTCATGATTAGGTCCATTATTCTCTCAGGATTAAGAGTTCATGTGAATAGAAGTCGTGAGATTTATTATTCAATTGACAGTCGTTAGGAGAATAATAAATCTCACAGCGGTCCAGTTCAATATGTCTTAACTCTTAAAACATATTAACATATCAACTAATAGTCTCCACTTCCATGATCAAGACAAATCATCTTAGTTAATATGTTATAGTCTTCGCAGATGAAACGCCCAATTTCATCATCGACTACGAACTACAATTCTGAGTTTACAAAGAACTTGTGATTTATATCTTCTGTGATTTTTCACATAAATCACATACTATGCATCTCATGGACTATATGATAATTTCCGAATATTCATGTTACCATTATTTTAGATAATAATAAGACAATTTTATTTAACACAATATTAAGTCATACATAATATCATACATAGCATCATACAATAGGATTTAAGGGCACTAATCCTAACAATACAAGGCTTGATGCGAGAGAGAATTATGGAAGATTGTGAAAAATATTTGGGGCTGCCTATGGTTGGTCAAAGATAAAAAATTAACACCTTCAAGGATCTTCAAGAAAAAATTACAAAAAAAGTACTAGGGTGGAAAGAAAAATTTATCTCGAAAGCTAGGCGTGAGGTGTTAATCAAAACAATAGCACAAGCAATTCCCACATACTCTATGAGCATCTTTAAAATTCTGACAGCACTATGCAATACCATTAATTCAAGCTTGGCAAAATATTGGCAGGGCCAAACAAAGGATGAGAAGAAAATTCACTGGATTAACTAGAAGAAGCTATGTACTCCAAAGGATAGAGGCGGGATGGGGTTTAGGGACGTCCAAGCGTTTAATTTAGCCATGCTAACCAAACAAGCCTGGCGTTTGATCCATTATACACACTCTTTATTCTATCATGTGTGTGTGTGTGTGTGTATATATATATATATATATATATAATGAGAAACCATTACATATTTTAGAAATGTATGGTTTAAAAAAAGTGTAAGCTAATACCATGTATAATTTGAATATCATTTCAAAAAATGTATAATTTGAACTGTATAATTGTGATTATTTTTAATTGTACCCATGTATTTGCACGGGACTACACACTAATCTATATATATAGCCAAAGCTCAGAAAAAATCCAATTAGATTTTAATTGAATTCTCAATTTTGTGCCATGTGTCCCATTTAAATTTAAATTTTGTGCCAAGTGAATTATTAAGTGTAAAAATCGAAGAGATCAAATCCAATTAGATTCTAAATTGGATGTCAATTAGAGTCCAATTTTCCGCCACGTGTCCATTTATTTATTTTTAATTTTTGTGGCTGTTAGGACATATGTGAATCATGTTAGGAACATATGTCAACATTTTATGTAATTGGCTAATCCTTTGACAAAACACACTTTCCTTGTAATTTGATAGATCTAGGATGTGTTTAATACTTTAAGAAACAAGGTTTCAAGTTCAAGTGTTAAAGTCAGGCAAATCTGTCCAAGAAACAAGTGAAGAACTACTGGATTTTAAAGCTCGATAGCTATCTCAATAGCTAGTATCTATCGAGGTGTAAAAAGCTGCTGAAGCCCGAAGCTCGACAGCTAGCTCGATAGATACCCTATCTGTCGAGGTTTATAAAAAACAGATTTTTAGTTCTGTTTTGCATCCAATCTATAAGTATATGTTTGGGCTTTCTTTTCTCACAACCCTAAACATATATAAGGATTATTTTAAGGACCGTCAAAGGTTACACAAGTGTGAAGCAAGGTTGTTTTCATGCAAATTGTGACCAAAGACAGAATTTGCCCTAGTTCATCTTTATCTTGAAGAAGCTGCTGTATTTATACACCGTAGGGTTTTGTGACCGAGGAGTTTCGTGATCTTCATCGTGTGATGAACTGAAAAACTTTGCAGCCAACATCTTTCTCAAGTTTGTGATTAAGTCGCGTACTGGGATCCGCGCATCTATTGGTTAGTCACGTACTGGGAGCCGTGCATTGAAAAGGAGAGATTGTCACTACAGAACAAGTCTAATTGGGTATTGGGGTAAGGGTTCAACTGTAGGTTGGTATAAGGTACTGGAATTCCTTTACTTGTAACCGCTTGTTTTGATAATAGCGGATTCTCAAGAGTGGTGACCTTAAAATCACCCGGTGGGGTTTTTGTCGTGTAAGTTTTCCTCATTCGTAAACAAATCACCGTGTCAATTTAATTTCTTCTGCATTTTAGTTAATTAGTGATTTGTTTGTGCTGAAAGCTCGAAAATGTGTTAAAAACACAAGAGCTTATTTAGACCCCCAATTCAAAGTTACGGCTTGATTGATTTTACACTAACTTAATACTAAGTGCGGAATAGTGTAAACACAAGCATACAAGCAAGAGAGCTACTCTAATCCATATTTAAAGCAACACAGCAGTAAAATGAAATGAATAAGAGTAGGGAAGAGAGATGTAAACACATATAACACGCTGATGTGTTATCGAAGAGGAAATCGAAGAACTCAGCGAAAAACCTCTCCGCCGCCCTCCAAGCGGTAATTGATCCACTAAACAATCAGTTGGGATACATGGGTTAGCAAGAGACCCTCCAAGCCTAATCTACCCGCTGTACCTAAGCCCTCTAAGCTCCTACTCCAATAAGGCTTCTCGAAACTGTGTCTCGTCTAGCTCTCCGGATCCCGCAACAAGCTCCATGTTGCATTTGCCATCCTTGGCTTCTTCCAATGCTTCCTAGCAGGACCAAAATCTCACTTGACACTCTCAAAGGGTGTGGTAAGTGTTTGGGCTATTAACCTCTCAATGGTATGGAAATGGAGAGGTAGGAGATGAGGAAATTTCACAAACAAATGTGTAGAGAATTGTTGGTATAATAATTTCTAACTCTCAAGTGTTTTTGCTAGGGTTTTCTCTCAGAAGCTCTCCTCAACATTTGTGGGTAATATGGGTATAAATAGTGTAGGCACAGAAAGTGTGTATCAGAATGGAAAACCTAGCAGAACAGAATGTCTCGCGGGTGTCTCGCGGGAAGGCCTTACCCGCGAGATACTCGCGAAACATAGCTGTCTCCATCCTGTCCTAACTCTTCGCATTCCAGCATGTGCAAGTCACATGGGTCACTTCGCGGGATGCTTAGTAGCGAGACACCCGCGAAAACTCTTCAGTCTTCAGTAGCTTGAGTCTTCACACTCTCTCTCTCTCTAACACACAACCCTTACAATCAAATTCCCACAGCAAATACAAGGTGCATAAGATTGAATAAAATTACAATCAAATTTGGCACGAAATAAAAGCCAACAAAATACATATTTGAAAATCACAACTTTACATGTGCTACCACGCATTTTGCATGTTAATTGAATTATTTATTTAACTTGGCTAAATCAATTGGTTAATTTATCACAATGGGTCAATACATTCTTGGTCTATCAGTGGCAAGTGAATTATTGGGTGAAAAAACCGAAGAGTCTAAATCCAATTAAATTCTAAATCATATAAATATATATATGAAAAACCATTACAAATTTTAGAAATGTATGGTTTAAAAAAGGTGTAAGCTAATATTATGTATAATTTGAATCTCTTCTAAAAAAATGTATAATTGTGATTGTTTTTAATTGTACGGGACTACACACTAGAAATCAATAATAGTGAGAATCAAATATTCACATTACACAAATTTGCAAATTGAGAAATTGAGAAATTTTTACCTATAATTAGATGTCTTTCTAAATTTATTATAAATTAAATTGCGAGGAAGTATCACCAATCACATTTTCCACTGTCTAATCATTTTTTTATTTCCCGCAACCACAAAGTAATGTTTGTACAATAAGCACCTCTCTCTCTCTCTCTCTCTCTCTCTCTCTCTCTCTCTCTAAAAGCTCATTATATGTCATGTCATGTTTTATAAATTTTCCTCAACATGCATACGTTTTCACTTTTCACCCTCACCGTACGTTTAGGGCTGCCAAAGTCCATTTTTCCATTGCTCAAATAATAAAAAGTAAAAAGCTCTGCTTTTAATTCCAAAACCCTAGTTTAAAGGCACTTTGCCATAGGGCCCATATAGTGTGAGTTTGGATAGCGTCAAACCCAGCGTTTTGCGCGTCTGCGTTTTTGTTAGGTTCTAAGTACTTAGGAACTAATGTATTAGAACTCTAATTTGTATTGTTGGCAAACCATGATCAAAACAGATGTTAGTCTTGTTTAGACTTGCTCAAAGTATAGGTCTTTTATGTAAAGTTGGAATCGAGTTAACTGCAGAATTGAGTGTGCATTTTTTACTGGCTCGATCGATCGAGAATTAGACTCAATCGATCTAAAGTCGGGCAGAATGTTTTTTCTGCAAAATTTCCAACTCAGCCCTAAGCCCATATGACGTGTAGGGTTTTATGTTTTGCCCTAGGTATAAAAAGGAAACCCTAGCCACGTTTTTGTAGATGTTCTATTTGCTGTATGTGTGAATCTCTTGTGAGATCTGAGAGGTGGTTGCCTTCACACATGCTTAGGATTATCAAGAAGGAGATTTTATTGAGAGCTTGATGATCATTCAGTTGCTGCACTAAAGAGCTTAAAAGATACACAAGCGGGAGTGCTTGTACTTGTTGGGAATTCAAGAAAGAAGTAGTCCGTGGACTCGGAGCTATCATGGGGTCATGGTAGTAAGTTTCCTACTCGAGGTAGTAATAGGATGTTAGTGGTCTAAGTCACTATTGTGTAAATTTCAATTCTTTCATAGTGAATTCATTTTACTTTGAAGATAGCTAGGTTAAATCGTCCCGAGGTTTTTTACCAGTTTGGTTTTCCTGGGTCATCATATCATTGTGTTCTTTATATTTCCGCTTCTTTGCATGATATGACTGTTTTGTTTTAACCTAGATCTGAATAATAAACCTAAGTGTTCACTAGGTTAATTAATTAGGTTAAAAACATACAGTTTTTTTGGCTGGGTCCTGTGCACTATTCATGGGACCCGCAAGTACGAATTTTAGTAAATGTTAAGTTAAAACTGGGTCTTACGGCACTATTCACACATTTAAAAATTATTTTTCTACAGTGTTTTCAGTTTTCAGCAATAAGCGGTATCCAAACAGACCCATAGGCATAGCCACTGCAATGTTCTTTTCTTTTCTTTTTTGTTTTCTTTTTTTTTTTTTTAATTTTTTTTTCCATAGGGTTTTACCCTAAATCAATTGCCATTAATAGGGTAAAAGTAAAAAAAATAATAATCGTAAAAATTTTAAAAAAATATTACCCCAAATATAATAAGAACTTTTTATCTAATAATGAATGATAACGCGTGAGAGTTGGGATTCTTCATTCTTTACGTTGGAAAGAGAGACTGCAAAAGTTAGGATATTTCGCTAGCTTCTACCTACTAACAGCACTAGCATTGGGGTGTAAAAACTCCTAGTTGCTATTTTACCCCCTAGATCCTTAAAATCATGCCACATCTAGGTACGTAAATCCAAATTTTTTTCCCAACCCGCTACAATAAGAGCACTAGCATTAGGGGTGTAAAAACCCCCCAGTTGCTATTTTAGCAACTATACCCTTAAAAGCAAGCTCCATCCGGATATGTAAACCCAAAAAATTATCCATCCTGGCTACACTAAGGTTGCATATTTGCAACCTTAGAGCATTAGCATCTAGGGATGCCAAAAAAAAAAAAAAAAAAACCTTATTTTGCATCCTCGAACACTACTTTATCTATTTTACCAACCCATTTTACAACTCACCATACATCCCAGTTTTTATTTTTACATACAACCCAATAAAATAATATAAACTATCTAATAAAATAATAAAAAGTATTATTCTCTCTCTATTTTTTTCCTCACATTCACTTTTTCTCTTCACACACAACTACGTTATTAAAATAATATATACTTTTTTTACAACCTATGAACAGTAAGAGCACTAGCATTGGGGGGTGTAAACACCCCCCAGTTGCTATTTTACAACCCAATCCACTCAAAACTCACTCCATCTGGGTTTGTAAACTTAAAAAAATTTGCAACCTATGAACAATAAGGTTGCATATATGCAACCTTACTATTCATAGGTTATAAAAAATATATATTAGTTTAATCTTGTGATTGTGTGTGAAGAGAAAAAGTGAGTGGGAGGAAAAAGAGAAAGAATAGTACTTTATATTATTTTATTAAGTAGTTTATATTATTTTATTGGGTTGTATGTAAAAATAAAAACTGGGATGTAAGGTGAGTTGTAAAATGAGTTGGTAAAATAGATAAAGTAGTGTTTAAAGATGCAAAATGGGTTTTCTTTGCATCCCCGGATGCTAATGCTCTAAGGTTGCATTTAAGTATGCTCTAAGGTTGCATTACTGTTCATAGGTTGCAAATTTTTAAGTTTGCAAACCCAAATGGAGTGAGTTTTGGGTGGCTTAGGTTGTAAAATAGCAACTAAGGGGTGTTTACACCCCCCAATGCTAATGCTGTATTCATGAGGTAGTAAAGAAAAAAACTACTTTTTTAATCTCTCACATACTCTTTCTTCCTCTCACACTCTCTCTCTCTTCTTACTTTTTATTTTTTTATTAAGTAGTTTATATTATTTTATTGGGTTGTATGTAAAAATAAAAACTGGGATGTTGGGTGTATTGTTGGATGGGTTGGTAAAATAGATAAAGTAGTGTTTGAGGATATAAAATATGTGTTTTTTTATATCCCCTATTGCTAGTGCTCTAAGGTTGGATATATGCAACCTCACTGTTCACAGGTTGTATACTTGAATTCTATTATTTTATTAACTCTCACTTTTCTCTCTCCTTTAACTCTGACTCTCCCTCTTCTCTCATCATATTCTTTTTCACCTTTCACGATCTCTCCCTCTCCTCTCTTCTCCGTTTCTTTTCTCCACCTCTCCCTCTTCTCTTTCTATTTCTCTCTTCTTTGTTTCCCACTTTTCTCTCTCTATTTCTCTATTATTTTTTCCCCTTCTCAATCTCTCCCTCTCCGATCGGTGATTACTGGGTTCAATGGTGGCATTTCGGTGGTGGAGTTGAATCGGTGGCTGGGTTTGGTGGTGGGCTGTTTAGGTGCTTGCTGGGTCTGTTTGGTGGTGGGTTTTGGTGCTTGTTGGGTTTGTTTGATGTGGGTTTCGGTGGTGGCTAGGTTCTGTTCGAGGTGGTGGTGGCGGTGGCTGGTGGTTTGGGTGTGATTTTGTGGTTGATTTTGGGCGGTTGTGGGTTTGAAACGTGAATCGATGGCTGACTCCTCGGTGGGTTGAGATTTTGTGGGTTGCTACTGGGTTTTGGGTGGTGCAGTGGTGGTGTGGTTATGTTGGCATAGAGGTTGTAGGCTATGGGATTTATGGGTTGTGGGTTTTATGGGTCGATTGATGCTAGTTGTGGATTTTGTGGTGGTGGTAGTTGTAGTGGAGGTGTGGAACAAAGACAGAGAAGTGGCTAGTTATGTCTCGTGGGGGTTTGATGAGAGTACAGAGGTGGAGATCAGCCTATCTGGTGTAGATTAGCTTGGCGTGGTGGTGGAGAGTGGAGATTGGCCTGCCCAATGTGGTGGTTCGGTGGGTTTGGTGTGATGATCGATGGTTCTGTGGTGGTGTTTAGTATGGGTTTGTTGGGTTATTTTTGGATTTACTGGTTGAATATGGTTGTGATGCCTCAATTTGATTGATTGTGTGATGTCTGTGGGTGTGTGATGAGTCACACATCGGGTATTTACTGGGTAGATCTGGGCTTTATTAACAACTACAAGGAGCCTCTATTGTGACTAGTCCTTTTGAGATATAGCGCAGATGTGGCTAGCGCTTTTCTTTGGGTCGTTACATATGGTATCATAGCTCTAGGTTGGATCCTTAAGCATTGATTTACGAAATAATGAACAAAGGTTAGGATGCCACCTCGCAGCAAAAATACTGGGAACACACCCAACAACTTTGGCAATGGTAGGAATCAGCAAGATGGGAATCGAAAGCCTAGGCATAAACTGTTAGGATATGTGCCCTTTAAATCCTATTGTATGAGGCTATGTATGTATGACATTATTGTTAGGATTAGTGCCCTTAAATCCTATTGTATGATGCTATGTATGACATTATGCATGACTTAATGTTGTAATTAATAAAGTTGTTTTATTATTATCTAAAATAATGGTAACATGAATATTTGGACATATGAGATGCATAGTATGTAATTTATGTGATTTAGTCACAGAAGATATAAATCACAAGTTCTTTGTAAACTCAGAATTTTAGTTTGTAGTCGGTGATGAATTTGGGCATTTCATTTGCGAAGACTATAACATATCAACGAAGATGATTTGTCTTGATCATGAAAGTGGAAACTTCTAGTTGATATGTTGATATGTTTTAAGAGTTAAGACAGATTGAACTAGACTGCTGTAAGATTTATTATTCTCTTAACGACTGTTAAATGAATAATAAATCTCACGACTTCTATTTACATGAACTCTTAATCCTAAGAGAATAATGGACCTGATCATGAAGTTTAGGTTGCTTTGATATATCAAGAATGAGATCTAAAGTCACGATCAAAACCTCAGTATGTTGGGCAGCCACATTTAGTGTTGATAGAACATATATTCTCAAGATGGAATTCATAATCTCTTAACGGAAATATAAAATATTCCTTTGAGATAAGTTTAATGGGTTTGGTTATTTAAAGTGTTAGGCCTAACCACTTTAGTAAGGAGTTACTAAAGTATATATTTATAAAATTGGATTTCATAAATATATGATGAATAACTTAAAGGATTAAACCGGGTACTCGAGGATTAAGATGTAGTAATTTTCAAAGTGGCAATCAACATTCATGACTTTGTATTACTATGAATATTTTATGAAGGGGTTGTATATATAATAAAGTTTTGGGATATAATTTATTAATAATGCCTAGAGTGCAATTATATTTATATAGTAGTATTAAATATAATTAATGGTTATTTTGGGATTGTCAAGAGTTAACAAAAAAGCCCAAAACCCATTGGAGCTAGTGTCTTTTTTGTTCTCTTTTGGTCCCACTCCAAGCCACATACTAAAGCTCAATTGGAATGGCCCAAAAGGCTAGCCCAATTAGATAATCAATTATAAGGAGAGAAACATACATAATTTTATAAGAATGAAATGGTGTGTATGTGAGTGTAAGCCACTCTCTAATTCTCCCTTGAACACACACATGTAAACTGATTGAGAAACCACAATTCTTGGGCACAAGTGGAATTGGAGTGAAGATTAAAAGTGTTCCCAAGTACTTCTAATCTTTGGTTTTGAATTTCATCATACCAAGGTACACTCTCTTGTTATTATATTCTGAAATTTACATAGTGCATGTTATCAATTGCGAATGAAGTAGATCCGTTAATTTTCCGCTGCGTATGTTTTGTATGCGATACAAACATATATTTTTCCAGCAATTGGTATCAGAGTGGTCTTCAATTTCCAATTTGTATAACATGTTTTGTGAGTTTTGGAATCAAAGATAATAATTTCATGATGTTAGAAGATTTTGTAATTAATTTTCTGCATGGTTGTTGAAATTATTATTTGATGAAAACTGATATTGATGTTATGATGTTATTTAAGTTTGGTGTTAAGTATGTTAAACTGAACTTTAAGGCTATAGCATCAACGGAACTCAGTTTTCATATCAAATTCTGTCTATTATGTTCATATGATGGTTGTTTGTTCATGAAAAATCGTTGAAAACTGCTTTAGAAAAATTATGGAAAATTCGAGTTTCACGAGATTCGATCAATCGAAAATTACTTTCTATTGATCGAGTGAAACAGTGACCAATCTGTTTGATTCAATTGCTAGTCGATTGATCAAATGTTCTTTTTCGATCGATCGAGAAGCGATCGAGTACCAATCGAGCCAGACAAATTGTTTGGTACGAATTTTTTAATTTTTTCGACCGATCAAGAAACACATTTGATTGATCGAAAGTTATGAATTTTGAATTTTTTAAGTGTTTTCACATTTAAAAGTGCAAGGCTATGTGTAATGAGATTACACACGATTTCTAATTAAAAACCTTTATTTAAAACATCTAGTGGGAGAGAGATACGGGTTGGATCTCACGGCCTCCATTATCGGTTCATAGGTGTGGGTAAGCACCTCGTCTTGGCGTATATGCCTCGCGATCACAAAGGAGGGTGTTTGCTTCATAGTACTACAAGATTGAACTTACCCGTTTAAAGTAGTGTGAACAAGCACCTCGTTTTGGCGTATATGCCTCGCGATTCCAAAGGACGGTGTTTTGTTTCATGGTACTAAAAGTTTAAACACTATAAGGGAGATGAAATATGGCTACACATGATTCTAGATAATGGTATACACTAGACTAAGTGTAATGTTAACCTCCCAAAGGAGCTACGTCATTATTACTTAGAGGCTAAAGGTAATACGGCATATTATTAGTGTTTGATAAGAGTTATCATGATATCACTAATAATGAGAATAGTTCTCAATCAATTATGGTGTTTATAATATACTTGCAACAAAGGAATTATAGACATGGATTGGGTTGTTGTTGCATATATTATATTATGGTTTTATTAAAGTTCCATATTATATGCTTATATGCTAAACTGATAATGTCCATTTTTAGTTATTATATTCATGTTTGTTATTTTCAGATTTAATCATAGCATCATTTAGCCCACTTGTTGCTATTCTTAATCAAAACAAACTGACTGGATCCAGCTATGTTGACTGGAAAAGAAATTTAGACATTGTTCTTACTGCTGTAGTGCACAAGTATGTGCCTAGTCAACCTTGTCCTAACTTTCCATCATTAGATGCTCCTCTTGAGGAAAAACAGTGATATGATCGTTGGTAAAAATGTAATGAGATGGCCAAGTGCTATATCCTAGAATCTATCTCAAATGTTCTACAGCATCAAATGCAAGACGTAGAACTAGCTTCGGACATAATGCTAAGTCTGAAGGAGATGTTTAGTGAGCAAGGCCGTTCTGCAAGGCAAGAAACTATAAGGCAAATTTATAATACCAAAACGGCTAAAGGTACTTCAGTGAGGGAGCATTGTCTTAAGATGATCTCAAATCTGAATACACTGGAAGTTTTAGGTGCCGATATTGATGGAGAATCCCAAGTGGATATGATACTCCAGTCACTACTAGAATCATTCAAGGAATTCAGACTTAATTATAATATGAACAAAAAGATTTATTCATTGTCTGAATTAATGAATGAATTGTTAACGGCGGAAGGCATTTTTGGTACATCTAGTGATGATGCTAATATGGCTGAAGCTTCTACTTCTCAGCCTAAGTCGAAAGGCAAGGGTAAAAAGAAGAAGAAGAAGGATTTCACCAAGCAGGATGGTAAACAAATTGTCTTAGGAGTTGCCAACAAGGGAAAGAAGAAGGATTATGCCGAAGGAAAGTGTTTCCATTGTGGCGAGAAAGGACATTGGAAGAGAAATTGTCCAAAATTCAGAGCTGCCAATAATAAGAGTATGAAAAGTTCATTCCTTCGTGAAATATGTTTAGTACAAAATCCCACGAATTCTTGGTGTATGGATTTAGGTTGTACTAACCATATCTACACTACATTGCAGGGGTTCCAGGAGAACAGAAAGCTGAACGAAGGGGAATTGTTTCTTACTTTGGCTGATGGGAGCAGAATTCCAGTTGTAGCTGTTTGAGTGTTTAATTTATGCTTTGATTCTAGAATTTTAATATCGAAAGACTGTTTATATGTACCTAATGTTCGTAGGAATTTAAGTTCTACAACTTATTTAGATAAACATGGATATTGTGTTATCTTGAAAGACAATGTTGTTATAAAGAAAGATAAAGTGTTTATCTGTTCTGGCAATATTGTAGATGGTCTTTATATTTTAACTCCTGATAAACATGAATTATACAATTCTGAATTAGATAATAACTCTCATGTAAAATCATTAAAGAGAAAGTTTCCTTCTACTAATGATGCATATCTTTGGCACTTGTGTTTGGGTCATATTAATTCAAACAGAATTCAAAGACTGATCAAAGATGGTCTCTTAGAGCCATTAGACTTTGATGGATTTCCAGTTTATGAATCTTGTTTGGAAGGCAAAATGACCAAACGACCTTTTAATGCAAAAGGTAGAAGAGCTCAAGAGTTGTTTGAATTAGTTCATACAGATGTATGTGGTCCTATGTCAACCCAAGCAAAAGGAGGTTATGAGTACTTCATCACTTTTATGGATGATTACTCATGATATGGTTACCTGTACCTAATGAGACGGAAGTCTGAAGCCTTTGAAAAGTTCAAAGAGTTTAGGGCTGAAGTTGAGAATCAATTAGGTAAACACATAAGGGCCATTCGATCTGATCATGGTGGCGAATACCTTCTTGGATATTTCAAGGATTACTTAACTCAAAATGGGATTGTATCCCAATTGACAGCACCTGGAACTCCCCAACAAAATGGTGTAGCAGGGAGAAGGAATAGAATTCTTTTAGAAATGGTTAGATCCATGATGAGTTATTCAACTTTACCAATTTCCTTTCAGGGATATGCACTAAAAACTGCAATGCATATTTTAAATTTAGTTCCATCAAAATCAGTTTCTAACACACCTAAGGAATTATAGAGTAGGCGCAAGCCTAGTATGAAATATCTCCACATTTGGGGATGTCCAGCACATGTGTTGAAAGGGAAGTCAGATAAGTTGGAAGCTAAAACAGAAGTATGCATGTTTTTAGGGTATTCAAAGGAAACTAAGAGTTATTTATTCTATAATCATAAAGATAACAAAGTGTTTGTTAGCACCAATGCCAAATTTTTGGAAGATGATTATGTGAATAATTTTAATCCTAGAAGTAAAGTTGTTTTGGCTAAAATAGATGAACTTGTAAATTAACAACCAATGGATGAAACTAGGGATGATGTGGTTGTATTAGATACACCATAAGATATTACTCATGAGATGTCTAGTACACAGGTGCCCCGTTATAGTGGGAGGATTGTTCAGCCACCAATATGATTTCTAGGTCTAGGAGAAACTAATGAAGCTATCTCAAAAGATTCTGAATCTGATCCTTACACTTATGAAGAGGCAATGAATGATATAGATGCACATCATTGGGTTAATGCTAAGAAATCTGAATTGGATTCAATATATTCCAATCAAGTTTGGGATCTTATTCAGGCGCCTAACAGCATTAAACCTGTTGGTTGCAAATGGGTTTACAAGAGGAAGAAAGGGATAGATGGAATGGTTGAAACCTTTAAAGCAAGGCTAGTGGCAAAAGGGTATACATAAAAAGAAGGCATTGATTATGAAGAAACCTTTTCACTAGTAACAATGCTTAAATTTATCAGAATTCTCTTATCCATTGCTACTCATTATGATTATGAGATTTGGCAAATGGATGTCAAGACTGCATTTCTAAATGGAAATCTTGAAGAAGAAATCTATATGATGCAACCGGAAGGTTTCATAGCAAAGAACCAAGAGCATATAGTATGCAAGTTAAATAGGTCCATTTATCGACTTAAGCAATCATCTAGGTCATGGAACATCAGATTTCATCAAGCAATCAAGTCATTTGGTTTTGAAAAAAATCTTGATGAACCATGTGTGTACAAAAGACATCAAGATAAAGTAGTAACGTTCCTAGTGCTTTATGTTGATGATATTCTACTCATTGGAAATGATATAGGGGTAAAGTCATCAGTAAAGATTTGGTTGTCAAGCCAATTTGATATGAAAGACTTGGGTGAAGCTCACTTTATTCTAGGGATCAAGTTTTGGAGAGATCGCAATAATAAGATGTTAGGCTTGTCACAAGCTGGGTATATAGATAAGGTTCTAGAACGGTTTAGCATGCAAAGCTCCAAGAAAGAAAATATGATGAGACAAGTTCCTCTGTTTGATGACTAAAGACCTAAGACTCTTGAGGAAGAAAATATGATGAGACAAGTTCCTTATGCTTCTACAGTGGGAAGTCTCATGCATGCCATGCTTTGTACTAGACCAGATATCTGTTATTCAGTTGGCATGGTCAGCCGATATCAATCAAATCCAGGACCAAAACATTGGCAAGCTGTAAAGCATATTCTCAAGTATCTACGGAGAACGAGAGATTATATGCTTGTTTACCATAGTGAGGATTTGATACCTATTGGCTATACAGATTCAAATTTTCAATCAGATCTTGATTTCAGAAAGTCCACTTCAGGTTGTGTATACACCTTGGGAGGTGGAGCCATAAGTTGGAGGAGTGTTAAGCAATCTTGTATTGCTAACTCCACCGTGGAAGCTAAATATGTTGCTGCTTATGAAGCGGCAAAGGAAGCTGTTTGGCTCAAGAAATTCCTTTTTGATCTTGGTGTTTTGAGAAAGGAGCAAGTTCCTATCACATTGTTTTGCAACAATAGTGGAGCAGTTGCACAATCGAAAGATCCAATGAATCACAAAAAAGGAAAGCACATTGAAAGAAAGTACCACATCATTCGATACATTGTTGTTTGAGGAGATGTAGTAGTAGCAAAGATTGATAGTGCAAATAATCTAGCAGATCCCTTTACCAAAGTCTTGCACCAAAGGAATTTTGAGTCACATTTGGAGGGAATGAGAGTTAGATTAGTGCACAATAGTCTTTAGGGCAAGTGGGAGATTGTTAGGATTAGTACCCTTAAATCCTATTATATGATGCTATGTATGACATTATGTATGACTTAATGTTGTAATTAATAAATTTGTTTTATTATTATCTAAAATAATGGTAACCTGAATATTTGGACATTATCATGTAGCCCATAAGATGCATAGTATGTGATTTATGTGATTTAGTCACAGAAGATATAAATCACAAGTTCTTTGTAAACTCAGAATTTTAGTTCGTAGTCGGTGATGAATTTGGGCATTTCATCTGTGAAGACTATAACATATCAACTAAGATGATTTGTCTTGATCATGGAAGTGGAGACTTCTAGTTGATATGTTTTAAGAGTTAAGACATATTGAACTCGACCGCTGTGAGATTTATTATTCTCCTAATGACTGTCAAATGAATAATAAATCACATGACTTCTATTTAAGTGAACTCTTAATCCTGAGAGAATAATGGACCTGATCATGAAGTGTAGGTTACTTTGATATATCAGGAGTGAGATCTAAAGTCACGATCAAAACCTCAATATGTTGAGCAGCCACATTTAGTGTTAAAGGAGCATATATTCTCAAGATGGATTTCATAATCTCTTAACGGAGATATAAAATATTCCCTTGAGATAAGTTTAATGAGTTTGGTTATTCAAAGTGTTAGGCCTAACCACTTTAGTAAGAAGTTACTAAAGTATATATTTATGAAATTGGATTTCATAAATATATGATAAATAACTTAAAGGATTAAACTGGGTACTCAAGGATTAAGATGTAGTAATCTTCAAAGTGGCAGTCAACATTCATGACTTTGTATTACTACGAATATTTTAATGAAGGGGTTGTATGTATAATAAAGTCTTGGGACATAATTTATTAATAAGGCCTAGAGTGCAATTATATTTATATAGTGGTATTAAATATAATTAATGGTAATTTTGGGCTTGTCAAAAGTTGACAGAAAAGCCTAAAACCCATTGGAGCTAGTGTCTTATTTGTTCCCTTTTGATCCCACTCCAACCCACATATTAAAACCCAATTGGAATGGCCTAAAAGGCTAGCCCAATTAGGTAATCAGTTATATTTAAGGAGAAAAACATACAGAATTTTATAGGAGAATGAAATGGGGTGTATGTGAGTATAAGCCATTCTTTTATTCTCCCTTGAACACATACATATAAACTGATTGGAAGACCACACTTCTTGGGCACAAGTGGAATTGGAGTGAAGATTAAAAGTCTTCCCAAGTACTTTTAATCTTTGGTTTTGAATTTCACCACACTAAGGTACACTCTCTTGTTCTTAATTTCTGAAATTTACATAGTACATATTATCAATTGCGAATGAAGTAGATCCATTAATTTTCCGTTGCGTATGTTTTGTTTGTGATACAAACCACGTTTTTCCAACAATTGGTATCAGAGCGGTCTTCAATTTTGAATTTGTATAACATGTTTTGTAAGTTTTGGAATTAAAGATAGTAATTTTCATGATGTTCGAAGATTCTACAATCAATTTTTTGCATGGTTGTTGAAATTACTGTTTGATAAAAACTGATATTGATGTTATGATGTTGTTTAAGTTTGATATTAAGTATGTTAAATTGAACTTTAAGGCTAGAGCGTCAATGAAATTCAATTTTGATCTCAATCTCATTCTGATGTAATTAAGAAACGATGTTTTGTTCAAGTGAAACGTCAAAAAACGATTACCAGAAAAATTTGAAAAAATTCAGTTTCACGAGTTTCGATCGATCAAGAATCACCATTGATCGATTGAATGTTTTTTTTCGATTGATCGAACGGCGATCGAGAATTGATTGAGTCAACCCGAGACTTTGTGATGAATTTCTTCAATTTTTCAACCGATCAAGAATTCCCTCCGATCGATCGAATGTTCCTTTTCGATCGATCGAATAGGAATTGAGAATCGATCAAGTCATCCAAAAACTTCGAAATGAATTTGTTGAACGTTTCGATCGATCGAGAAATATCTTCGATCGATCGAATAAATTGTTTTTTCAATTTTCACTTAGTGTTAAAACATAGATAAAGTGCAAGGCTATGTGTGATGAGATTACACATGTTTTCTAATTAAAAACCTTTCTTTTTAAAATATCTAGTGGGAGAGAGATACGTGGGTTGGATCTCACGACCTCCATTATCGGTTCATAGTAGTGTGGGTAAGCACCTCGTCTTGGCGTATATGCCTCGTAATCCCAAAGGAGGGTGTTTACTTCATAGTACTACAAGATTAAACTTACCCGTTTAAAGTAGTGTGAATAAGCACCTCGTCTTGGCGTATATAAATCGCGATCCCAAAGGAGGGTGTTTTATTCCATGGTACTACAAGTTTAAACACTATAAAGGGAGATGAAATGTGGCTACACACGATTTTAGATAATGGTGTACACTAGACTAAGTGTAATGTTAACCTCCCAAAGGAGCTATGTCATTATTAGTTAGAGGCTGAAGTTAATACGGCATATTATTAGTGTTTGATAAGAGTTAACATGATAGCATTAATAATGATAATAGTTCTCAATCAATCATGATGTTTATAATATAGTTGCTACCAAGGAATTATAGACATGGATTGGGCTGTCGTTGCATATTTTATGTTATGGTTGTATTAAGGTTCCATATCATATGTTTATATTTTAAATTAATAATGTCCGATTTACTTATTATATTCATGTTTATTGTTTTCAGATTTAATCATGGCGTCATTTAGCCCACTTATTGCTATTCTTAATCAAAACAAACTGACTGGATCCAACTATGTTGACTGGAAAGGAAACTTGGACATTGTTCTCACTGCTGAAGAGCACAAGTATGTGCTTAGTCAACCTTGTCCTAACTTTCCATCATTAGATGCTCCTCCTGAGGAAAAACAGCGATATGATCGTTGGCAGAAATCTAATGAGATGTCTAAATGCTATATTCTAGCATCTATCTCAAATGTTTTACAACATCAAATGCAGGATGTAGAACTAGTTTCGGACATAATGCTAAGTCTGAAGGAGATGTTTGGTGAGCAAGGCCGTTCTGCAAGGCAAGAAACTATAAGGCAAATTTATAATACCAAAATGGCTGAAAGTACTTCAGTGAGGGAGCATTGTCTTAGGCTGATCTCTCATCTAAATACACTGGAGGTTCTAGGTACCGATATTGATGGAGAATCCTAAGCGGATATGATACTCCAGTTACTACCAGAATCATTCAAGGAATACATACTTAATTAGTGGGGGCGGAAGGCATTCTTGGTAACATGAACAAAAATATTTATACACTGTTAGAATTAATGAATGAATTGGTGGCGGCGGAAGGCATTCTTGGTACATCCAGTGTTGATGCCAACATGGCTGAAGCTTCTACTTCTCAACCTAAGTTGAAAGGCAAGGGTAAAAAAAAAAAAAAAAAAGGACTTCATCGAGCAAGATGGTAAACAAATTGCCTTAAAAGTTACCAACAAGGGAAAGAAGAAGGACTATGCCAAAGGAAAGTGTTTCCATTGTGGCGAGAAAGGTCATTGAAAGAGGAATTGTCCAAAATTTAGAGCTTCCAATAATAAGGGTATGAAAAGTTCATTCCTTCTTGAAATATGTTTAGTACGAAATCCCACGGATTCCTGGTGTGTGGATTCAGGTTGTACAAATCATATCTACAATTCTTTGCAGGGGTTCCAGGAGACCATAAAGCTGGATGAATGGGAATTGTTTCTTACTTTGGCTGATGGGAGCACCAGTTGTAGCTATTGGAGTGTTTAATTTGTGTTTTAGTTCTAGAGTTTTAATGTTGAAAGACTGTTTGAATGTACCTAATGTTCGTAGAAATTTAATTTTTGCAACTTATTTAGGTAAACATGGATATTGTGTTATCTTGAAAGACAATGTTGTAATAAAGAAGAATAAAGTGTTTATCTGTTTTGGCAATATTATTGATGGTCTTTATATTTTAACTCCTGATAAGCATGAATTATACAATTTTGAATTAGATAATAATTCTAATGTAAAATCATTAAAGAGAAAGTTTCCTTCTACTAATGATGCATATCTTTGGCACTTGCGTTTGGGTCATATTAATTCAAACAGAATTCAAAGACTGATCAAGATGGACTCTTAGAGCCATTGGACTTTGATGGATTTCCAGTTTGTGAATCTTGTTTGGAGGGCAAAATGGCCAAATGACATTTTAATGCAAAATGTCGAAAAGGCCATGAATTGCTTGAATTAGTTCATACGGATGTATGTGGTCCTATGTCAACCCAAGCAAAAGGAGGTTATGAGTACTTCATCACTTTTACGGATGATTACTCAAGATATGGTTTTGTGTATCCAATGAGGCGGAAGTCTAAAGCCTTTGAAAAATTCAAAGAGTTTAGGGCTGAAGTTGAGAATCAATTGGGTAAACACATAAGGGCCATTCGATCTAATCGAGGTGGCAAATACCTTCTTGGGGATTTCATGGATTACTTAACTCAAAATGGGATTGTATCCCAATTGACTGCACCTGGAACTCCCAAAAAAAATGGTGTAGCAGAGAGAAGGAACAAGACTCGTTTAGAAATGGTTAGGTCCATGATGAGTTATTCAACTTTACCAATTTCCTTTTGGGGATATGTACTAAAAACTGCAATACATATTTTAAATTTAGTTCCATCAAAATCAGTTCCCGACACACCTAAGGAATTATGGAGTAGGTGTAAGCCTAGTATGAAATATCTCAACATTTGGGGATGTCCAGCACATGTGTTAAAAGGGAAGTCTAATAAGTTGGAAGCTAAAACAGAAGTATGCATGTTTTTAGGGTATTCAAAGGAAACTGAGGGTTATTTATTCTATAATCATAAAGATAACAAAGTGATTGTTAGCACCAATGCCAAATTTTTGGAAGATGATTATGTGAATAATTTTGAATCCTAGAAGTAAAGTTGTCATGGCCGAATTAGGTGAACCTATAATTGAAAAACCAATAGATGAAACTAGGGATGATGTGGCTGTATTCGATACACCATAAGATTCTACTCATGAGATGACTAGTACACAGGTGCCACGTTGTAGTGGGAGGATTATAAGGCCACCTGTAAGATTTATAGGTTGGGGAGAAACTTATGAAGCTATCTCAGAAGAGGCTGAATCTGATCCTTACACTTATGAAGTGGCAATGAAAGATATAAATGCACATCATGTTAGGATTAGTGCCCTTAAATCCTATTGTATGACATTATGTATGACTTAATTTTGTGATTAATAAAGTTCTTTTATTATTATCTGAAATAATGGTAACATGAATATTCGGACATTATCATATAGTCTATAAGATGCATAGTATGTAATTTATGTGATTTAGTCATCGAAGATATAAGTCACAAGGTCTTTGTAAACTCAAAATTTTAGTTCGTAGTTGGTGATGAAATTGGGCATTTCATCTGCAAAGACTATAACATATCAACTAAGATGATTTGTCTTGATCATGGAAGTGGAGACTTCTAGTTGATATGTTGATATGTTTTAAGAGTTAAGACATATTGAACTGGACTGCTGTGAGATTTATTATTCTCCTAACGACCGTCAAATGAATAATAAATCTCACGACTTCTATTTGCATGAACTTTTAATCCTGAGAGAATAATGGATCTGATCATGAAGTGTAAGTTGCTTTGATATATCAGAAGTGAGATCTAATGTAACGGTCAAAACCTCAGTATGTTGGGCAGCCACATTTAGTGTTGATGGAACATATATTCTCAAGTTGAAATTCATAGTCTCTTAACGGAGATATAAAATATTCCCTTGAGATAAGTTTAATGAGTTATGTTATTCAGAGAGTTAGGCCTAACCACTTTAGTAAGGAATTACTAAAGTATATATTTATGAAATTGGATTTCATAAATATATGATGAATAACTTAAAAGGATTAAACTGGGTACTCAAGGATTAAGATGTAGTAATTTACAAAATGGCAATCTACGTTCATTCCTTTGTATTACTACGAATATTTTACGAAGGGGTTGCATGTAAAATAAAGTCTTGGGATATAATTTATTAATAAGGCCTAGAGTGCAATTATATTTATATAGTGGTATTAAATATAATTAATGGTAACTTTGGACTTGTCAAGAGTTGACAGAAAAGCCCAAGGCCCATTGGAGCTAGTGTCTTATTTGTTCCCTTTTGGTCCCACTCCAAGCCACATACTAAAGCCCAATTGGAAAGGCCCAAAAGGCTAGCCCAATTAGATAATCAGTTATAAGGAGAGAAACATACAGAATTTTTGTATGGACATGAAATGATTTATATGTGAGTGTTGAACACTCTTTAATTCTCCCTTGAATACATTAATAGAAATTGATTGAGAGTCCACACTTCTTGGGCATCAAGTGGAATTGGAGTGAAGATTAAAAGTGTTCCCAAGTGCTTTTAATCTTTGGTTTTGAATTTCACCGCTTCAAGGTACATTCTCTTGTTCTTATATTCTGAAACTTACATAGCACATGTTATCAATTGCGAATGAAGTAGATCCGTTAATTTTTCGCTGCGTATGTTTTGAATGCAATACAAACATATATTTTTCCAACAAATGGTATCAAAGCGGTCTTCAATTTCGACTCTGTATAACATGTTTTGTGAGTTTTGGAATTAGAGATAATAGTTTCATGATGTTAGAAGATTATATATATATATAATTTTCTGCATGGCTGTTGAAACTATGATTTGATGAAAACTGATATTGATGTTATGATGTTGTTTAAATTTGAATTTAATTATGTTAAATTGAACTTTAAGGCTATAGCATCAATTGAATTCAGTTTCGATATCAATTTCTATCTATCATGTTCATATGGTGGTTGTTTATTCATGGAAAACTGTTGAAAACTGTTCAGATCTTCCCTTTAAAAACTAAAAACACGGGTTTTTCGCAGGTTTGCTTCCCACGAAGTTACTCGAGAAAAAAATGCATAGTATGTGATTTAGTCACAGAAGATATAAATCACAAGTTATTTGTAAACTCAGAATTTTAGTTCGTAGTCGGTGATGAAATTGGGCATTTCATCTGTGAAGACTATAACATATCAACTAAGATGATTTGTCTTGATCATGGAAGTGGAGACTTCTAGTTAATATGTTGATATGTTTTAAGAGTTAAGACATATTGAACTGGACCGCTGTGAGATTTATTATTCTCCTAACGACTGTCAAATGAATAATAAATCTCATGACTTCTATTTGCATGAACTCTTAATCCTGAAAGAATAATGGACTTGATCATGGAGTGTAGGTTGCTTTTATATATCAGGAGTGAGATCTAAAGTCACATCAAAACCTCAGTATGTTGGGCAGCCACATTTAGTGTTGATGGAACATATATTCTCAAGATGGAATTCATAATCTCTTAACGGAGATATAAAATATTCCCTTGAGATAAGTTTAATGGGTTCGGTTATTCAAAGTGTTAAGCCTAACCACTTTAGTAAGTAATTACTAAAGTATATATTTATGAAATTGGATTTTATAAATATATGATAAATAACTTAAAGGGTTAAACCGGGTACTCAAAGATTAAGATGTAGTAATCTTCAAAGTGGTAGTCTACTTTTATGACTTTGTATTACTATGAATATTTAATGAAGGAGTTGTATGTATAATAAAGTCTTGGGACATAATTTATTAATAAGGCCTAAAGTGCAATTATATTTATATAGTGGTATTAAATATAATTAATGGTAATTTTGGGCTTGTCAAGAGTTGAATGAAAAGCCCAAAACCCATTGGAGCTAGTGTCTTATTTGTTCCCTTTTGGTCTCACTCCAAGCCACATACTAAAACCCAATTGGAAAGGCCCAAAAGGCTAGCCCAATTAGATAATCAGTTATAAGGAGAGAAACATACAGAATTTAGAAGATATATGAAATGGTTTGTATGTGAGTATTGGATACTCTCTAATTTCTCTCTTGAACACACACATATAACTGATTGAGAGACCACACATCTTGGGCATCTTGTGGAATTGGAGTGAAGATTAAAAGTGTTCCCAAGGACTTCTAATCTTGGTTTTGAAATTCTCCACACCAAGGTACACTCTCTTGTTCGTATATTCTGAAATTTACATAATGCATGTTATCAATTGCGAATGAAGTAGATCCCTTAATTTTCCGCTGCGTATGTTTTGTATGCGATGCAAACATGTATTTTTCCATCAAATGGTATCAGAGCGGTCTTCAATTTCAAATTTGTATAACATGTTTTGTGAGTTTTGGAATTAGAGATAATAGTTTCATGTTGTTAGAAGATTATGCATTTAATTTTCTGCATGGTTGTTGAAACTATTGTTTGATGAAAACTGATATTGATGTTATGATGTTGTTTAAATTTGAATTTAAGTATGTTAAATTGAACTTTAAGGCTATAGCATCAATGGAATTTAGTTTAAATATCAATCTCTATCTATCATGTTCATATGATGGTTGTTTGGTCATGAAAAACCGTTAAAACTACCATAGAGAAATTCTGGAAATTCGAGTTTCATGACTTTCGATCGGTCGAAAATTACTTTCGATCGATCGAGTGAAATAGGAGCCAATCTGCTTGATTCGATTGATATTCGATTGCTAGTCGATCGATCGAATTTTAGATTTCGATTGATCGAACATTGATCGAGTACCAATCGAGCCAGGCAGATTGTCAGGTTCGAATTTTTTAATTTTTTCCAACAATCAAGGGGCACATTCGATCGATCGAAATCTGGGAATTGCGAATTTTTTATAAGTGTTTTCACATGTATAAAGAGCAAGGCTATGTGTAATTAGATTATGTTTACTTTTTAAAAATCTTTAATTTAAAACATCTAGTGGGAGAGAGATACAAGGGTTGGATCTCACAGCCTCCATTATCGGTTCATAGTAGTGTGGATAAGCACCTCGTCTTGGCGTATATGCCTCGTGATCCCAAAGGAGGGTGTTTACTTCATAGTACTACAAAATTGAACTTACCCGTTTAAAGTAGTGTGGACAAGCACCTCGTCTTGGCGTATATGCCTCGCAATCCCAAAGGAGGGTGTTTTGTTCCATGGTACTACAAGTTTAAACACTATAAAGGAGATGAAATGTGGCAACACTAGACTAAGTGTAATGTTAACCTCCCAAAGAAGCTATGTCATTATTACTTAGAGGCTAAAGGTAATACGGCATATTATTAGTGTTTGATAAGAGTTATCATGATAACACTGATAATGAGAATAGTTCTCAATCAATTAATGTGTTTATAATAAACTTGCTATCAAGGAATTATAGACATGGATTGGGTTGTCGTTGCATATATTATTTTATGATTTTATTAAGGTTCCATAGATGCTCCTCCTGAGGAAAAATAGCGATATGATCGTTGGCAGAAATCTAATGAGATGGCCAAGTGCTACATCCTAGCATCTATCTTAAATGTTATACAACATCAAATGCAGGATGTAGAACTAGCTTCGGACATTATGCTAAGTCTGAAGGAGATGTTTGGTGAGCAAGGCCGTTCTGCAAGGCAAGCAACCATGAGGAAAATTTATAATACCAAAATGACTGAAGGCAGTTCAGTGAGAAAACATTGTCTTACAATGATCTCTAATCTGAATACACTAGAAGTTTTAGGTGCCGATATTGATGGAGAATCCTAAGTGGATAGGATACTCTAGTCACTATCGAAATCATTCAAGGAATTTAGACTCAATTATAATATGAACAAAAAGATTTATTCATTGTCTGAATTAATGAATGAATTGGTAGCGGCGGAAGGCATTCTTGGTACTTCTAGTGTTGATGCCAATATGGCTGAAGCTTCTACGTCTCAACCTAAGTCGACAGGCAAGGGTAAGAAAAAGAAGAAGGACTTCACCAAGCAAGAGGGTAAACAAATTGCTTTAGGGGTTGCAAATAAAGGAAAGAAGATCAAAGGAAAATGTTTCCATTGTGGTGAGAAAGGACATTGGAAGAGGATTTGTCCAAAATTCAGGGCTGCCAACAATAAGGGTATGAAAAGTTCATTCCTCCTTGAAATATGTTTAGTACAAAATCCCACGGATTCCTGGTGTGTGGATTCAGGCTGTACTAATCATATCTGTAATTCTTTGCAGGGGTTCCAGGAGACCAAAAAGCTTAATGAAGGAAAATTGTTTCTTACTTTGGCAGATGGGAGCAGGATTCTAGTGTAGCTGTTGGAGTGTTTAATTTATGCTTTGAGTCTAGGGTTTTAATATTGGAAGACTGTTTGTATGTACCTAATGTTCGTAGGAATTTAATTTCTGCAACTTATTTAGGTAAACATGGATATTGTGTTATCCTGAAAAACATTGTTGTAATAAAGAAGGGTAAAGTGTTTATTTGTTCTGGAAATATTGTTGATCATCTTTATATTTTAACTCTTGATAAGCATGAATTATATAATTCTAAATTAGATAATAACTCTCATGTGAAATCATTAAAGATAATGTTTCATTCTACTAATGATGCATATCTTTGGCACTTGCATTTAGGTCATATTAATTCAAACAGAATTCAAAGACTGATCAAAGATGGTCTCGTAGAGCCATTGGACTTTGATGAATTTCCAGTTTATGAATCTTGTTTGGAGGGCAAAATGACCAAATGACCTTTTAATGCAAAAGGTAGAAGAGCCCAAGAGTTGCTTGAATTAGTTCATACGGATGTATATGGTCCTATGTCAACCCAAGCAAAAGGAGGTTATGAGTACTTCATCATTTTTACTGATGATTACTTAAGATATGGTTATGTGTACCTAATGAGACGAAAGTCTGAAGCCTTTGAAAAGTTCAAAGAGTTTAGGGCTGAAGTTGAGAATCAATTGGGTAAACACATAAAGGCCATTCGATCTAATCGTGGTGGCGAATACCTTCTTGGGGATTTCAAGGATTACTTAATTCACAATGGGATAGTATCCCAATTGACTGCACCTGGAACTCTCTAACAAAATGGTGTAGCAGAGAGAAGGAATAGGACTCTTTTAAAAATGGTTAGGTCCATGATGAGTTATTCAATTTTACCAATTTCCTTTTGGGGAAATGCACTAAAAACTGCAATGCATATTTTAAATTCAGTTCCATTAAAATCTGTTCCCAACACATCTAAGGAATTGTGGAATGGGCGCAAGCCAAGTATGAAATATCTCCACATTTGGGGATGTCCAGCACATGTGTTGAAAAGGAAGTCTGATAAGTTGGAAGCTAAAACCGAAGTATGCATGTTTTTAGGGTATTCAAAGGAAACAAAGGATTATTTATTCTATAATCATAAAGATAACAAAGTGTTTGTTAGCACACATGCCAAATTTTTGGAGGATTATTATGTGAATAATTTTAATCCTAGAAATAAAGTTGTTTTGGCTGAAATGAATGAACCTGTAAATGAACAACCAATGGATGAAACTATGGATGATGTAGCTATATTAGATACACCACAAGATACTACTCATGAGATGGGAGAATTGTTAGGCCTCCTTTAAGATTTATAGGTTTGGGGAAAACTTATGAAGCTATCTCAGAAGAGGCCGAAACTTATCCTTACACTTATTAAGAAGCAATGAATGATATAGATGCACATCATTGGGTCAATGCTATGAAATCTGAATTAGATTCAATGTATTCCAATCAAGTTTGGGATCTTGTAAAGGCGCCTAATGGCATTAAACATGTTGGTTGCAAATGGGTTTACAAGTGGAAGAGAGGGATAGTTGGAAATGTTGAAACCTTTAAAGTAAGGCTAGTGTCGAAAGGGTATACACAAAAAGAAGGTATTGATTATGAAGAAACCTTTTCACCATTAGCAATGCTTAAATCTATCAGAATTCTCTTATCCATTGCTGCTCATAATGATTATGAGATTTGGCAAATAGATGTCAAGACTGCATTTCTTAATGGCAATCTTGAAGAAGAAATCTATATGAAGCAACTGGAAGGTTTCATAACAAAGAATCAAGAGCATTTGGTATGCAAGTTGAAAAGGTCCATTTATGGACTTAAGCAAGCATCTAGGTCATAGAACATCAGATTTGATCAAGCAATCAAGTCATTTGGTTTTGAACAAAATCTTGATGAACCATGTGTGTACAAAAGACATCAAGATAAAGTAGTAATGTTCCTAGTACTTTATGTTGATGATATTCTACTCATTGGAAATGATGTAGGGGTAATGTCATCAGTAAAGGTTTGGTTGTCAAGCCAATTTGATATGAAGGACTTGGGTGAGGCTAACTTTATTCTAGGGATCAAGCTTTCGCAAGATCGCAAGAATAAGATGTTGGCCTTATCACAAGCTGGATATATAGATAAGGTTCTAGAACGGTTTAACATGCAAAACTCCAAGAAAGGGTTGCTTCCTTTCAGGCATGGAGTTCCTCTGTCTGATGACCAAATGCCTAAGACACAAGAAGAAGAAAATATGATGAGATAAGTTCTTTATGCCTCTGCAGTAGGAAGTCTCATGTATGCCATACTTTGTACTAGACCAAATATCTGTTATTCAGTTGGCATGGTCAGCTGATATCAATCAAATCCAGGACCAAAACATTGGCAAGCTGTAAAGCATATTTTCAAGTATCTACGGAGAATGAGAGATTATATGCTTGTTTACCAATGTGAGGATTTGATTCCCATTGGATATACAGATTCAGATTTTCAATCGGATCTAGATTTCAGAAAGTCCACTTCAGGATGTGCACTCACCTTGTGAGCTGGAGCCATAAGTTGGAGGAGTGTTAAGCAATCTTGTATTGCGGACTCCACCATGGAAGCTAAGTATGTTGCTGCTTGTGAAGCAACAAAAGAAGCTGTTTGGCTCAAGAAATTCCTTTCTGATCTTGGTGTTGTGAGAATGGAGCAAGTTCCTATCACGTTGTTTTGCGAAAATAGTGGAGCGGTTGCACAATCCAAAGATCCAAGGAATCACAAGAAAGGAAAGCACATTGAGAGAATGTATCACATCATTCGAGACATTATTGCTCATAGAGATGTAATAGTAGCAAAGATTGAAAGTGCAAATAATCTAGCAGATCCCTTTACCAAAGCCTTGCTTCAAAGGACTTTCAAATCACATTTGGATGGAATGGGAGTTAGATTAGTGCACAATAGTCTTTAGGGCAAGTGGGAGATTGTTAGGATTAATGCCCTTAAATCCTATTGTATGATACTATGTATGACATTATGTATGACTTAATGTTGTGATTAATAAAGTTATTTTAATATTATCTAAAATAATGGTAACATAAATATTTGGACATTATCATATAGTCCATGAGATGCATAGTATGTGATTTATGTGAAAAGTCACAGAAGATATAAATCACAAGTTCTTTGTAAACTCAGAATTTTCGTTCGTAATCGGTGATGAAATTGGGTATTTCATCTGCGAAAACTATAACATATCAACTAAGATGATTTGTCTTGATCATAGAAGTGGAGACTTCTAGTTGATATGTTGATATGTTTTAAGAGTTAAGACATATTGAACTGGACCGCTGTGTGATTTATTATTCTCCTAACGACTGTCAAATGAATAATAAATCTCACGACTTCTATTTGCATGAACTCTTAATCCTGAGAGAATAATGGACCTGATCATGGAGTGTAGGTTGCTTTGATATATTAGGAGTGAAATCTAAAGTCACGATCAAAACCTCAGTTGTTGGGCAGCCACATTTAGTGTTGATGGAACATATATTCTCAAGATGGAATTCATAATCTCTTAACGGAGATATAAAATATTCCCTTGAGATAAGTTTAATGGGTTCGGTTATTCAAAGTGTTAGGCCTAACCACTTTAGTAAGTAAATACTAAAGTATATATTTATAAAATTGGATTTCATAAATATATGATGAATAACTTAAAGGGTTAAATTGGGTACTCAAAGATTAAGATGTAGTAATCTTCAAAGTGGCAGTTTACTTTTATGACTTTGTATTACTACGAATATTTAATGAAGGGGTTGTATGTATAATAAAGTCTTGGGACATAATTTATTAATATGGCCTAGAGTGCAATTATATTTATATAGTGGTATTAAATATAATTAATGGTAATTTTGGACTTGTCAAAAGTTGACAGAAAAGCCCAAAACCCATTGGAGCTAGTGTCTTATTTGTTCTCTTTTGGTCCCACTCCAAGCCACATACTAAAGCCCAATTGGAAAGGCCCAAAAGGCTAGCCCAATTAGATAATCAGTTATAAGGAAATAAACATATAGAATTTAAAAGATACATGAAATGGTTTGTATGTGAGTATTGGATACTCTCTAATTTCTCTCTTGAACGCACACATATAACTGATTGAGAGACCACAGATCTTAGGCATCAAGTGGAATTGGAGTGAAGATTAAAAGTTTTCCCAAGGCTTTCTAATCTTTGTTTTGAAATTCTCTATACCAAGGTACTCTCTTGTTCTTATATTTCGAAATTTATATAGTGCATGTTATCAATTGCGAATGAAGTAGATCCGTTAATTTTTCGCTGCGTATGTTTTGTATGCGATGCAAACATGTATTTTTCCATCATTGACTTCATAGTACTACAAGATTTAACTTACCTGTTTAAAGTAGTTTGGACAAGCACCTCGTCTTGGCGTATATTTCTCGCAATCCCAAAGGAGGGTGTTTTGTTCCATGGTACTACAAATTTAAAAATTATAAGGAAGATGAAATGTAGCTACACATGATTCTAGATAATGGTGTACACTAGATTAAGTGTAATTTTAACCTCCCAAAGGAGCTATGTCATTATCACTTAGAGGCTAAAGGTAATACGACATATTATTAGTGTATGATAAGAGTTATCATGATAGCACCAATAACGAGAATAGTTCTCAATCAATTAATGTGTTTATAATAAACTTGCTACCAAGGAATTATAGTCATGGATTGGGTTGTCGTTGCATATATTATTTTATGGTTTTATTAAGGTTCCATACTATATGTTGATATGCTAAATTGATAATGTCCAGTTTACTTATTCTATTCAAGTTTATTATTTTCAGATTTGAATATGGCATCATTTAGCCCACTTGTTACTATTCTTAATCAAAACAAACTGACTGGATCCAATTATGTTGACTGGAAAAGAAATGTGGACATTGTTCTTACAGCTGAAGAGCACAAATATGTGCTTACACAACCTTGTCCTAGCTTTCCTTCATTAGATGCTCCTCCTGAGGAAAAACAGCGATATGATCGTTGGCAGAAATTTAATGAGATGGCCAAGTGCTACATCCTACTATCTATTTCAAATGTTCTATAGTATCAAATGCAGGATGTAAAACTAGCTACGGACATTATGCTAAGTCTGAAAGAGTTGTTTGGTGAGCAAGGCCGTTCTACAAGGCAAGAAACTATAAGACAAATTTATAATACCAAAATGACTGAAGGCAGTTCAGTGAGGGAGCATTGTCTTACAATGATCTCTAATCTGAATACACTGGAAGTTTTAGGTGCCGATATTGATGGAGAATCCCAAGTGGATATGATACTCCAGTCACTACCAGAATCATTCAAGGAATTCAGACACATTTATAATATGAACAAAAAGATTTGTTCATTGTCTGAATTAATGAATGAATTGGTAGCGGCGGAAGGCATTCTTGATACTTCTAATGTTGATGCTAATATGGCTGAAGGTTCTACTTCTCAACCTAAGTCGAAAGGCAAGGGTAAGAAGAAGAAGAAGAAGGACTTCACCAAGTAAGATGGTAAACAAATTGCCTTAGGAGTTGCCGACAAAGGAAAGAAGATCAAAGGAAAGTGTTTCCATTGTGGTGAGAAAGGACATTGGAAGAGAAATTGTCCAAAGTTCAAGGCTGCCAATAATTAGGGTATGAAAAGTTCATTCCTCCTTGAAATATGTTTAGTTAAAAATCTCACAGATTCCTGGTGAATGGATTCAAGTTGTACTAATCATATCTGCAATTCTTTGCA
Source organism: Notholithocarpus densiflorus (assembly GCA_030021035.2). Lineage (NCBI taxonomy): Eukaryota > Viridiplantae > Streptophyta > Magnoliopsida > Fagales > Fagaceae > Notholithocarpus > Notholithocarpus densiflorus. The sequence continues at coordinate 8,142,377 of JARYZH020000013.1, read as the reverse complement.
GGGGTTCCAGGAGACCAGAAAGCTTAATGAAGGCCACTTGTAAGATTTATAGGACTGGGAGAAACTTATGAAACTATCTCAGAAGAGGCTGAATCTTATCCTTACACTTATGAAGTGGCAATGAAAGATATAGATGCACATCATGTTAGGATTAGTGCCCTGAAATCCTATTGTATGACATTATGTACGACTTAATGTTGTGATTAATAAAGTTGTTTTATTATTATCTGAAATAATGGTAACATGAATATTCGGACATTATCATATAGTCCATGAGATGCGTAGTATGTGATTTATGTGATTTAGTCATAAAAGATATAAGTCACAAGTTCTTTGTAAACTCAGAATTTTAGTTCGTAGTTGGTGATGAAATTGGGCATTTCATCTGCGAAGACTATAACATGTCAACTAAGATGATTTGTCTTGATCATGGAAGTGGAGACTTCTAGTTGATATGTTGATATGATTTAAGAGTTAAGACATATTGAACTGGACCGCTATGAGATTTATTATTCTCCTAACGACTGTCAAATGAATAATAAATCTCACGACTTCTATTTACATGAACTCTTAATCCTAAGAGAATAATGGAACTGATCATGAATTGTAGGTTGCTTTGATATATCAGGAGTGAAATCTAATGTAACAGTCAAAACCTCAGTATGTTGGGCAGCCATATTTAGTGTTGATGGAACATATATTCTCAAGATAGAATTCATAGTCTCTTAACGGAGATATAAAATATTCCTTTGAGATAAGTTTAATGAGTTCAGTTATTCAGAGAATTAGGCCTAACCACTTTAGTAAGGAATTACTAAAGTATATATTTATGAAATTGGATTTCATAAATATATGATGAATAACTTAAATGGATTAAACCGGGTATTCAAGGATTAAGATGTAGTAATTTACAAAGTGGCAGTCTACGTTCATGACTTTGTATTACTACGAATATTTTATGAAGGGGTTGCATGTACAATAAAGTCTTGGGATATAATTTATTAATAAGGCCTAGAGTGCAATTATATATATATATAGTGGTATTAAATATAATTAATGGTAACTTTGGACTTGTCAAGAGTTGACAAAAAAGCCCAAGGCCCATTGGAGCAAGTGTCTTATTTGTTCCCTTTTGCTCCCAGTCCAAGCCACATACTAAAACCCAATTGGAAAGGCTCAAAAGGCTAGCCCAATTAGATAATCAATTATAAGGAGAGAAACATACAGAATTTTTGTATGGATATGAAATGGTTTGTATGTGAGTGTTAAACACTCTTTAATTCTCCCTTGAATACATTCATAGAAACTGATTGAGAGAGCACACTTTTTGTACATCAAGTAGAATTGGAGTGAAGATTAAAAGTGTTCCCAAGTGCTTCTAATTTTTGGTTTTGAATTTCACCGCTTCAAGGTACACTCTCTTATTTTTATATTCTGAAACTTACAGAGCACATGTTATCAATTGAGATTGAAGTAGATCCGTTAATTTTCCACTGCATATGTTTTGTATGCGATACAAACATGTATTTTTCTAACACATCATTGGGTCAAAGCTATGAAATCTGAATTGGATTCAATGTATTCCAATCAAGTTTTGGATCTTGTAAAGGCGCCTAACGATATTAAACCTGTTAGTTGCAAATGGGTTTATAAGAGGAAGAGAGGGATAGATGGAAAGGTTGAAACCTTTAAAGCAAGGCTAGTGGCAAAAGGGTATACACAAAAAGAAGGTATTGATTATAAAGAAACCTTTTCACCAGTAGCAATGCTTAAATCTATCAAAATTCTCTTATCCATTACTGCTCATTATGATTATGAAATTTGGCAAATGGATGTCAAGACTGCATTTCTAAATGGCAATCTTGAAAAAGAAATCTATATGATGCAACTGGAAGATTTCAAAGCAAACCAAAAGCATATGGTATGCAAATTGAAAATGTCCATTTATGGACTTAAGCAAGCATCTAGGTCATGGAACATCAGATTTGATCAAGCAATCAAGTCATTTGGTTTTGAAAAAAATATTGATGAACCATATGTGTACAAAATACATCAAGATAAAGTAGTAATGTTCCTAGTGCTTTATGTTGATGATATTCTACTCATTAGAAATGATGTAGGGGTAATGTCATCAGTAATGATTTGGTTGTCAAGCTAATTTGATATGAAGGACTTGGGCAAAGCTAACTTCATTCTAGGGATCAAGCTTTGGCGAGATCACAAGAATAGAATGTTAGATTTGTCACAAGCTGGATATATAGATATGGTTCTAGAATGGTTTAGAATGCAAAGCTCCAAGAAAGGATTGCTTCCTTTCAAACATAGAGGTCCTCTGTCTGATGACCAAAGGCCTAAGACTCTTGAGGAAGAAAATATGATGAGACAAATTCCCTATGCTTCTGCAGTGGGAAATCTCATATATGCCATGCTTTGTACTAGACCAGATATCTGTTATTAGGTTGGCATGGTCAGCCGATATCAATCAAATCCAGGACCAAAACATTGGCAAGCTGTAAAGCATATTCTCAAGTATCTAAGGAGAATGAGGGATTATATGCTTGTTTATCGGTGTGAGGACTTGATACCTATTGGTTATACAGATTTAGATTTTCAGTCAGATCTTAATTTCAGAAAGTCCACTTCAGGTTGTGTGTTCACCTTAGGAGGTGGAGCCATAAGTTGGAGGAGTATTAAGGAATCTTGTATTGCTGACTCCACCATAGAAGCTGAAAATGTTACTACTTGTGAAGCGGCAAAGGATGCTGTTTGGTTCAAGAAATTCCTTTCTAATCTTGGTGTTGTGAGAATGGAGCAAGTTCCTATTACATTGTTTTACGACAATGGTGTAGTGGTTGCACAATCCAAAAATCCCAGGAATCACAAGAAAAGAAAGCACATTGAAAGAAAGTACCACATCATTCGAGACATTGTTACTTGAGGAGATGTTGTAGTAGCAAAGATAGATAGTGCAAATAATCTAGTAGATCCCTTTACCAAAGCCTTGCCCCAAATGACTTTTGAGTCACATTTGGAGGGAATGGGAGTTAGATTGGTGCACAATAATCTTTAGGGCAAGTGGGAGATTGTTAGGATATATGCCCTTTAAATCCTATTGTATTATGCTATGTATGTATGACATTATGTTGTAATTAATAAAATTGTTTTATTATTATCTAAAATAATGGTAATATGAATATTTGGACATTATCTTATAGTCCATGAGATGCATAGTATGTGATTTTGTCACAGAAGATATAAATCACAAGTTCTTTGTAAACTCAGAATTTTAGTTCGTAGTTAGTGATGAAATTGGGCATTTCATTTGTGATGACTATAACATATCAACTAAGATGATTTGTCTTGATCAGGGAAGTGGAGACTTCTAGTTGATATGTTGATATGTTTTAAGTGTTAAGATATATTGAACTGGACCGCTGTGAGATTTATTATTTTACTAACGACTGTCAAATGAATAATAAATCTCACAACTTCTATTTACATCAACTCTTAATCTTGAAAGAATAATGAACCTAATCATGAAGCGTAGGTTGCTTTGATATATCAGGAGTGAGATCTAAAGTCATGATCAAAACCTTAGTATGTTGGGTAGCCACATTTAGTGTTGAAGGAACATATATTCTATAGATGGAATTCATAATCTCTTAACGGAGATATAAAATATTTTCTTGATATAATTTTAATGGGTTTGATTATTCAAAGTGTTAGGCCTAACCACTTTAGTAAGGAGTTACTAAAGTATATATTTATGAAATTGGATTTCTTAAACATAAGATGAATAACTTAAAGGATTAAGATGTAGTAATCTTCAAAGTGGCAGTCAACATTTATGACTTTGTATTACTACGAATATTTTAATGAAGAGCTTGTATGTATAATAAAGTATTAAGATATAATTTATTAATAAGGCCTAGAGTGCAATTATATTTATATAGTGGTATTAAATATAATTAATGGTAATTTTGGGCTTGTCAAGAGTTAACAGAAATGCCCAAAACCTATTAGAGCTAGTGTCTTATTTGTTCCCATTTGGTCTCACTCCAACCCACATACTAAAGCCCAATTGGAATGGCTAGAATGCTAACCCAATTAGATAATCAGTTATATTTAAGGAGAGAAACATACAAAATTTTATAAAAGGATGAAATGGGGTGTATGTGAGTAAAAGTCACTCTCTTATACTTCCTTGAACATATACATATAAAATGATTGAGAGACCACACTTCTTGGGCACAAGTGGAATTGGAGTGAAGATTAAAAGTATTCACAAGTACTTCTAATCTTTGGTTTTGAATTTCACCGCACCAAGGTACACTCTCTTGTTCTTAAATTATGAAATTTACATAGTACATGTTATCAATTGCGAATGAAGGAGATCTGTTAATTTTCCGCTGCGTCTGTTTTGTATGCGATATAAACCATGTTTTTCCAAACAAGGCCAGCCACCAGAGATGATTTAGATGATGCAAACCTTGGTTGGAGTGGTCCAACAACAGGTCAGTACTGGAGATAACCTGGCTAGGATGATGGAGCAACACCGAGGTCATCATGGTGGAATGATTGAATTCAAAAGGTTGTCTCCTCCAGCTTTTGAGGGGACTATTGAGCCTATGGAAGTAGAAAAATGGATCATTGAGATGGAGAAAGTATTTAGAGTTCTTAAATGCTCTTAGGGTGAGAAAGTGGCTTATGCAACCTATATGTTGCGTGGAGATGCTTATGACTGGTGGCGGCTGGAAGAAGACAAACGTGGCTAAGAGACTAAGCCTTGGACTTGGGAGTTGTTTAAGTCTGTATTCTATGAGAAATATTTTCCTAGGAGCATCTGTTTTCAGAAGGAAAAAGAGTTTATCAAGCTGACACAAGGTAACATGACAGTTGCTCAGTATGAAACAGAATTTTCCAAGTTAGCCAAATTTGCTCTGACAATGGTGGTGGATGAAGAAACTAAGGCTCGAAGGTTTGAAGACGGATTATGGTTCCGAATCAAGCAAGGAGTTATGCCCATTGAGTTGACTACCTTTAGGGCAGTGGTGAGTAAGGCTTTATTAGTGGAGATGGGGCTTAATAAGGCTCAAGCAGATAGAGATAACAACCAGAAGAAGAGGCCTAGGCAAGGAGAGCAATGCTCTAGCTTTCAAGCCAAGAAACAAGGAACACAACGTGCTGACACCAAGGCACTGCCAAAGTGCTCTCGATGTGGTAGGTCTCATGCAGATAAGGATTGCTACTAGAATACTGGAGCATGTTTCTCATGTGGACAAAAGGGTTACAGGATTGCTGAGTGTCCCTAATAGAAGGAGGTTCAAACCATTCCAAGACCAACAACAGGACAAAATCAGGGAGCAAGCCAAAAGCCCAAGATCCAAGGAAGGGTTCATGCACCACTCAACAGGTTAACTTCTAATGCTGTGGTAACAGGTATTATTCTAGTTTCCACAACTTATGCTTATGCATTGTTTGATCCTAATGCCACTCGCTCCTTCATATCTACTAATTTTGCAGAGAAACATAAGTTTAAATTTTGAGCCTATGGAGTCTGAATTATGTGTGGATACCCTAGTTGGGGGTGTAATGGTTACTGATAGTGTTTGCAAGTCTTGTGTTGTCAAAATAGCAGATAGAGAGTTACTAGCAGATCTAACATTGTTGGAAATGCGGGATTTTTACATAATCTTTGGGATGGATTGGTTGGCTGCCCATTATGCCATAGTTGATTGTCATAGGAAGAAGGTAATTTTCCAATTACCTGGTGAGATTGAGTTCTGTTTTGTGGGAAGTGGGGCATATATTTCTCCACAGGTGATTTCAACTTTACAAGCTAGACGTATGTTGAAGAAAGGGTGTAAATGATATCTCGCCATAGTGAAAGACACTCAACAAGGTGAGTTGAAGCTTAAGGAAATTCCTATAGTGAGAGAGTTTCCAAATGTATTTCCAGAAGACTTGCCAGGGTTACCACCAGATAGGGAGATAGAGTTTTCTATTGACCTATTACTAGGTTCTGGCCCAATTTCGAAGGCCCAATACCAAATGGCACCTGCTGAGTTGAGAGAATTAAAAGAACAGTTGCAAGAGCTGCTTGACAAAGCCTTCATCAGGCCTAGTGTTTCCCCTTGGGCTGCACTTGTGTTGTTTGTAAAGAAAAAGGATGGGAGCATGCGACTTTGCATTGATTATAGGGAGCTGAATAGGGTGACAGTGCGAAATAAGTACCCTTTACCAAGGATAGAGGATTTTTTTGATCAACTTCAAGGAGCACAGGTTTTCTCTACGATTGATCTTCGTTCCTGTTACCATAAATTGAAGATTAAGACTGCTGATGTGCCCAAGACAGCCTTCTATACAAGATATGGCCATTATGAATTTTTGGTGATGCCTTTGGCTTAACCAATGCACCAGCAGCCTTTATGGAGATGAATAGAGTGTTTAAACCCTTCTGTTAGGACATATGTGTTTCACTTGTTAGGAACATATGTCATGATTTTATGTAATTGGCTTATCCTTTGACAAAACGCACTTTACTTGTATTTGGGTATATCTAGGATGTGTTTTAAATATTTCAAGAAACCATGTTTCAAGACCAAGTGTTAAAGCCTTCAAGTCTGTCCAAGAAAATAAGCTGAAAGTGCAAAGTTACTAAAGCTCGACAGCTATCTCGACAGCTGCATCTATCGAGCTTAAGAAAGCTGTTTCAGCCCCGTGTGCTCAACACCTACTCGACAGCTACTCGACACCTCCTATCTGTCGAGGTTTATGAATTTCAGAATTCTGATCTGATTTTCTTGGGATCCGTGATTATGTGTTTGGGCCTTCTTTTCTCCTAACCCTAAACTTATAAAAGGATTGTTTTAAGGGCCGTCAAAGAGTTCGCAAGTTGCACAAGTATTGAGCAAACCTTGTTCAAGCAAATTGTGATCAGAGACAAAGTTCTTGCCCTTATTCATCTCTTTCTCTTGAAGAAGTTGTTGTGTATTTGCACCATAGGGTTTTGTGACCAAGCATCTTCTTGATCTTCATCGTGTGGATGAACTGAAGAACTTTGCAGCCAACAACCTTCTTAGTTGGTGATTTGAAGTCGCATATTGGGATCCGCGCATTGGGGTAAGGGTTCAACTGTAGGTTGGTAAGGTACTTGGGATTCATTTACTTGTAACCGCTTGTTGTGATAATAGTGGAGTTTCGGGAGTAGTGACCTGAAAATCACCCAGTGGGGTTTTTGCCGTTAGGTTTTCCCCATTCGTAACAAATCACCGTGTTATTTATTTTCCGCTGCATAATTAGTTTATTGGTGATTTGTTTGTGCTACCACGCGTTTGCATGATAAATTGATTAATTAATAACTTGACTAATTAATTAATTAATTTCTATCACAAGGGGTCAATTCAGTTTGTGGCCTATCAAGTGGTATCAGAGCGGGCACACTCTGATTAGGTTTTAATCTTTGCTGTGTTTGATCCATTGACCCCTGTTTGTCATGGATAGAGGACAGTCATTAATTATACCTCCTTTATTTGATGGTACAAACTATGCATACTAGAAAGTACACATGAGAGCTTTCTTGCAGTCTAGAATGAGAAGGTGTGGCAAGCTATGGAGATAGGCTAGACTAAGCCTACAGAAGCGCCGGCAGATTGGGATGATGCCAAGATCAAGGCGAAAAACTTCAACAGTAGGGCATTGAATGCTCTATTCAGTGCAGTCACCAATGAGGAGTTTAAGAAGATATCCTCTACTGAAACTGCCAAGGAGGCTTGGACCATCCTCTAGACAACCTATGAGGGTACAAAGGCTGTCAAGGATTCAAAGCTACAGAGGCTCACTACAAGCTTTGAAGAGATTAAGATGGAGGATGATGAGTCGTTCGATAAGTTCTATGCCAAGCTAAAGGACATAGTGAACTCAGCCTTCAATCTTGGGGAGACCATTCCTGAACCCAAGATTGTGAGGAAAGTGCTCAGATTTCTGCCTAAGAGATTTCATGCCAAGATTACAGCAATCGAGGAATCAAAGGACATTGATAAGATTCCTTTGACAGAGCTGGTTGGCAATCTACAGACTTACGAACTAGGGTTAACAAGGATTGGTAAGTCAGGCAAGAGCAAGAGCATGGCACTGAAGGCCAAGAACAGTGAGACAGATGAGTATTCAGAAGATAAAGATTCCAAGATGAAGTCCTACATCACCAGACAGTTCAAAAAGTTTATGAAGAACTCAAATGGAAAGGGCTTCGACAAGGACCGCAGGCAATCTAGTTCTTCTCAGTTTAAGGGCCAAGACAAAGGGAAGAAGAATGCTAAGGAAGGTGGTCAGTACACTGTCCCTGCAGGACCTAAGTGTTTTGGGTGTCAAGGTTTCGGTCACATGAAACATGAGTGTCCTACATATCTCAAGAGCATTGGGAAAAGCAAGGCTCTTGCTGCTACCTTGAGCGACATCGAGCCTGAGGATAATTCCAACAATGAGGATGACGGAATCTTGAATGCCTTCACTGCCTCTGTAGATCCTACTGAAGGGATTGTAGAAGATGTGGATGAAGAGGACTTGGTGGAGTCCAATTTTGAGAAGATGGATGATCGAGATGATATCCATACAGCCTATGAAAAATTGTACAAAGTTTCGGAAAAACATGAGAAACTTTATAAGCTGGCCACCAAGAAGCTCAATGATGTGGAACTTGATCGTGAAGAGCTTTCCACAAAGTTTGATGAGGCTAATCAAACTATTGGAGCATTGAGATTCGAAAATAATTTCTTGGCTGAGAAGACCAAGAAGCTTGAAGCAGAGTTGTTTCAAGTCAAAGCTCAACTAGAGAGGACTTCAAGTGCAAAGCTTGATGAGATGCTCAATCTTCAGAAATCTGCTTCTGATCGAACAGGTTTGGGGTATGGTCTTTCTTCCTCTAATATTGCTTCTACTAGTTCCACTGTTTTTGTTCCTCCTGCTAATAATGTTAAAATTGAGAACAATGATGTTAAAACTGTGTTAGCTAGTGAGAACTTAGATAAGAATAAATCTATCTTAAGAGCACCCCCTAAGCAAGATAAGAAAGAAGCTAAGAACCCTAAGGCTAAAAAGGCTAACTCTCATAAGCCTAAACAGAAGAAGCAGCATCTCTGTCATCATTGTGGAGCTACCGTCATACTCGACCAAATTGCTATAAATGGCTTGCCACTCAACAGAGCAATGGCATGATAGCATCTAGAAGCCAAAATCAGCTTCAATCCTCTCTTGCTCCCCTTGGAGATCTTCTCAAAGCCCTCATGTTCCTTTCAAACTTAAACGGTTTCAATTCTTCCCCCTCACCACCAGTTCAAGGGTTTAATCAAAGGAAAGGTTCTTTCAGGATGTGGAAGGAAAAGAGCTCCCAGTGATTCTATCACTTTCTTCTCTCTTCTTGTTTTTGCTTGCATTACTTGTATGTTTTGCTTTACTGTTTTGAGTCAGTTTAGTTTATATGCTTTGCTTTGTTTAACATGTTTTTGTTTGGTTATTTTTCATTTTTTCTTTGTTTTGTTTTTCATATAAAAATAAAAATAAAAAATAAAAAAAATTTGAAAAATCAGAAAAATACAAAAACAGTGTGTGTTATGTGTACATTGGTACTTGTGTATCTTGGATGGCCATTGAAACAAAGTTTTCTAAACTTTGTATCTCTTGTAGCTTAGATGAGCTTCTCTATGCACAACTAAGCAAGTGAGCTTTGTGGCTCGTGTTTGTGATGAGTAAGATTAAGTTGTCTCTTACACTTAACACTCGTATCACTCTTTTTGACGGGAAATATTAGAAAATCCGAAGAGAAAGACATAAATAACTATCTCACCACTGTTGCCCGCCAATCATAATGACACCTGTATGCTTCGGCATAGCAAAAGTGCAGTGTCAATGACATTTGTGTGCTTAGGCATAGTAAAATTGGAATGTCAAATGCTTAACATAATTGGGTATTTCTTTTCTATCTCTTATATGCCCATGCATGATATGCTTAATAGAAAAATATGCAAAGAAAAATCAAAAGCAAAAAGATCAAAAATGCTTTTAAATATGATTGCAAGCGTGTTTTGTAGGAGATGTGGGAGTTATAGGATGTACCTCAAAGGTGATAATCTCCATCAAACAGTTATGATTGTGTGTGAGTTAAAGTGATCTTCTTATATTTCAAATCGTCATAACATGTATACACTTATGCAATCTTGCGATGTTTTTCACACACGACACGCAATAGTCTTTGCTACTCTTGATACATGTGCAGGTACAATGTGATTTGGCCATCACAAGGTTTTACATGTGTTAATGTATGCTCACTAAACTGTCTTAACTTGTTTTTGAAAAATAAAATCGGTTAGACTTGTTTAGTGTGTGCGTGTGTTTTTGGGACCCATGTGCTTAAAAATTATTGTTGAGAGATGTTTTTGAGAGCTTATTATGTTGATTGGATCATTGATTGAGTTGCATGCTTGATTGCATTCATATCTATGTTTTTCTCTCCTCAAAAAACTGTTTTTGAAAAACTGGCTCGACACCTCCTCGATACCTCCTCGATAGCTGGCTATCTGTCGAGATTCCTCAGCTTTTTCTTATCGCAATCTTGCTAGCACCTCGACACCTGGTGGATCAATCGAGAAAGCTCTTGCCTTCTCAATAGCTTCTTGACACCTGGTGGATCGATCGAGCCTCACTTCTTGTGTCTGATGTTGTGTTCCTCGATACCTTCTCGACACTTGCTTCTGTCAAAGGCCATTTTCTTGACACCTACCTCGATAGATGGTTCAACACCTCTCGACACCTCTATCTGTCGAGATTTACTGAGGTTCTATTTAAGCTCCTCGTGTGATCCGCTTCTCTTTTCTGTCGATCTCTCTCGTTTGTTCTGTTTGTTCCTCTCCCAAACACTCTCATCTCACTCCAAACTTCTTTCTCAAGGTTTCTTCAAGCTTTTTCAAGTTTTCTTCACTTTGTAAGCTTCTATTCTCTTTCATTTTCATGCATTTCATGTTTTGAAACTTAGGTTTTTGGGGTTTTTGAAAAATTTTGGGGTTTTTCAAAATTGATGAGTTTTTTTTGAAATTTTGGGATGGTTTTTCACTTATATGAGTTTGAAATCTCATGCATTGCATCACATTAGCATTATAACCGTATTTCCATGCATTTAGATGTGTGTTATATGTTTATGTGCTGATAGGATTGGATTGGGCTGAGCCCATGATGCAAATACTTTTGCATGTCACATGCTCATGCATTCTCCATCATCCGCTCCCTCCTCTTCTATGAGCGATGTGTCATTAGGAGACATCATGAGCTAGCTTCAGCGCATGGATGCTCGCCTTGATACACTCTCCACAGAGTTGTATCAGGTGAATGTCCATGTTGGCCGCATTGCTAGACAGCAGGCGACCATAGGCGGCTTTGCTCTTGAGGCTACTTCTTCACCACCTACTCCAGTGGCTTCTGATTCTGAGGATGATGATGATGTTGATGATGATGCTTCGGATGATGATAATGGAGATGCTAGCTCTACTGATGAGATGTCTACTTGACACTCTTACCCTTTATCACTCGTGACAAAAAGGGGGAGTAGTTTTGGATATGAGAGTAGTCACTCTTAGGGGGAGAGTTAGTATAGTTTTTTTTGTTAGGGGGAGTGTTGTTTCTTTTTGAGGGATGTAGTGAGGATATTATGTATCTTTTCTTTTCTTTCTTTTTAGATACATTGTTCTTGTATATTAGGTCTTGTGACCATATTTATGACATACATTGGACTTATCTCTTTATATGATGATGTATGTTGTTTCTTTTACCTACCTCTTCATGTGTTGTTTCTTTTCTCTCTTTATACACATGCTTCTTATATTTGTATGCAATCAATTATTTCTGTTTCACACAAAGATGCCTTGATGAGTTTTTTTTTTTAAAGTGTTTCAGAAATACAGGTTGTCAAAATCTACTTGCCATAAACTCTCTTCTTGCAAAGTTTTTCAAGAGTTTGTGTTAGGATAGATTTTATTGTATTCAACAAGTGAGTATGAGTTGAGTGATTTATGACTTCTCTCATATGTTCATTTGTTTGTTGTGGTTTTGTCACGAATTGCCAAAGAGGGAGATTGTTAGGACATATGTGTTTCACTTGTTAGGAACATATGTCATGATTTTATGTAATTGGCTTATCCTTTGACAAAACGCACTTTACTTGTATTTGGGTAGATCTAGGATGTGTTTTAAATATTTCAAGAAACCATGTTTCAAGACCAAGTGTTAAAGCCTTCAAGTCTGTCCAAGAAAACAAGTTGAAAGTGCAAAGTTACTAAAGCTCGACAGCTATCTCGACAGCTGCATCTATTGAGCTTAAGAAAGCTGTTTCAGCCTCGTGTGCTCGACACCTTCTCGACAGCTACTCGACACCTCCTATCTGTCGAGGTTTATGAATTTCAGAATTCTGATCTGATTTTCTTGGGATCTGTGATTATGTGTTTGGGCCTTCTTTTCTCCTAACCCTAAACATATAAAAGGATTGTTTTAAGGGCCGTCAAAGAGTTCGTAAGTTGCACAAGTATTGAGCAAACCTTGTTCAAGCAAATTGTGACCGGAGACAAAGTTCTTGCCCTTGTTCATCTCTTTCTCTTAAAGAATTTGCTGTGTATTTGCACCATAGGGTTTTGTGACCAAGCATCTTCTTGATCTTCATCGTGTGGATGAACTGAAGAACTTTGCAGCCAACAACCTTCTTAGTTGGTGATTTGAAGTCGCGTACTGGGATCCGCGCATTGGATAGTCACGTACTTGGGAGCCGTGCATCAAAAGAGGGAAACTGTCACTACAGAACAAGTCCAATTAGGTATTAGGGTAAGGGTTCAACTGTAGGTTGGTAAGGTACTTGGGATTCCTTTACTTGTAACCGCTTGTTGTGATAATAGTGGAGTTTCGGGAGTGGTGACCTGAAAATCACCCGGTGGGGTTTTTGCCGTTAGGTTTTCCCCATTCGTAAACAAATCACCGTGTTATTTATTTTCCGCTACATAATTAGTTTATTGGTGATTTGTTTGTGCTACCACGCGTTTGCATGATAAATTGATTAATTAATAACTTGGCTAATTAATTAATTAATTTCTATCACAAGGGGTCAATTCAGTTTATGGCCTATCACCTTCTTAGATAAATTTGTTGTGGTTTTTATTGATAATATCTTGATATATTCTAAGAGTGTGGAGGACCATGAGAATCACTTAAGGCTTGTACTGCAACTATTGCAGGAGAAGAAGTTGTATGCAAAGCTTAGAAAATGTGAATTTTGGCTAGAAAGTGTTGCATTCCTTGGGCATGTCGTATCTAAAGATGGGATTTCTATTGACCCTAAGAAAGTGGAAGCAATAGTAGAATGGAATAGACCGAACAGTGTGATAGAGATTCGTAGCTTTTTGGGACTGGCTGGATATTACAGGAGGTTTGTTGAAGGGTTTTCTCACTTAGCCATGCCTTTGACTCGCTTGACCCAAAAGGGAGTTAAGTTTGAGTAGACTGGAAAGTGTGAACAAAGCATTTAGGAATTGAAGAGAAGATTGGTGTCTGCACCCATTCTCACCATACCTTCGGGTGGTGGAGGTTTCACCATTTATAGTGATGCCTCTAGGAAAGGCTTGGGGTGTGTTCTTATGTTGCATGGGAAGGTAGTGGCATATGCCTCTAGACAGTTGAAGCCTTGTGAGTAAAATTATCCCACACATGACTTGGAGTTAGCAGCGGTGGTTTTTGCTCTAAAAATTTGGAGGCACTATTTGTATGAAGATCAGCGTGAGATATTCACTGACCACAAGAGCCTCAAGTATCTCTTTACTGAAAAAAAGTTGAATATGAGACAAAGAAGATGGTTGGAGCTGTTAAAGGACTATAACCTGACTATTAGTTACCATTCCGGAAAAGCCAATGTGGTAGCTGATGCCTTAAGTAGGAAAGTCTGTAGGAAATTTGGCAGCATTGTTGACTGCACAAAAACACATCCTGGAAGATTTGAGGAAGATGAGGATAGAAGTACGGTTTCATGAAGCAGAGGCACAACTGGCAAACCTTAGAGTTCAACCTACCTTGATTGAAAGGATAAAAATTGCACAAAGTAATGATCCATAGTTGTAGAAGATAAGAGATTTGATAAATCTAGACTCTCAATTTGAGTTTTGCATTCATGAGGATGGATCCTTGAGGTTTGGTAATCGGCTTTGCGTACCAAATGATCCAGACCTTAAGGCAGAAATTCTAAAGGAAGCTCATAACACAAGTTACACAATACACCTAGAAGGCACTAAGATGTATCGGGATTTAAGGGAGACATTTTGGTGGAACAACATGAAGAGGGAGATTGCTCAATATGTTGCTCAATGTTTAGTGTGTCAACAAGTCAAGATTGAGCATCAAAGAGCTGGATTTTTGCAACCTCTTCCCATCCCAAAACGGAAGTGGGAGGATATTACTATGGACTTTGTGACGGGGCTACCAAGAACCCCTACTAGTAAAGATGCAATTTGGGTGATTATGGACCGATTGACAAGATCAGCACACTTTTTAGCCATTAGGGTGGATTTCTCACTCGAGAGGTTAGCTAGATTGTATATCAATGAAATAGTGAGATTACATGTTACTCTTATGTCCATTGTGTCTGATAGAGACCAAAGATTTGTGTCTCAATTTTGGGAGAGCGTGCATAAAGCAATGGGTACTAACTTGAAGTTTAGCACAACTTTTCACCCTCAAACAGATGGACTTTCAGAAAGAACTATACAAACATTGGAAGATATGTTGAGAGCTTGTGTAATTGATTTCAAAGGTTCATGGGATGAACATCTACCTTTGGTGGAGTTTGCATATAATAATAGCTACCAAGCAAGTATTAAAGCAGCACCATATGAGGCTTTGTATGGTAGGAAGTGTAGGTCTCCTATATGTTAGGATGATGTTGGAGAAAGAATATTTTTGGGTCTTGAGATTGTACAACAAACAGTGGAAAAAATTCAAGTGATTAAAGAGCGACTCCAAACGGCTCCAAGTAGGCAAAAGAGTTATGCAGACCTTAGATGAAGGAAATTAGAGTTCCAAGTGGGTAATCATGTGTTCTTGAAGATTTCACCTACTAAACGAGTTATGAGGTTTAGTTTTCAAGGTAAGTTAAGCCCTCTTTTTGTAGGACCTTTTGAAGTCTTGGAAAGGATGGGTAAAGTTGCTTATAGGCTCGCCTTACCACCTTCTTTATCAGGGGTACATAATGTTTTCCATGTCTAAATATTGAGGAAATATGTTCCAGACCCTAATCATGTAGTGGATTATGAGCCTCTAAAATTAATAGGTGATTTAACTTATGAAGAACAACCAATTAAAATTGTGGACAAGAAGGAGCAAGAGTTGAAGCGTCGTACCATACATTATGTCAAGGTTCAGTGGAAGAACCAGTCTATGAGAGAGGCTACATGGGAGTTAGAAGATGAAATGAAGGCGAATTACCCATATCTTTTTGAGGACTCAGGTATGTCAAGTTTAGAGGACTAAACTTCTTTTAAGGGGGGGAGAATGTAATACCCGAAAAATAAAATAAAATAAGATAAAAGGAGGGGTATTTAAGTAAATTTTTTTATGGGGTCAATTTTATAATTAATATTACTAAGGGGGTTTTTAGAAAATAAGGTTGAAACCCTAGCTATATATAATCTAATTTAAGTCAGCGTATAATGACAGATCTTTTGAGAGAGAAGACTACCCAAAATACTCAAGTAGAGAAGGTTTGACTGCACAATTGAGGTGATATCTAAGGATTTTAGAGGAAGTGTTAGAGAAAAGTTCTTTTGTGGTGAGCTAGCTGAGATAAGTAACCTTATCCTAATTGGTTTTATTTTGTGTATTTTAACTACTAAAAATTGTTTACAGTTGTTACAATTTTATTTTAATTGTTTTAGCTACATTGATTTAAAGTAAAGAATAAAGAATTATGACAAATATATTTGATTTACTAAATATATGATTTTATATATGTATTTGAATGAAATATATTTTTGTTTGAACTATGATTTGATATATATGATTTTAGACAATCTGACTATATTTTGACTCTGATACCCAGCCAATGGGGGTTATTCATTGGTACTCTAATACCCAGCCAATAAGGGTTATTCATTGTACTGAAACTAGTTCTATCTGGAGCATCACGAGCCTATCGTGTTTCTAGACTCAGCTAATAGGGGGATATACATTAGCACGAAACTAGTTGCATCTGAATCTGATGCCCAGTCATGGGGATATAGCGTGACCATAGTCATAAAGATTGTTAAGAATATGAATTATGTTTGAATATTTGAACTATTTTAAGTCCTTGAAACTGCTTATGTATGCTTTTGGAACCTATTGTAAATTATAGCTTTGATATATGGAAAACTGATTATTTTCTAATCCATCAATGATATATTTGTAAGATTTAAAATATTTTATCTACATACAACTTACTATTTTACAAATCTATTTACTTGATAGAACTTATTAGGACTTTGGTTACTTATTGAATTGTCAACTCACCCCCTTCTTTCCCCTTTCAGATTCCGTTCAAGAAAAGTAGCATGTATTTGGGCTTCAGTTGGGATGTGCATATGAGTGAAGTTTAGGAATCATTGGAATAAGATTTGGGCTTTTATGTTTAATATTGTCTTTTGTTCAGACTTTAGTCTCAAAGATTTAGTTTTTTTTCTTTATGATGTTGGAAAATTATTATTTTGAAGATCCTTTGAGAATTGCACTATTGAAGATATTTTTGGATTTATTGATGAAATTTTCTTTGAGGATAATTCTTTAGTTGTTAAGAAGGTCTTTCACACTTGTAGGATGTAAACTTTATAAGTGTATGGCTGTTGTCACGTGCCTAGCTCTTACTTGGGTTCGGGCCGTGACAATGGTGGTTTGCTTGGTGAATAGTGGTGGTTTGCTAGGTGAATAGTGACGATTTTGGCTGGTTGCAGAGGAGAGGAAAGAGAAAAGAGAGGAACAGATTTTTTATTTAATATTATTTTATTGTGTATTTATATTATTTTAATCGGTTGTATGTAAAAATAAAAATTGGGGTGTAAGGTGTATTATAAAGTGAGTTGGTATAATAGATAAAGCAGGTTTTTAGATGGTAAAATAGAACTTTTATACAATCCCCATTGCTAATGCTTGTCATCACTCATCAGTTTGTCCCTATATTAGATGGTTCACCAATATGTCTATTACAAACTATAAATTTTTTAACTTGACAAATTGTGTCGAAATAGACAAAAAGATTTAATATTTTTAAATTATCTTTAATCAATAATCATTTAAGCACTAGACAATTACAAATAAAGAATAATGCAAAAACTAAATATCTTTTAATATAAAGTTTTAAAAAAAAAAATTATATACCATAAAGAGTAAGAAGTAAAACCCTTATTTCTTTTCCTCGATTCTTTGGGATAATTACTAGGATAACTCTATATTCATTATAATTTTATGAATGTCCAATTTATATATATAAATAAATATATATATATGTATATATATAAAGAGAATATCTAATTAGATCTCAAATTAGAGTCTAATTTTATGTCATGTGTCCCATTCAATTTTCTTAATTTTAGTGCAACTGTTTACTTTTCTTAATTTTATGTGCTAAATTTTATTTTATTTAATTTCAAGGAGTCCAATTTAATTTTTCTTAATTTTTTGTGCTAAATGAGTTATTAAGTGAGAAAACTATAGAATTAAAATCAGTAAACCTTACAAATAACCATCGATGATTTATTAAAGGAATGGAATTTGAACTTCAGCCCACTAAGTATAGTGGATGATAGCCCAACGAGCCCAAAACAATATATTTGTTAGAGAATGGGTTTAACAAGAAAACGTCTCAGCAAATTAAGTATGGACCAGAGTTGATAGGATAGATATTAATGAGATTGAAAGCACAAATTGATGGAAAGAATGCTCCTTGGTCAAGTCCAAGGATGAGATGTTCTTATATTTAACTCAAGCTTATCTAAATACACTATGTTCTTATTTTTTACTTCCTTCTTAGATTCCATGCCCCATTTTTCACGGTGCCCATTTCCTTATATAGTCCTTCACCCCTTCATCCCAGCCTTCCACCTATTGATTTGGTAGAAAAACCCTTGGATGCTTGTCCCATCAAGACCTCCTGGAAGCTTTGTGAGTAGCTGTGAGCTAAGATGACACTGTTCAGGTGTCATTTCTTCATAAATGTGACCAGTTCATTTGGTGTAGTGCATTTAATGTGGTGGTAACAGCCTTCTTTCCAGATATTTCTTCTTTTATTGTTGATTGAGCTCTGCTACTTTCCCTGAATCTTATCCTTCCATAATGGTTGCCTCCCTAAAGCCCTCTTGAGGTGGCCCAGCTCCTCGGGAACCACAGTTGACCCGTTATTCTTTTTCTTTGTCCTCGGCCCATTGACTCAAGCTCAACAATCCCTTTGACCATCCTCGGGCTTTTGCTCATCCTCGGGCACAGCCCATAACCCAACATACCTACTCGGACTTCCTGTCCCCACAATAACCCCTTAAAACTCCATCTCTTTCCCTGCCAATGAAAGTGGGGTTTTGATTTCTGCTCCAAAGCCTTGCACACTTAAAGAACGTTCCCACGTGGTAACGTCTTTTCACCTGCTCTGAGCACGCTCCTGACGCTTCGGCATTCGCGACGCATCATTTATTGCCTTGCACGGCGATCTATCCCCCACGTTCTATGATGCGATGAAGATCCTACAGCAGGGATTTTCCATGGGATTTCAAGGGGAAATTTTCCTGCTCACCTTGTCTCCCTATATAAAGGATGTGAGGAGCCCATTTCCTCCATTTTCCAAATTTTCAATCTCTTAGAAAAGCGATCTGAAGTGCTCTTGATACACTTCCCTGTAAGTACCATCTAGTTCATACATAGACTTTAGGATCCTTTCCTTCCTCGGCCTATAATTTTATCTTTACTCTTCAAGAGTTTTCTTTTATTTCCTAAATGGGCAAATTTGCTAGTTTGGTAGATACTCCCGAGGGTATAGAAGCTTTTAAAAACCGATATAAAATACCCCCTGGGGTTACAATACAGCATTGCCTCCTAGGTGATTGGCATGCTTTTAGGCAGGAGGGGGCCGTGGTAATCCCTATGATTGCCATTATAGAGGGGGGAAAGAAAATTCCTATGGGGAGGGTAACTAGAGATTTTTTAATTGCTCATAGGTAGTGTTGACGCCCTTAATCATAAGATGGGGGTGAACCTCACCCATCACGATGTTAACTGGGTGTATAACTGCCAATACCTTAAAGACACTGGGTATTACCTCAAAACTAGGGTTCCCTAGGTCAGACTAATTTCGTGTCTCCCCGAATCCAACAAGAACCTGGACCAAGATTTCTTGATCGTCTCGAGCGAATAGCACGATGACTTTCATTGTCCAACGCGAGACGGGCAACCAGATGGGGTGTTCTAGGCTTAAGTAACCCATACCTTCCCCCTTAAAGAGTGAAAATTTTGCTTTAGTAGATATTCTTCTCTTTAATAACTACATGTCTTCATTTTTTCATATATATATATATATTTTTTAATCGTGCCTTGATTCTTTACTTTTGCAAACAAGCACTTTATAGCCCCAAATTTCAACCTAATCAACCGAGGAGATCTCAACAGAATACTCCAATCCGAGATCTTCCTTCACAATGACGGACAACTACGCCCTGCCCATGTCATTCTTGCTTACAAGCCAATCTCTTTCAGCTTCCAATCTCCTAAGAACGTCATTAAAGCCAAGGATCCTCGGCTGCATCTAATCGACGTTGCAGTACTCGGATTCATCATCAGCCCTCCCCCTGAAGGAACTCACCACGTGGAGCTGCCCGACCAGCATACCGTTAAAGAGGAGGTGATCTCTTCAGACTCGGAACAAGGAGAAGAAACAATCTGAGTGCTTGAAGTGGTGGACTCAGAGGAAGACTTTGAAGTGTTTGATTGACCAGATATTGCTGAGTTTTCAAACCTCTCTTTAAGATCTTTACCCTCTGCCTTAGTCAGCAGCAATCAAGAGACAGCCAACATACCCAAAGCAATGGTACTACAACGCAAAAACACCAGCCTACTCGAGCTGTTGGAATCATACGTGGGGGGATCCACACCCGAGGTGGCAGTCCATCATCGGCCTCCAACTCCTCTTCCTTCCCACACTTCCCCTGCCGAGCCCCTAGAAAAGAACAGGAAGAGGGACAAGAAAGGTAAGGAGACGGCCGAAGAGGGTGAGATTCCACCCGCTAAGGACTCGGAGCCCTAGAAAAGGGGCAAAACTTGCAAAAGGGCCGCAAAGAAGGAACATGGTGGAAGGCTCGGGCACCAAAATATTGTATGACCACCGTGCTAGGGTTCCAATGTGGAATCCACTGCTTAAGTTGGATGGAGCCCCTCTTCCCATGGACTCCTCAATCAGGGATTTTCAGCAGAGGAAGGCAGGCTATGTAGCCAAGGCCTTGGAGCAGCCCCTACTTCTTCCTCAAGACATGGCTAACTTGAGGACTTTAAAGAAGCATAAGGTTTTCCTGATCCTGAAAAGGGACTTAGCTATGGTAAGGATCTCAATCTGTTACTGTTAGGAACATATTTTATGTAATTAGCTAATCCTTTGACAAAATGCACTTTACTTGTAATTGGGCAGATCTAGGATAAATTTAGTACTTCAAGAAACATGTTGTTCAAGCCAAGTATTAAAGCCATGAAAATTGGACCAAGAAACAAGTGAAGAAAAGCTATTCATTAAAGCTCGATAGATACCTTGACAGAAATAGTATCTATCGAGACTTAATGAAGAAAGCTCAACAGAAGCTCGACGGAAGCTGAATCTGTTGAGATCTACGAAATCAGAATTTCCAGATCTGATTTTCGGCTCATGCTAACATGTATGTGTAGGGTTTCTTTTCTCACAACCCTAGACATATACAAGGATTATTTTAAAGGCTGTCATACATGAAGAACACATGTAGAAAATGAACTAGTGCCTTATTCTCTCTGCAAGAAGTTACTGCATCTTTTGCGCATTTGGGTTTTGTAACCAAGTACTTCTTGATCTTCATTGTTGATGAAGTGAAGAACTTTGCAGCCAACAACATCTTCAAGTTGCTGGAGTTAGTCACGTACTAGGATCCATGCAAAACAGTGGCATTCATATATTGAAGAGTTTAGAGGTTCTGAAGCGGTAGAAGGTTTCTACTGTAAATTCATCTACGGTGATTGTAAAGTCAAGGGACAAAGGTTTTGTACTATATCTAAAAATTCTCTTTACTACAGTGAATTGCTTTTCAGGAAGGTTTCCCCCTAGGTTTTTTACTGTGAAATTAGTTTGTTTCATTGGTTTTCCTGGGTCATCATATCTTGTCTTATTTACTATTCCGCTATGCATGATATTGACATGATATTGAAGTTTGTTTGTTTTAACAAGGATTATTCATAATAAATCTAATTAACAACTTGGTTTTAAAACTTGTTAATTCTATCAACCAATGTCTAAATTTACCAACAAGTGGTATCAGAGTGGATACACTCTGATTGGATTAATTTCCTGAGTGTGATTCTTGACCCCCGTTATCATGGATTGTGAACAATCTCTTTTGATTCCTCCTTTATTCGATGTGAAAGCTCAAAAATGTGTTAAATAACGCAAGAGCTGTTTAGACCCCCAATTCAAAGTTACGGCTTGGTTGATTTTACACTAACTTAATACTAAGTGCGGAATAGTGTAAACACAAGCGTATAAGCGAGAGAGCTACTCTAATCCATATTTAAAGCAACACAGCAATAAAATGAAATGAACAAGAGAAGAGAAGAGAGATGCAAACACTGATAACACGCCAATGTGTTATCGAAGAGGAAACTGAAGAACTCGGTGAAAAACCTCTCCGCCGCCCTTCAAGCGGAAATCGATCCACTAGACAATCAGTTGGGATACAAGGGTGAGCAAGAGACCCTCCAAGCCTAATCTACCATCTGTACCTAAGCCCTCCAAGCTCCTACTCCAACAAGGCTTCTCGGAACCGTATCTTGTCTAGTTCTCCGAATCCCGCAACAAGCTCCATGTTGCATCTGCCATTCCAAGCTTCTTCCAATGCTTCCCAGCAGCACCAAAACTTCACTTGACACTCTCAAAAGGTGTGGTAAGTGTTTGGACTATCAACCTCTCTGTAAAGTTGTGATTTACAACTATGTTTTATGTTGGCTTTATTCCATGACAAAATGTGTTGTAATTGCTTTAATTTATTTCCTTGTATTTTGTGGGATTTTATTGTATTAGGTTTAGTATTAAGTTGGTGAAGACTCAAGCTTAAATGAAGAATCAGTGAATTTTGCGAGAAGCTCGCGAGAAGCTAAGCCGCGAAAGAGCACGTGAGGAGCACATGACTTGAAGCTGAAGAGTCGTGCCAGGCTGTCGTTTTCGCGAGTGTCTCGCGGGTAAGGCCTTCCCGCGAGACAGTTGCGAAACATTCGGCCTGGAGGATTTTTAAGTGAGACTTTCATACCCTTCACCCATATTATATATACCCTCATTACCCATAAATGTAAATGAGACTATTCAGAGAGAAAAACCCTAGATAGGTTTTCTACAACACACACACCCATCTTTTAGAGAGAGAGAGCTACTCATCCTTAGTGAGAATTCATTGTAGCCTCTTCTCGTTCCCTCTCCCATTATCATACCTTGAGAGGAGATTTGTATCTAAACACAATCCACACCTTTTCAGAGTGTAATGAGTGTTCTTGGAGTTGCTGGGAAGCATTGGAAGAAGCTAAGGATGGCAGATGCAACATGGAACTTGTTGCGGGATCCGGAGAGCTAGACAAGACACGGTTCCGAGAAGCCTTGTTGGAGTAGGAGCTTAGAGGGCTTAGGTACATCGGGTATATTAGGCTTGGAGGGTCTCTTGCTAACCCATGTATCCCAACTGATTGTCTAGTGAATCGATTACCACTTGGAGGGCAGCGGAGAGGTTTTACGCCGAGTACTTCGGTTTCCTCTTCGATAACACATTGGCGTGTTATCTTGTGTTTGCATCTTTCTTCCCTACTCTTTTACATTCCATTTTACTGCTGTGTTGTCTTGATTATGGATTAGAGTAGCTTGTTTGTTTATCCGCTCGCTTTTACACTATTCCGCACTTAGTATTAAGTTAGTGTAAAATCTATCGAGCCGTAACTTTAATTTGGGGGTCTAAACAGCTCTTGTATTTTCTACACATTTTCGAGCTTTCACTCTCAATGGTATGGAAATGGAGAGGTAGGAGATGATGAAATTTCACAAACAAATGTGTAGAGAATTGTTGGTATAACAATTTCAACTCTCAAGTGTTTTTGCTAGGGTTTTCTCTCAGAGGCTCTCTTTATCATTTGTGGGTAATGTGGTATATATAGTGTGGGTGCAGAAAGTGTGTATCAGATAGTACAGTCTAGCAGAGCAGAATGTCTCGCGGGTGTCTCGCGGGAAGGCCTTACCCGCAAGATACTCGCGAGACACAGCTGTCTCCATCTGTACTGACTCTTCGCATTCCAGTCATGTGTAGGGCACATGCATCCTCTCGCGGGAAGCTTAGTCGTGAGATACCCGCGAAAACCTTCTTTGCTTCAATTGCTTGAGTCTTCATACTCTCTCTCACTGTCACACAACCTTTACAATAAATTCCCACAACAAATATAGGGTAAATAAGATTGAATAAAATTACAATCAAATTTGGCATGGAATAAAAGCCAACAAAATACATATTTGAAGATCACAACTTTACAATCTCCCCCTTTGGCTATTCCTTGACAAAACCCCTAAAACAGACTCTAGACTTAAACGTGAGTTTGGGAACAATGGCAAAACTCACTCACACCTAATCTAGAAACTGTGAAGCACTTGCACGTTTATACCTGTAACCTGAAACACTTGCACACAAACAAAACTTTCATTAAGCTTATGACAAGTTAAACACAAGGTATGTATAAGAGCAAGTATAGCGTGACCAAGTTTGTAAACATTTGATAACATGTATACACAAAGCTTGATCAAATAAGGGCAGTCATTAAAGAATGACTCCAATGAACATATAACGCGTAAATGTTCACCCGGACATGTAAAAAGAAGCAATCACATATGATTACTTGCATGTCCAATCACACGACCAATGCAAAATACACGAAGTGTATGCATCTAGGAACAATCCTACTAGGGCACAAGTGTGAAGTACTCAAGACATATTAGCAATATCTAAAAGTACAAAAAAATGCTACAAAAGCATTGAGATAGTCACAAACACTGAATATAAGCTGAAATATAAAACAGAGTATCAAAGCTTTAAACAAAAGCAGCAAAAAGAGTTATAAAACTAAAAGTAAACAGCCTGTGTGAACCAAAAATCAATGTTGCTAATACTAAGCCTATGCTCTCCCTAACACTATGTAAGCTCTTCCGCAGCTCCCCCTTAAAATTTTCTCCCCCTTTTTGATCGGAATGGCCATAGAAGCTAGAACTAGTCAGACTCTGAATCTAATCCCCGCGCCATAGACAAATCCTCAATCTAAGAAGACAGGGCAGTGATCTGTCCCTGGATGTACGCAAACTGGGTCGCTGTGTGCTGCACATGGGAGTCTAACATGGTATACATCTGATCCACTCTATCAAGAAGGCGATCGAGTCTGTCTGGTCCTCGTGCTGGTGCAGAAGAGGATGGCTGTGCGGAGGACTCTGGAGCAGAAGTAAATCTATCAATCTCCTCCTCAGTATCACCCCCCTCGTCCTCAACTCGATCCTGTGGTATCGTATGTACACCAGTTTTGGAGCCTTTGATGTGAGCTGTGCTCCTATTGACTATGTGATCACCAATGAGATAATCTCTCTGAACTACTTTCAGACCACTCGGGATTTTGAACCTAGTTTTCGCAATTAGTCCCATAATCAGTGAGGGAAATGGCATGACAGTTCTTGAATTCTGCTTCTCAATACTCTTCTTCAACACATGGAAGATATGTCCACAAATATCGATCTCTTTGTGGGTAAAGAGATCATACAAAAATCTTGTCCTTGGGGCAAATAAAGTGGTCAGGTTGGTGACCGGATATAAGTTGTGGATCATCACATATGCCAAAGTTCTTATCTCCGGTGAAAATGGTATTGTGTTCATGGATGATTTCTTCAGTATGCCACCAAGTGTTCTTATCATCTCCTCAGTAGATCCCAACCTATCCTTATACTGCATTTCAATTGGCTGTGAGGGTGGACGAACTTCCAAAAAATCTTGAATGATTTCCCTTGTAATCACAAATTCTTTGTGCCTTACCCAGCACTCAATACGATCGCCGTCTACAGCAGCATTGGAGAAGAACTCCCTTATGATCTCTAAATAAACAACCTCAACCGGGTTCAAGAGTTTGGTCCATGTCCTTTCTTTGAACACCTCAGGGATGAAACTGCCCTCAAGAGATTCTAAATGGACCACCCTTTCCATGATAATGGTTGCTCCCTTATAGCAATCACTATATTTCATATCAGCATCAGCAGACTTGAAACGATCAGAATCAATGCGTGCACATTTGGAAGTTGATTTATTGGTGGCTGCATGCTTAGTAGGAGCCATCTGTGCAAAGGAACACACAAACAGAAAAGAGCCAAGTGTGGAAACACAAAACAGAACACAAAACTTGATTAGTTTCAAGTTAGTTCAAAGTACAAATAAAAACAACCTAAAATAGAGCATAACCAACTCAAAATGGAGTAAATAAACTCAAACAGCATGCTAAAGGTGTGAAAACATGTAATTAGATTCACAGTGCATGAATGACGTGAGTGTAATAGTGTGCATAGGCTGTGCATGTGTTGATGCATGAGGATGCAGCATGAGATGCATGGGGGGTGTGCCTAGAGAGTGCCTAGTGTGTGCATGACATGGCATTGAGGCATAAAATGGACAAAGTGTGAAAAACACACACAAATAGATCAAAACATGGTTCATATGATCAAACAAGACCAAAGCCAAAGGTTGGAACTTAGGTGAGTCCAAAATAACATAGAAATGTCTTTTAGACATTCTGTCAAACACATGACATGCAACAATGCAAAACATTTATG
This sequence comes from Notholithocarpus densiflorus, assembly GCA_030021035.2. Taxonomy (NCBI): domain Eukaryota; kingdom Viridiplantae; phylum Streptophyta; class Magnoliopsida; order Fagales; family Fagaceae; genus Notholithocarpus; species Notholithocarpus densiflorus. Next base: position 8,116,231 of record JARYZH020000013.1, on the reverse strand, counting down.
AAAAATGTATGAACATATGGAAAAATGCCTCAATACAAGTTCCAATTGCCACATGGGGCCAACACAAATGCACAAACACCAAATGGGACTCAGCCCAATCAAAAAATTGAAAAAAATTTCACAAAATTTAGAATCCCAACCCAATTTTTGAAAATCCCTAATTTTCAAAACCCTAAGCATAGATTCTGCATAATCCGAAAATAATGATGAGAAAAGTGTTAGAAACACATACCTTAAAAGGAATTTGTAGAGATTTTGCTTGAAAAGGATGGGGTTTGAATGAAATAGTGATTTGGGTTGAATAGGGTTCAAAGAGAGTTAGTGCGAGGGAAATGACTAAGTGTTTGAAAAACTGTCACATCTGCTATATAAAACTAAAAACACGCGTTTTTCGCAGGTTAGAGAGTAGCAACACAGTCGCGGAACAGTCGCGAAAAGGACCACTGAAGCTCAATAGCTTTCGCGAGAAGCTATTGGTCGCAAAAAAGGCGCGAGACAGTCGCGAAACTCTCTGTGTGATTTTGTGAAAAATCCAGTTTTTGCCTAAAAGTCATTTCGCGAGAAGTTTTTAGTCGCGAAGTACTCGCGAGGCAGTAGCAAGAGTTTCTATATGAAAAGGTGACTTTTTAATTTCCCTCAAGCACTTTTCGCGGGAAGCTCTAAGTCGCAAGCTTCTCGCGAAACAACCTCTGAACCAGTTTTTGAAGAAAAAACACAAAAATGCATTTTGAACAAAAACTAAAAGCACGAAAGTATAAAATCACTTTCAAAAACAAATAAAACACTCAAAAATCTTTTTGGGTTTGATAATCAAGTATTTGAGCATACATATCACATTTGAACATGTACAATCACACAAATGAGATAGGCATTCATTGAATCAAAGACTTGTGTGTTGTGTGTGAGTATCAAATGTGGAATAGTCCTTAGACCAGAGTGAAGCTTCAATGATCAATTCAATCAAGTCATACACAACTGATATGAAATCAAGTAGTCTATCTCAATTATAGAAATGAGCATATATGACCTCCCACAAGAGAATGATTACAGGACTTAGAAGCTTTTCATTTGGCTTCTGCATAAATCATAACATTTGATCCTTTTTGAACAATACATCTCTTTTTGAGATCGATGCTTGAAATTTTTTATATTTCAACATAGTGATTTAGCTTTTGGCTTTTTGAGCACCATACATTTCAATTTAAAAGGTCGCTTTCCCTTTTTCCTAGTCAAATACTGGTATGTGCGACAGGCTTTTGCAGCTCATAATCTCTTTTACATTTTGAGATTTACATTTGGTGAGCTCTATTTGCAAAAACATAAAAATAAAAGTGGGAAGATATATAGGCACAAGTCTATGCAAGTATCAAGACAAACAAGACTATTGACCAATCACTCATGACAAGCTTGAAGATCTATTTACAACAATCACACATAGATTTCAAGATTTCTCCCACAAAGATATATGTGCATACAAAACAAGCTAAGCTCGTAAATGCACTACGCCATTAGTACGAAGGTACTAGGCCAAACTCCCATGTGATATACACAACACAAGCGATCAAACTTTTTGAAGATTTTTCAATTTTTATGAGTTTTTGAATTTTTGAACACACTCAAAAATAGAACAAATAAAGTAAGATCAACAAATACAAGTATAAAACAAAAAACTTGTAAAAGAAACACATGCTTTAGACAAAAAGCAATGCATAATATGATGCATGAGCCTATGATCCTAAACATTGGAAGTATTGATGCATGGACATAGGAGGTGATCACGCATGAGTACCCTTCTTCACCCACACGTCACGTGCATTTGGGGTGATATTCCTATAGGATTGGGTACGAGTGTTAGGACTTTCAAACCTTCTAGTGAAGCTTTCCAAGCAGTTGGTAAATGCACCAATCATCTTCATCACGTCCATCATTCCGGGATCACCATTTCGACCTCTTGATGGCTCAACAACCCAAGGCCTCTTGTTATTCCTTGGTCCTCTTGACCTTTGATCACTAGCATTCCTCAATGCTCTCAGCTTATGACAATTTGGTCGGGTGTGCCCTTGAAGTCCACAGTGATGACACACATGATTCGTTCTAAGACCTCTTTGTGATCGTGGAAGAGATTTTTCTCTGGCTTCAGGCCTGACCACAGATTGATTGCGGGGCTTGTTCAACACTCGCTGGTTAGCCACATTCTTCTTCTTCTCAACTTTTGCCTTCTCCTCAGTAGGGGCAACTACAATTGGTTCTTTGGCCTTCACAAACTTTACTTCTTTGGAGATATTCACAGCTGAACTACTACTTCTCCGGTGTATCTTAATCCGATTTTATCAGAGAATGATTTTTGATGAGATAGGACATCATCGAGCTTCTTTGTGGATACTCTCTCTACCTTGGCATTTGCTTGAACTACCTCAGACTCAAGAAATTTTATCTTTGAGTAGGCTTTGGTCAGTTCACCATTCAATGTCTCTATTTCACATTTGGCCTCCTTATGGCGTACTAGAAGACTCTTATAGTCCTCCTCTGCCTTCTTCATCTTTTTCACGTCTGCCTTGGCCACCCTTGCATATTCTCCAGTTTTTTCAAGAAGTGAGTCATAGTTCTCTTGAAGACCAGCTATATCTTCATCTTATTCAGCATCTGATTCTTCTACAATTCCCATGGATTCCTCATCACTATGCTCTCCAAGTTCTTGCACAAGAAAATTCAAGTCCTCCGAAGACTCAACATGAGCAATAGTCATAAATGCTGAGAAATTCCCTTCTTCATCACAGCTTGCTTCCGAATCAGAATTGGAAGAATCCAAATCACTAAGGTTGTGGCATATGCCTTGCCTTTGTCTCTCAAATAGTTAGGACACTCCTTCTTGAGTTGCCCATGACCATTGCATTCGAAACACACAATTCCTTGAGGGGATTGAAACTCCTTCCCATCACCCTTGGAGGAAGAGAACTTTCCTTTGCTTAAGGGCTTCCCACTGTTTTTCATTTTCAGAAATTTTCGGAAGTTCTTTGCAAGGAATGCTACGTCCTTCTCCACATCATCCTCTTTGGTAGAGTTGTCCATTCTCTCGATGATGGCTTTAAGAGCAAGAGATTTGCTCGGTTTATGAGAAGGCAACCCAAGCTCATACGTTTGGAGAGACCCAATGAGCTCTTGGATCTTAATTTCATCCAAATCTTTACATTCCTCTATAGCTGTGACTTTTGCTCGGAAGCTTTCTGGTAGAGACCTCAAAATTTTTCTCACCACCTTAGCATCCTCAATCTTCTCACCAAGATTGAGCTTCGCAATCACAATTTCGTTAAGCTTTCCATAGAATGAATCAAAAGACTCATCATCTCCCATCTTAAGCTCTTCGAATTTGGTGGTTAACATTTGAAGCTTTGTGTCCTTGACTTTCTTTGTTCCTTCATAGGTGGTCTCCAATATCTCCCAAGCTTCCTTGGCTACTGTTATATGAGAAATCCTATGGAACTCATCTGGAGAAACACCACAAAAAATAGCATTCAAAGCTTTACTGTTAGCATTGGCTGCCGCAAGGGCTACTTTATCCCACGTGGATTTTACGGCCTCCGGCCTAGTCCATCCTACTTCTACGGCATCCTAAATAGTATCATCAATAGAACACAAGAAAGCCCTCATTCGGACTTTCCAAAAAGCATAGTTGTTACCATCAAAATATGGTGGAACATTTAAAGATTGAGACCGGTCCATCTCAATACGGGATCAAGGATCGCACTAAGGTGTTTAAACCACAATGAGTGCACCCGCTCTGATACCAATTGAAAGCTCGAAATGTGTTAAATAACGCAAGAGCTGTTTAGACCCCCAATTCAAAGTTACGGCTTGGTTGATTTTACACTAACTTAATACTAAGTACGGAATAGTGTAAACACAAGCGTATAAGCGAGAGAGCTACTCTAATCCATATTTAAAGCAACACAGTAGTAAAATGAAGTGAACAAGAGAAGAGAAGAGAAATACAAACACAGATAACACACTAATGTGTTATCGAAAATGAAACTGAAGAACTTGGTGAAAAACCTCTCTGCCGCACTCCAAGTGGAAATCGATCCACTAGACAATCAGTTGGGATACAAGGGTGAGTAAGAGACCCTCCAAGCCTAATCTACCCTCTGTACCTAAGCCCTCCAAGCTCCTACTCCAACAAGGCTTCTCGGAACCATGTCTTGTCTAGTTCTCCGGATCCCGCAACAAGCTCCATGTTGCATCTGCCATTCCGGGCTTCTTCCAATGCTTCCCAACAGCACCAAAACTTCACTTGACACTCTCAAAGGGTGTGGTAAGTGTTTGGTCTATCAACCTCTCAATGGTATGGAAATGGAGAGGTAGGAGATGAGGAAATTCCACAAACAAATGTGTAGAGAATTGTTGGTATAACAATTTCTAACTCTCAAGTGTTTTTGCTAGGGTTTTCTCTCAGAGGCTCTCTTTATCATTTATGGGTAATGTGGGTATATATAGTGTGGGTGCAGAAAGTGTGTATCAGATAGCACAGTCTGGCAGAACAGAATGTCTCGCGGGTGTCTCGCGGGAAGGCCTTACCGCGAGATACTTGCGAGACACAGCTGTCTCCATTTGTACTGACTCTTCGCATTCCTGTCATGTGCAGGGCACATGCATCCTCTCACGGGAAGCTTAGTCGCGAGATACCCGCGAAAACCTTCTTTGCTTCAATTGCTTGAGTCTTCACACTCTCTCTCACTGTCACACAACCCTTACAATAAATTCCCACAACAAATACAGGATACATAAGATTGAATAAAATTACAATCAAATTTGGCACGGAATAAAAGCCAACAAAATACATATTTGAAAATCACAACTTTACATGATGGCACTAATTATGTGTACTGGAAAGTTCGTATGAAAGTTTTTTTGCAGGCTCTAGGTGAAAAAAGATGGCAAGCTGTTGAAGTTGGCTGGATTAAGCCAGAGGAAGCGCCAGTGGATTGGGATGAAGCAACAATCAAAGCGGAAAATTTTAACAGTAGGGCCTTGAATGCTTTGTTTTATGGGGCAACTAATGAGGAATTTAAGAAAATATCATCCACGAAAATTGCCAAGGAAGCATGGACCATTCTTGAGACCAACTATGAAGGTACCAAGGCAGTAAAGACTGTAAAGCTTCAAAAACTCACTAGTAGTTTTGAAGAAATAAGGATGGAGGAGGATGAGACCTTTGATGAGTTCTATGCTAAACTCAAGGATATTGTGAATTCTACTTTCAACCTTGGAGAATCTATAGCAGAATCCAAAATTGTTAGGAAAATCCTTAGGTCTTTACCTGAAAGATTCCATGCCAAGATCACTACCATTGAAGAAGTGAAGGACATTGATCAAATTCCTTTGACTGAGCTTGTAGGGAACCTTCAAACCTATGAGATGGGATTAGGTTTAATGGGAAAATGTGGAAAGAGTAGGAACTTGGCTCTTTAGGGTATAGAGAAAGAGATTGATGACTCTGAAGATGAAGATGAAAGCGAAGATGAAGATGAAAATAATGATGAGGATGAGGATCTAACCTTCATAGCTAATGAGATTATCAAGCTTCTTCAACATAGGAAAAAGTATAAGGACACACCTCTTAGGAAATCTAAATCCTCTAGGAAGGGTAAGAGTGAGAAACCCCTTATCTAGTGCCATGAGTGTAAAGGTTTTGGTCATATGAGGATAAAGTGCCCAAACTATCTTATGAAGGAAAAGACCAAGAATTCAAAAGGTAAAGGATTGGTTGCTACCTTGAGTGATACTGAGAATGACTTTTCTGATAAGTATGTGGATGAATGTGGTCACTTTATGGCTTTTGCTGCCACAACTGATAAGGTGATTGTGGAGAGTGCTAGTGATAGTGAGGATTCTTCTGATGATGAAATACCCAAGAAGTTGACCCTTCAGGAAGCCTATGATAAGCTATGCACTGAATTTATAAAATCTGAAAAAACTTTTCATCTTTGTAGAAAAAAGCTTAATGAGGTAAAAACTGAAAAAGCTAAATTGTTAGTCAAACTAGATGAGACTACAAGGTTAGTTGAGACTCTTGTTGTGGAGAACACCTCATTAGAAGAGAAGGTTAAGAATCTTGAGGTAGAGCTTAGTCAAGGTAGAACTCAAATAGAGAGGATGTCTAGTGCAAAGCTTGATGAGGTATTGAGTGCTCAAAAGCCTAGCTCTGATAAGATTGGCTTAGGATATATTGTTTCCTCCGGCCCCTCCTCTTCCACGGCTTCTGGATCAAAGACTGTCTTTGTGCCCCAATCTGAGAAAGGTGATAAAGGTATGAAATCCATAATTGATTTTCCTAATTCTAAATCATTTGTTAGACCTCACTCTAGGAAGTCTAGTATGTTAGGATTAGTGCCCTTAAATCCTATTGTATGACATTATGTATGACTTAATGTTGTGATTAATAAAGTTGTTTTATTATTATATGAAATAATGGTAACATGAATATTCGGACATTATCATATAGTCCATGAGATGCATAGTATGTGATTTATGTGATTTAGTCACAGACGATATAAGTCACAAGTTCTTTGTAAACTCAAAATTTTGGTTCGTAATCGGTGATGAAATTGGGCATTTCATCTACGAAGACTATAACATATCAACTAAGATGATTTGTCTTGATCATGGAAGTGGAGACTTCTAGTTGATATGTTGATATATTTTAAGAGTTAAAACATATTGAACTAAACCGCTGTGAGATTTATTATTCTCCTAACGACTGTCAAATGAATAAGAAATCTCACGACTTTTATTTACATGAACTGTATTGCGGACTCCACCATGGAAGCTAAGTATGTTGCTGCTTGTGAGGCAGCAAAGGAAGCTGGTTGGCTCAAGAAATTCCTTTTTGATCTTGGTGTTGTAAGAATGGAGTGGGTTCCCATCACATTGTTTTTCGACAATAGTGGAGCGATTGCACAATCTAAAAAGTCAAGGAATCATAAGAAAGGAAAGCACATTGAGAGAAAATACAACATCATTCAAGACATCATTGCTTGTGGAGATGTAGTAATAGCAAAAATTGAAAGTGCAAATAATCTAGCAGATCCCTTTACCAAAGCCTTGCCTCAAAAGACTTTCGAGCCACATTTGGAGGGAATGAGAGTTAGATTAGTGCACAATAGTCTTTAGGGCAAGTGGGAGATTGTTAGGATTAGTGCCCTTAAATCCTATTGTATGACATTATGTATGACTTAATGTTGTGATTAATAAAGTTGTTTTATTATTATCTAAAATAATAGTAACATGAATATTCGGACATTATCATATAGTCCATAAAATGCATAGTATGTGATTTATGTGATTTAGTCACAGAAGATATAAGTCACAAGTTCTTTATAAACTCAGAATTTTAGTTCGTAGTCGATGATGAAATTGGGCATTTCATCTGCAAAGACTATAACATATCAACTAAGATGATTTGTCTTGATCATGGAAGTGGAAACTTCTAATTGATATGTTGATATGTTTTAAGAGTTAAGACATATTGAACTGGACCGCTGTGAGATTTATTATTTTCCTAACGATTGTCAAATGAATAATAAATCTCACAACTTCTATTTACATGAACTCTTAATCCTGAGAGAATAATAGATCTGATCATGAAGTGTAAGTTGCTTTAATATATTAAAAGTGAGATCTAATGTAACGTTCAAAACCTTAGTATGTTAGGCAGGCACATTTAGTGTTGATGGAACATATATTCTCAAGATGGAATTCATAGTCTCTTAACGGAGATATAAAATATTCCCTTGAAATAAGTTTAATGGGTTCAATTATTCAGAGAGTTAGGCCTAACCACTTTGGTAAGAAATTACTAAAGTATATATTAATGAAATTAGTTTTCATAAATATATGATGAATAACTTAAAAGGATTAAATCGAGTACTCAAGGATTAAGATGTAGTGATCTACAAAGTGGCAGTCTTCATTCATGACTTTGTATTACTACGAATATTTTATGAAGGGGTTGCATGTACAATAAAGTCTTGGGATATAATTTATTAATAAGGCCTAGAGTGCAATTATATTTATATAGTGGTATTAAATATAATTAATGGTAACTTTGGACTTGTCAAGAGTTGACGGAAAATCCCAAGGCCCATTAGAGCTAGAGTCTTATTTGTTCCCTTTTGGTCCCACTCCAAGCCACATACTAAAGCCCAATTAGAAATGCCCAAAATGCTAGCCCAATTAGATAATCAGTTATAAGGAGAGAAACATACAGAATTTTTGTATAAACATGAAATGGTATGTATGTGAGTGTTGAATACTCTCTAATTCTCTCTTGAACATACACATATAACTGATTGAGAGACCACACTTCTTGGACATCAAGTGGAATTGGAGTGAAGATTAAAAGTGTTCCCAAGTGCTTCTAATTTTTTGTTTTGAATTTCACCACTTCAAAGTACACTCTCTTGTTCTTATATTCTGAAACTTACATAGCACATGTTATCAATTGTGAATGAAGTAGATCCGTTAATTTTCCGCTGCGTATGTTTTGTATGCGATACAAACATGTATTTTCCCATCATAGTAGTCCTAAAACTACTCATATTTGTCACCATTGTGGTGCTTCTGGACACATTCATCCTAATTGCTTTAAGTTGTATCCTCAAAAGCAAGTGTCCAAACGGTCACAAGTTTCTTCTCAAGGAACAACAGCTTTGTTTGGAGAGTTATTAAAAGTTTTGAGCTTTTTAACTCAATTTCAGGAGAATTCTAATTCTTCTATGTCCTTTAATAGACATACTAGGACACGTGTCTTTTCGTCTTCACGGCTAAAGACTCGTGCTGTGTGGGTGAGAAAGGAGCCTAAGACTTAATTGTCTTTTCTATCTATCCTCTACTTTAATTCTTTGTATCTAAAGTAGGACTTTCTTGCTTGATTTCTTATCTGTTTTTGGAATCATGTTTTCATGCATCTGCATCTATCTTTATGCTTTCATGTTGTTTATCTGTTTTTGTTTAGTTGTTTAATTTTTGTTTTGTTTTGTTTTCAAAATAAAAAAAAATAAATAAAAAATACAAAAACAGGGTGTGTTTGTGTATATTGGTACTTGTGTACCTTGGATGGCCATTGAAACAAAGTTTTCTAAACTTTGTATCTCTTGTAGCTTAGATAAGCATCTCAATGCACAACTAAGCAAGTGAGCTTTGTGGCTCGTGTTTGTGATGAGTACGATTAAGTAATTTTTTATACTTAACACTCATATGACTCTTTTTGACGGGAAGGACTAGAAAATCCCAAGAGAAAGGCATAAATAACCATCTCACCACTAAAGCCCGCCAATCATGTATAACATCTGTGTGCTTCGACATAGCAAAATTGTGATATTTTGGCTTACATAATTGGGTATTTCTTTTCTCTCTTATATGCGCATGCATGATATGTTCAAAAAAAATATGCAAAGAATATAAAAGCAAAAAGAATCAAAATGCTTTTAAAATTATTGTAAGCATGGTTCTAGGAGATGTGAGAGTTATATGATGTACCTCAAAAGTGATAGTCGCCATCAAACAGTTATGATTATGTGTGAGTGTATTAGATGTTCTCATATCTCAAATCGTCATAATATGAGAAACTTGTGCACACTTGTTATGTTTTCACACACAACATGCATATTCTTTGCTACTTTTGATACATGTGCAAGTACAATGTGATTTGACCATCACAAGGATTACATGTGTTAATATATGCTCACTAAACTGTTTTAACTTGTTTTTGAAATATAAAATTGGTTAGACTTGTTTTGTGTGTGTGTGTGTGTGTGTGTGTGTGTGTGTGTGTGTGTGTGTGTGTGTTTTTGGATCTATGAATGCCTTGCATCTTGTTTGAGAAGAGATTTGAGAGCTTAATATGTTGGTTTGATGTTTGAGTGAGTAGCTTGATTTATGCTTTCATCTCTATGTGTTTTTCCCTTCTTGAAAAACCTCTTTTCTTCAAGCTCGACAGCTCCTCGACACATTCTCGACAGATATCCTTTCTATCAAGCCTTCTTCCTGTGATCTCGATAGATCTTCGACAGCTTCTCGATCCATCGAAGAAAATTTTCTGAGCTCTCTGTCTACCCGATAGATTCTCGACAGATCCTCGATCCATCGAGATTTCTGGGTTTTCTCTTGATAGCAGCTCGATAGCTTCTCAATCTATCGAGACCCTCTTCATGCATTGTTTTTTACATTTTTTTGCATTTTTCTATTATCTTGTCATCCATAGCATCTTGTTTCATTACATTCATGCATTTATATGGATTCCTTGTGCCCCCTTGATCATCTTTATGTTTCTCGAGTGAAGTTTTATAGCTTCTTGTACCCTTTGTCAATCATGACAAAAAGGGGGAGAAAATGTGGTTTCTTTTTAAGATTCTACATGTTAGAGGGAGAAATATATGCTTTTGTAAGGGGGAGTTGTGTTTCATCTTGTTAGGATGAGTGCTTACCTCCTTGTTGTTTTAGGAGCTTCTTTTAACTTCTTGTACACCGGTCTTGTGATCATTTTACATACATTGTGCTTATCTTTGATATATATATAAATATATATATATATGATGATGTATGTTTTCTTCACCTACCTCTACATGTATTGTTTCTTTTCTCTTTTTATACATATGTTTCTTTATGTACGCAATCTTTATTTCTGTTTCACACATAATGCCTTGATGAGTTTTGTTTAAGTGTTTCAGAAAGACAGGTTGTGAAAGTCTACCGTGCCATAAACTCTCTTCTTGCAAAGTTTTTCAAGAGTTTATGTTAGGGTTAGATTTATTTTGTAATACAACAAGTGGTTATGAGTTAAGTAATTTAAGACTTCTCTCATGATTAGTTGTTTTGTTATGGTTTTGCCACGGATTGCCAATAGGGGAGATTGCCAATGGGGGAGATTGGGTAGATCTAGAATGGGTTTAGTACTTCAAGAAACATGTTGTTCAAGCCAAGTATTAAAGCCAAGAAGATTGGACCAAGAAACAAGTGAAGAAAATTTGTTCATTAAAGCTCGATAGATACCTCGACAGAAACAGTATCTATCAAGACTTAATGAAGAAAGCTCAACAGAAGCTCGACAGAAGCTAAATCTGTCGAGATCTACAAAATTAGAATTTCCAGATCTGATTTTCAACTCATGCTGACATGTATATGTAGGATTTCTTTTCTCACAACCCTAAACATATATAAGACTTATTTTAAAGGCCGTCATATATGGAGAACACATGCAGAAAGTGGCCTAGTGCCTTATTCTCTCTGCAAGAAGTTACTGCGTCTTTTGCGCCTTAAGATTTTGTAACCAAGTACTTCTTGATCTTCATTGTTGATGAAGTGAAGAACTTTACAGCCAACAACATCTTCAAGTTGTTGGAGTTAGTCACATATTGGGATCCGTACAAAAGGGTGGCGTTCATATACTGAAGAGTTTAGAGATTCTGAAGCGGTAGAAGGTTTCTGCTGTAAGTTCATCTACGGGGATTGTAAAGTCTAGGGACAAAGGTTTTGTACTAGATCTGAAACTTCTCTTTACTATAGTGAATTGCTTTTCGGGAAGGTTTCCCCCTGGGTTTTTTACTGTGAAACTAGTTTGTTTCATTGGTTTTTCTAGGTCATCATATCTTGTCTTATTTACTATTCCGATGTGCATAATATTGACATGATATTGTTGTTTGTTTGTTTTAACAAGGATTATTCATAATAAATCTAATTAACAACTTGGGTTTAAAACTTTTTAATTCTATCAACCGGGGTCTAAATTTCCCAACAGTTACTCACTTTGATTCTTACTTAAAAACTCTTCTAACTAGGAATCTAACTCACTTCTTCTTTTCATTTTTTTTTTTTTTTTTTTTTTTTTTTTTTTTGCAGGCAATCCAAACAGCTCACATAGCTAAAGAGTGGATGGATCATGCCCACCCTAAACTAAAAGATGAGGAGGCACGCCGGGTGTTAGCAATAAAAAACCTGGCCCTTGTCGAGAAGAAAAATAAAAACCTCGTCACAAAGTTGACCGAGGCAGATAGAGAAAGGAAGAGTGCTGAGGCCGTTCTGGCTAGCGTTGAGAAGCAGGCCGAGGACCAACGTCAGCATCTTCGTAAAGCCAAGGAGCAGCTCGCCATCACGTGGGAGAAGATTGATTCTCAGCAGAAAGAGTTGGAGAAGGCAAAGGGAGCTATAGCCCAAGTAAAGCAAGCTGGCTATGATATTGGGGTGAAGGAGACAGAAGATGCTCTAAGGGCCCAAGTCACGAAGGTTTGCCGAGGTTACTGCCTCTAAGTATGGACCAAGGCATTAAACCTGGCCAGGGTGGATGCTTCCTCGGAGTTAAGGAAGACTGAAAACATTTTCTATCCTCCAGCTCTGCGAATAGCAACCCAACCATCCACCGAGGAGACTGTTGCTCCTACATCTCTGCTTGACACCCAACCTGCTAATGTTGCTGCTGCTTCCTCAAAGCCTGCCAAAGAAGTATAGGTTGAGCACTCCAACCCTCCTCCTACAGCTAACACCTAGAAGACATTGTATTCCCTTCCATCTTTTGTTATCTTTTGGGTAGTTGTTGCTGTTTGTGTTTTTTTTTTTTTTTTTTTTGTATTTGTTTTAAAAATCTCGGTGTACTTTCCATATATTAATGAAGAATTTATCTTGTTAATAAAAATTTGATCTTATGTCCATGACTATCTCATGCCTCTCTCTCCCCCCCCCCCCCCCCCTTTTTTTTAATTAAGGAAAAAACCCTTGCCTATTTGAGCAGAGTCTAACTCAACTTACATCCAGCCATTCCAAAGGCTTAAACCTTCAAGCAAAGATATAGGATCCACAAGACTAAAACCAATCACGGCTTTACTTCAATACATTTATATAGTCCAAGGGACTGAATTCGGTCTTGCCATAACACATTTCTCATCCTCATTCTTAACCCATCGATAAACTATGAATGTTAAACTGAATGAAGAGTATTAATTTACCCAAGGCATGTGATCCGAGAAACCAGGCATGGCCAAAGTTCTGTTTAATACTTAGCCAAATATAAAGCATTAATTTACCCAAGGCATGTGGTCTAAGGAACCAGGCATGACCGAGTTCTATTTAACACTTAGTTAAATAAAAAATATTAATTTACCCAAGGCATGTGGTCCAAGGAACCAGACATGGCCGAGGTTCTATTTAACACTTAGTCAACTAAAAAGCATTAATTTACCCAAGGCATGTGGTCCGAGGAACCAGGCATGGCCGAGATTCTGTTTAACACTTAGTTAAATAAAAAACATTAATTTACTCAAGGCATGTGGTCCGAGGAACCAGGCATGGCCGAGGTTTTGTTTAACACTTAGCCAAATCACAAAGAATTTTAACAACAGTAATTATACTAAAAGATGGCAAAACTGCCTTTCATTAATAATAATATCTTCAAAGATTATTTACATTTCACGAACGTGACACAATATTTTCATCCAAATCTTCCAAAAAATAAGCTCCTATACCATCCACCGAAGTGATGCAATATGGCCATTCCCAATTAGGTCCCTGTTTTCCCCATGATGGGTTCCTCGCAGTACCCACCACCTTTCTCAAAACTAAGTCTCCAGGAACCAATGGTCTGACCTTCACTCCCATATCATAACCCTGCTTAAGTTTTTGTTGATAATGCGCTAACTAAACCATGGCTACTTCTCTTCTTTCATCAATTAAATCCAAACTTTCTTGGAGTAACTAATCATTTTTGTTTGGATCAAATAGGCTTATCCTCAACGTCGGAAATCCCACTTCCAAAGGGATAACAGTCTCAGAACCATAAGTCATGAAAAACGGAGTTTCCCCAATTGATCAACGAGGAGTGGTGCGATATGTCCAGAGTACATAGGGGAGCTCGTCAACCCACTTGCCCTTAGCTTCATCTAACCTTTTCTTCAACCCATTAACTATAACCTTATTAACAGCCTCAGCTTGCCCATTCCCCTGTGGGTAGGCTGGGGTTGAGTATCTATTCCTAATGCGTACCTCCTAAAAGCCTTACTATTAAATTGGAGTCCGTTGTCTGAGAGGAGTGTGTGGGAGATCCCGAATCTGGTGACAATATTCTTCCACACCAACTTATTTGAATCAACATCCCTGATGTTAGACAATGGTTCAACTTCTACCCACTTTGTGAAGTAATCTATCCCAACAAAGAGCCATCTTCGGTTTCCTATTGCCCATGGGAATGGTCCAACTATGTTTAAACCCCACTGTGCAAATGGCCATGGACTAGAGAAAGGATTCAACATGCCTCCAGGTTGATGGATGCTCAGGGTAAACCTCTGGCATTGATCAAACTTCTTGGCATATTCTTGAGTTGCTTTCTGCATACTCGGCCACCAGTAGCCCTGAGTGAGAGCTCAATGTGATAAGGACCTTCCTCTCGTATAACTGCCATAAATTCCTTCATGCAACTCTTCCAGTAACGGCTCCACTGCCTCAAGGTGTACACAAAGTAAATATGGTCCAAAAAAAGAATGCTTATACCGCTTTGCTCCTCGAACAACCAAAAACGATGAGCTTTTCTTCGTATTTTCTCAACTTCTCCCTTGTCGTCAGGCAATACTCCATCCTTCAAAAATGAAACCAAAGGGTCCGTCCAACTCGGATTGACCCTCAGTTGGTGTACTCTAACCATAGTTTGGATCCGATCAGCAAGCATTAATAAATCCTCAACGAATATGCCCTGAGGAAAACCTTAATATGCCCTGAGGAAAACCTTACTCCAAGGAAGTGGCAAGAGTTGCCAGATAGTCCACATGAGTATTCTTGCACCTTGGGACTTGTTGTATAGAAAATGATTCAAAGCCAGACTGCAATCACCGAGCCTTATTGAGGTACCCCTAGATCCTCTGATCTCTGGCTTCCAATTCACTTTTAATCTGTCCGACGACTAATCTCGAGTCTGAAAAAATCTCCAAGGCTTTACCTCCTAACTTTTTCACCATGGCTACCCCGGTCAACAAGGCTTCGTACTCAGCCTCATTGTTTGTGGCTGAAAAACTCAACCTCAAAGATTTCTCAATGGTGATCCTCTCCGGGGATATCAAAACTATTCAGATGTCGGACCCCTTCTGGTTGGCCGCCCCATCTACATAGAGCTTCCACATTGAATCTTCCAGGCCTAAATTTTTTTATGCACAAGTCATTACTCAAATTAAGTTGAAATGACATTTTGAAATTTCCTAATTAATCAAAATTGATTCTTTAGTCAAATTTTTTGAATATACCTTATATGTGTTGAATAAAAATTCAGATTATCATGACTTCTTTGGCATCCTGATCTTTTTAATAGTGACAACAATACTGGCAATGCAGCTATTGCTTAGCCCAAAAGTCAATGGAATTGTAGTTTTATGTATCGTCAAGGTCTTCTTCGTAGATGGAAAGGTAGTTTTATTTATATTATTGATGGTTATGTGGTTTGTTTCTGGTGATAAAAGTTCTCTTTTTAATTCAATTCCAGAATTTTGGGCATGGTTAGTTTTACTTTATGATTTTTAGTACTTGGGTTAAATGCTATATAATGTGTTTTTTTGCACATCACATAGATAATAAAGGAAAAGTAAATATTGAGGCTCCGTTACATGCTTGTAGCATTTGCATGCATATTTCAAAGATGGATTTTTGTGTCTTAGACCCAAATTTAATGTCGATAAGATCTTAGAAGCACAAAATTAATTTGCATTCATATTTTGGAGATTGATTTTTGTGTCATAGGTGTGTTGGAATTTCCATCTTGGGTGGAGGATCAATTGAAGCTTTTGATTTGGATGATAAGCAATCAAAGGGGAAAGTGAATGGTTCAAATGGAAGCACCAAAACCCTGGGGAGAACATATAGAAATTACCTCAATGAGTTGCAATGTACTATACACGAGGATTAAGATGTAAGAAAGCTTCAAGTTGTCTACTCAGCAAATGATTAAAATATGTGATTATCTTTGGAAGATCATTTTATGTTTTCTAATTGTTTGATTTGTGTTATTTTGCAAGCTAAAAATGTACTACTATCATCTTATGTTCAAAATGTAATGCTAGCTTTCTAATTATTTGTTCATGAATAATCTACAAAAATAGATGTTCTAACTTTGTATTAATTAGCTTGAACCACATTACATGCCCGAGTGTTTCAGATATGTAATGTTTCT
This sequence comes from Notholithocarpus densiflorus, assembly GCA_030021035.2. Lineage (NCBI taxonomy): Eukaryota > Viridiplantae > Streptophyta > Magnoliopsida > Fagales > Fagaceae > Notholithocarpus > Notholithocarpus densiflorus. Next base: position 8,100,039 of record JARYZH020000013.1, on the reverse strand, counting down.
TAGTGGCAATTTTATGGACGCTAAGAACATGTTCTATAAGCTTGAATTTATATGTTTCGTAGCAAAAACTACTCAAAGAAGAGATAAATCATAAACCCGTGCATTGCATGGGTTAATGACTAGTTTTAGTAATTTGCATTAAAACAACAATTTTAGAACAATAGCTCAATTGTCAAATTGCAATTTTATCAAATGTTTAATTGTTATTTTTAAAATTGTGTTTTCAAAATGCATATTTTAAATTACTATTTTTATTATTATATAAAACAAGACACTTTTTCAAATAGCTAGTTAGTTAGTACTTGCTTTAGTCTTTAGCTAAATTTATTAGATTTATGTGATACATTTTGTACATACTCATGTGTATTAAAATAATGCTTGAATGATTTATTGATCATGATTAATGTAATGGTTGAATACATAAGTTTTTTTTTTCTAAGGGAAATTAAATGCCTAAGTTGAGTATGTTAAATGACCTTATAATTTATCCTTTATTCTTTTACTAGCATTATGGACAAACTTCTTATAAGGAAATCACTTGTATTGCAAGATTTATCTTTAAGCAAATTCGTATTGACTTGAACAATCTTCTTTCGGGCTTAGGATATGAGAAAATGTCTCATATTTTCATCCTAATGATCAGGATGAAATAAGAAGAGTATATTTACAAAGAGGTTCCTATCAACCTCTTAGCCATGATTTCTCTTTAAAAAAAAATTAGTATAGCGTTGCATTGATTTAATCCTGATTGATTTAAAGAATACAAAAATTGGTTAAAGCGGATCATAAAAAAATAATGATACATTTTGTTTATATTGTAATTTATTTAAGTAAGATGTTGGTAATTAAATGAAAGATCAATAGATAAACGATTGATTGGTTGTGTACATTGAAAATGATATAGTTGATAGCATTGATAATGAAGCTATTATATAATGATTTCAAAATATGAAAACTCTTAGAATGAAATTTTTTAAATTTATATTTTTGTGTGTTTTTTATTATTTTTTTGCGATGTCAATATATTCAAGTTTTATTTTTATTAATTTTTCAATATAAGTTTCTTAATGACTACCATGAAGAAAATTCCTAGAGCCGCTAATGCAGTACATTAGTTTTCCAATTAAAGTGAAACTAATGATAATATTAACCAATAATACACAATTAGTGTTATCTTTTTTTAGTTTCTCAAGAAAAAAAATGTTATCTTTTTTAAAGATAATTAAATTCAATACATTTACATGTTTTAATTTAATTAAAAAATCTATATACTATGCCTAAAATACTATACCTAAATTTTACACATATAAAGTAAGAATTTCAGAATTTTAGATTTATTCAACAATTTCAAGTTGAATATTCAAAAAAATAGTCCTACAAGTACTACACGTTTTACTACATTGGTCTTACAAATTGATGTGTCACCCATTAGAAATAGGTAATTCAAAATTTAGTTATGGGGTGATTGAAACCCACCAATCACATTCATTGTTTTATAAGTTTCATGTAATAAAATTTGTAGTACATTTAACATTTTTCAAATTTAAAATAGTGTGATTTATTCCACTAATATATTCAAACCCCACCACCCTCCGCGATTTGACATATCAAAATCTAATATAGCCTGTAAGAGCATTAGCATCAATGATGTTGAAATTTTAGTTTTTAGCACCAAGAAAAAGTTATTTTGTCTATTTTAACTCACTATTTTATAATTCATCCTACATCAATACTCTTATTTTTCACAACACATCTAAACACTATTCATTTATTTATTATTCTCTCTTTTTCTCACTCTTCAACCTAGAGCCACCAAACCCACGGCCTCTCTTCTTCTCTGTCTCTCTATCTTCTTCTTCTCCCTCTCTTCAACCCACAGCCACCACAATACCACCACCACAACCACCAAACCCACATCCATATCAAACACAAACCCATATGAATATACACAACCAAAATCTGATCAAGCACAACCCATAGCCAAAACACAAAATCCGATCCGATCAAACACAATTAAAACCCAAAATCCGATAAGATCAAACACAGCCCCAACCTTATTTCAACCCAAAATCCGACCCCAACCACAACCAAAACCAACCACCACCACCACCACCACCACCACCACCACCACCAAACCCATATGAACACACACCACACCAAGAACCCAACTACAACCAACGCATACCCACCACACCGCTAACCTGTCACCGCTAATGTTGCCCATGAACCACCACAAACCCACCTTTTCGTTCGTCTGAGAGAGAAGACCCTCATGGAAGAGAGAGGGGGGCCAGAGATGAATTGAGAAAGACAAAAAAGAGAGAATTTGGGTTTTTTAATTGAAGGAAGAGAAGGCTTGGGAGAGAGGGCAGAGAGGGCAAGGGCGGTGAGGAAGAAAAAAAAAATAGAAAAGGAAGAGAGAATCGGTTACAGAGAAGGGCAGGAGCGGATGAAGAAGAAAGAAAATAGAATAGCGAGAGAAAGAGAAGAAAGATAAGTAAGAAAGAGAAGAAAGATAAGTAAGAAAGAGAGAGAGATTAAAAAATTATTATTTGGTATAGCATTTGAGCTACAGTAGACTGCCATAGATGGCAGTTTATTGTAGCACATTTGCAAAAAAATTTAGAAATAGCAACATCAATGCAGCAGGTTTTTTGTGGAATAGGTTGTTAAAAATAGCAATATAGCACCATCAATGCTAATGTTCTAATAAACCAACTAGAGGGTCATTTAGGACCCAAAAAAAAAAAAAAAAAAACTCTTCGGTGCATACGTGCTTAGCCAAAAAAAAAAATCGCTTCTTAATTCCATTAACGTTGGGAATGAAGAAGCTATGGATGGGATATTGATCTCATTAGAAATCTGCAATCACTAACAACAGGAGTAAAAAAAATTTGAGCAGATAAAGAGTTGGTCCAAAAATGTATGATAGTTTAGCATGTATCAATGCCGAGAGTAGTTGCAAGTTGTAGGCTACCCCTAACTGCCTAAAGCTCAACTATGATTCGGTAGCACAGTCAATTAGCTATGAAGTTTCTTGGGTTTCTTTTCTTAAGGAAGAGAGTTTAAACCAACAGAGAGATGGGGCCATCTATTTCAGGTGAACCAAGTGTTGTGTGCAAAAAGTGTTCTACAGCTGGGAAGTTGATGATGATGGCTCGGTTAATAAAGCTAAAAGTGCAGATTGTTGACATATTAAGCTCTAGGTAATGGGATAAGTTTTCTAGCTAGAGCAGTATCTGGATTTTGTCCATTTCTTTCTCATCCTCTATGGGTTGAGACTTGAGAGGCCTTTGACATAAGTGAGTTTGTACCCCAGGCCTAATCTGGACCACTCCCTCCGTTATATCAGCTTTCCTTTGTGTGCTACTCTCTCTCTCAACAAAGTATCCATTCCCAGTTCCCATACACATAATGACTTAAACATCCTAATCTGGGTGAAGATGAGTAACGACCCTTCAGATGTAAGAAACTTTACGATTTATGAACTAATCAAAGTTACAATTAACACTTCATTAAGACACGGATCTCTACAGGGTAGCAAGTGCCTAAAAAAAAAAACTTCAAGACCAAGCCATTAATAATTGGTAGAACTCAATTAGAAGATAACTCTGAAATGACATGCCTAAAATTTAAATTAAAAACAAAAAAGAAATAGAAAAAAGTATACAACTCATAAAATATTTACTGAATTGATTATCTAGTTAAAGATGCCATGACCTACACATTTATAGTTGCCTAACTCTGGGTAGGATCAGTAGAAACATCGAAACCAGGAGGTATAAAAACAATGTCATCCCACTTCGAAGTTGAGCTTTCCTGCAAAACAAACATTACACTGTCATTTTAGCTCTACTAATTAATATAACAACATTTTATTGCCCAGAAGACAGGAGCAGCGAAAATCCAAGAGAAAAATAAGAGGCAAACAAGCAAAATATCTAAAATCTTAGATATTTTTTAAGAATATCATCTTTTGGGCAACCAACCAGAGTATGAAAAGTAAAACTTCTTTACAGAGGATCCTTACCTTCATCCCCTTGAGTACCTCCTCAAGAACTGCAACCTACAAGACAATCAAAATTAAGTCCATAGAATGAGAGAAGCTTTAACAACAAAGAGGCAAGGAAATTCATACCTGAATATCCCCCCGTCTGAAAGCAGGATTTATTTGATTCTGCTGGCGGGAAGCTCTTAGTAGGGAATTTTCTAAATCTTCCTGTAAAAATACCAATGACAAGAAGAGTTATAACACAATGCAGAAAATACCACAATATTGCATGTTGAAAATTCTACTTTGCTAACTAACCTTTCTAAAAAAAGCTGGACGATAGCTCTTGTTTTGGCTCTTCAGTATCAAACTCCTTGACTGTTCAAAATAGTAGTGTAGAAAAAATCATGGATGAGGGCATGTGTACATGTCTAGGGACCAATGTAAATATTATAATGACAAGAGATGGCAGTATTGTTAAGGCCATGGTCATAGCAAAAAGATCTAATAGCAATTATAATGATGAGAAGGCCATATTCTTAGAACCACGGTCATGGCAGGACAAATCTAACCCAGTGAAACATTGGGCAGCTAAATGAAACCAAATCTACATTATTTGAAGCATGGACAACCAGTAGTCAGGATTAAAATTGACAGCCCAGCATGAGCTTATGCTTTGAACGCAGAAACACCCAGTTGTTCAGGACCAAAAATGTATTTTTTGTAGTGTTACTGGAATAAAGTACTTGTAGTCCCATCCGAAACCGGTGCCTTATCAGGGCCTGTACAAGCCTAAAGGACTTCTTCCTCCTAAAAATGGAATTCTAGATAAACTGTTGATTCTTCTTCTATGGTATTGAAAGGCATCTCATCCAATTTCGATCTCCCAATAGTTGGAGGCTTGGGATGAGCTTTACCATTGCTTCACCCTATACAGGCAAGTTCAAATTTAGACAAGAATTTCAATTATCACTCAATAGGTTTAACCAAAATCACCATTTTTCCTTTTTTGTTACTGTGGCCGGAGTTCTGCTGCTCACCTTCTAACATGGCCGTATAAGTCCTTTGTCCACTGGTGCTTTTGCCAGTGTTATCGCCTGTGCTCACTTGGTTTTGCTCTGATTGGCGATTTGTTAATCAAGGTTTCATGATTGCATACTGCTCAGGCTCAAGGAGTTTTCTTAATTCAACGATTTGTGAGGTGACATCGTCACTAGTCATTCTCACAAACTATTTTAGGTGTTTCTATAGCACCAAATCAATCAATGCTTCTAACAACCACTTAGCACTCCTTTCCCATGAAAACCAACCATAAATATATGTTTTCCCCGTAGAAGGATGTAAACAAAGAAAATTGACCCCCTACTTCTAAGATAAGTTCAAAAGCTTTAATTTCAAAGGAAAAACTTTTGACCTGCCCATGATTGGGACCAAAAGATTACTGTCCATTTACCAGTAGCGCTTCCTAGAGTTGCCATTTGTGATGGTAGAGTTCCCTCTTCTTCCTTTTCTGGAGGCCTCTCTCTCCAATCTCCATTAACCTCTAGTTCTTGCTAATAGGTATTGAAAAATTTTATAAGAAAATCTAGAAGAAAAAAAAAAAGATATGGAGAGAATTAAAGAGAAGATGAGGATGATATATTGATAATAACAAGAGAACCCCAATCACATCACAGTATTGAAAATAGTGAATAGGCAAAGTCAACAGATCCAAAGTTTTAAGCATGCCAAATCCGATCCAGAGTTTTAAGTATCCAAATTCCTCAAACATTTTTTTGATACATAGGAATAATTTCATTAAGAGAAGTCTATAAGCTAAAAATTGACAAGAAGGAATACTGCCAAGGGAAGCCATCCATTCGTACAAACATCTCAGCATAGGCTTTTTTACAACAAGACAAGGATAGTTGACCCCTTGAAATTTCCTGTTATACAGTGCCAGATTTCTCACATAAAGCATAATGGGGCCACCTTCCATATTTCACCACCTCTACAATGATGAAACTTCCCTTGCCAATAAGAAAGCATGGGACCCATCATTGGCATAACCCAAGAGACTCCAAATAATGCAAATACGTAAGACCTTCCTCAAACATGTACATTAAGTTGCTGCATCTCCCCCTCCCCCCTCACAAAAAAAAAAAAAAAAAAAAAAGGTTTCTTAATGGAGAATGCATCTCAGCTTCCTCTAGGCTACCACATAACGAAGCTCAAATTGTCAACCATGATTTCCCAAAATTAATTCTAGTTCTATTCTCATTAAGGTCTACAGTGGTAAATGCTTCATCCATTTATTTTTTCCCTGAGATGAAAACAAATATTTTCCTTTTTTTTCTAATAGATAAATAAAAATAAATAAATAAATGAAACATTCTTTGTTCTCTCAGGCCAAAAGCCTTTAGGCCAAATAGCACTTCCCCCACTACCCCAGCAGTAAGTATGGGTGGCAGGTGAGGGTAGGAATTCAAATCCTCTTGGTTCCATGAATGCTAACCAAACAAAAAAAAAGGTTCCTTGTTCTATCAGTAGAAAAATATACATTGTAGCATCAAAGCAGCCAATAAATCATTTATATTGGGCACTAAGAAAAGGCATCGGAATGCTCCTATTTGGATGGCTATGCCCCCTTGTTTGATGTGGTGCATTTGGCGGGAGAGGAATAACCGGCATTTTGAGGATTTAGAGAGATCAATTTCAGATCTTAAACTCTTCTTCCTTAAGACTCTTCTAGATTGGGTTGCAGTGTTAGGCTTTTGTTCTTTTTCTTTAGCCCATGGTTTCATGGACTTTGTACTTTATGCACTTGATTTGTTTTTGTCCCTGATGTATACTTCCTGCATACTCAGGTGACACCCTTCTTCTTTTTAATGTATTTTTATTACTTATCAAAAAAAAAAATTTGGGCATTAAGAAAAGAACCTGGAAAACTGGAACCCCTGAGAAGCCATCATCAGAAATACCAATCTTTTCCATTTCCTACACACACCAAGAGGATATCCACACAGAAATTATTAATATCATAATATTGGTGGTTCAAATATTCTAGAAATTCTTTATACTTTAATTTCTCATCAAGCAAATCATAACAATTAAAATTTGAACACAAAAGGAAGGTATTGTTAAATGGAATCAGAAAAATTGTAAATTGATCTTATATTTGTTGGCTTAGAAAGTTTCTCAGACTTGGTAACAATACAGAAGAAGTCAACAAATTCATTTTGACATTAAGTTTACTTCCCCAAGTAAAAGCACACCTAAATAGGCATACATTAAGTGATCTTATTCCTCCAACAAGAGGAAGTAAAGGGAAATAAAAAGGAAATACTATATAAGTTGGAATCAGCCTAAAAAACTTGAAGACTGCCTACTAATCACCTTTTTCGAACCTCGCAAAAAAAAAAAAAAAAAAGAGGGAACCTTGTTCACGTAGGATTAATACTAAATTGAGGAATTTGTCCACATGTGATTGAGGAATTTGCCCGCATGTGATTGTGGTGGGTTTAGATTTAAGAAGATTTGTGGATTTTGGGTTTAGAACCCCTTGAGAAGAAGGGTTAAGGTTCAAAATAGAAAATATTTAATATATGGTTGGGAAAAAAATGTTTTTAAAAAATATGTGAATAGTCACATGAATAGTACCTGTGAACAGCACCATGAAAGAGGAAGGGGAAAAAAAAAACCCAACAATACTCAAAACACCCAATAATTTTATTAATCAACTCTATCTCCTTTGAATACACTTAGCACAATTATAGGACTCCTAATTTCACTAGTAAACTAAAAACCTAATAAAAGATTAACTTGGTCCGTTAGTCGCAAAGAAAATAAAACTTAAAATACTTTGGATCTCCTAGAAATTTTAGACTTAACTAAACTATTCAAAATACCCTTAATCAATAATTTGCACGAATAGCAAAAATTGCAGATTTGCCCGACTACAAAATTAACCATAACCATAAAATAACAACCCAAATAAAAAATAAATATATGTTTTAACCCTAAAAGGCTCATACCTAAACCTTTAAAACCAAACGACTTTTACTTCAATTGCTCTTCACAGGCAAACCCCAAAATATAATTCTTGGATAGGAAAATTTGCAAAATAACAGCAAATCAATCTTCCATGGCTACATCATTCTCCCCTAGTTTAAAAACACTCAACCTCAAGTTTTATAGTGTTGAAGTCTAAGAACCTCTGAACTTGAAACTTCTACCAATTCTTCAATCACCATCAGAAGAATTAAGAATAAAGAATCATTCTTTCCCACCACATTATTAAATTCATCTGAAATGATAAAATCAATTATTGGAGGAATTTTCAACTTACACTCCTTGAATTGATACATAGCAGTAACATCAAGTCATCAACATCTTCCTTCATCTTTTCATTCCATGATCAATCTTCTTCAACTTACACTCCTTTGTTGTCACTAATGTCCTTGTAACACATTCCTTTAATTTTTCTTGAAGTTGGACCTATGGTGAATCATAAGGCTGGGTTTCTCTGTTTAAGGCTACAAATGAGGTATTGAACCAAGCAGAAAATAGTCAGGACCACATCCATCAAATTTTGAAGGGGGTAACAGGTGCAATTTTTTCCAACAAGGGTGGGGATAAACTAGTCTCTAACTTATCTAAGTTCTTAATAAGTTGCTATTTTATGAAGATATTTAGCCAAAATAGCAACTTGCAATTTGTTCAAAGTTTCTTGCATAGCGTATAATTCTTTGATTTTTGCTTCCATTGAATTCACCTTCTCACATAAATGTTTAAAGTACTTTTTGGTCCTTCGTAATCTTGAGAAAAAGCCTTAAACTAGGATTTTTATTCCATTTGTCATCATGATTTTAGATGAAAATTTTTTTCGAGTGATTGGCAAGAGAGGCTACAGTGGAATTTTCTATGGGGAGAGGAGTTCAAACATCATTTGGTTGGATGGGATAGAGTGTGTTCTCCCTTGACTAGTGGAGGGTTGGGGATTCGGAAACTTACTACTTTTAATCAATCTTTGTTGGATAAGTGGTTATGGTGATTTGGGTTGGTGGGGGACCAATTGTGGAGACAAGTAATTACTGCGAAGTATGGGAAGGAGTGGGGTAGGTGGTATTCAAAACCTGCACAAGGTTCTCTTGGTTGTGGGTTGTGGAAAAGTATTAGAATGCAGGGAGATCTTTTTTTTTACAGTGCTTTTGGTTTGAGGCGGGCTTTGATAGTCAAATCCGATTCTAGTACGATTGTTGGTGTGAGGATCAACCTTCAAAGATGAGGTTTCCAGTGTTATTTTAAACTGCATTGGATAAGGATCCTTCTGTGGAAGCTTTGTTGGAGAGACATGAGGTGGAGGCAGAGGAGTTGGAGTGTTGGGTTCATGAGGACTTCTAATGATAGGGAGATTGATGAGGAATTTGCTAGAATCTTATATTCCCACTAGGGAGGGGGGGAATATTGGATGAAATGGGATCTAAGGAGTAATGGGGATTTCACTTTGAGACCTTTTTATGAGACCTTACAGGGTTCATCTTCAATTTTTTTTCCCTTGGAAAGCCATATGGAGGGTTAAGGCTCCTCATAGAGTTTCTTTTTATGTAAGGACAGCAGCTCGAGGGGAAATTCTTACTTGTGATAACCTTATTAAGAGGAGTTATACAAAGGTGTTGGTTGCATGTGTCAATGCAATGAGGAGGCTGTGGACCACCTTTTGATACGCTGTAGTGTGGCTTTTGACTTATGGTGTTATATTTTTCAGATGTTTGGGATTCAGTGGGTATTAATGGAGGAGGTTCCAATTTATTATGGGGATAGCGGATTGGGGGATCTAATTGTTTGTCAGCTGTTTGGAACCTTGTACCCTTATGTGTTCTATGGACTATCTGGCTGGAAAGAAATCGATGCACTTTTGAAGATGTGGAGTGCACATCAACTCAATTGCTAGCACCTTTCATTAGTTGAGAGGTCCTTTGCTATGGGTCTTACAGATAGTAATTCTGTTCAAAAATTCATAGAGTCAATTCATATGTAAATATTTTTCAATTGCAATTCTTTAGGCTACTTCATGTCTCTCTTCATGAAGTAGTCTCTTTTCAATAAAATTATTCTTCCCTTAAAAAAAAAAAAAGATTATTTCAACAAAGAACTCGTAGGATTTTGGGATTTGATATCAAATTGTCGTATGACAACTTGCCTGCACGTGGTTGTGGTGGGTTTAGGTTTAACAAGATTTGTGGATTTTGGGTTTAGAACCCTTAAGAAGAAAGGTTACGGTTCAGAACAGAAGATATTTAATTTATGGTTGAAAAGGGAAGAAAAATAGAATTGTTTTAAAGAAAAAAAAAAATCTGTGAATTCTGCCGGTGAACAGTGCTTGAACAGTACAAAGGAAAAGAAGAAAAAAAGAATCCTAAGGCCAACGTGCCACAATACTCAAAACACTCAATAATTTTATTAATCAACTCCATCTCCTATTGAGCACAAATATATATATATATATATATATGAGATAGGTTCAAGTTACACCTAGTGTAACTCTACAAGAGTTACAACTTTTTTAAACATAGATTATAAAAAGATCTAATGGTGAGAAATAAACTACTTGACTATGTAATTAATGTTTTAAAATTTAATGGCCACCACATTAATTTATTCTTTACTTTCCAAAATTACTTTATATTCTCTCCCTTCTCACCCAAAAGTCCTTCCCTTGGATATCAAAAAAAAAAAAGGTCCTTCCCTTTCTTTCTCTAAGCTCAACTCCACTGCCAGAGCTCTAATCTCTCCGCCTAATCTATTGACTGCAAGGTTGCTTTTAACTTCCACATATATCTTCTCAGCAAAAGAAAAAAACTTGGACGAATGAGTTTCAAGAATTTCAAAGGTGAAATTGTTCAAGAGCTTTCAAACCTTTTAGAGCTTCTTTTATCTCTATCTACCAGAGAATCTTCATTTTGGAGAATTTCCCCTTACAATCAAGAATTTATAAGTTTTGTGTCTCAAATGTTCGAACACAAAAGAAGAATATTAGAAGGTGAAGCGCAAAACAACTAACTTGGACTCAGAAAATTTATAGTAAAGTTTTCTCACATCCATTGCCATGAACATGGATGATAGAACCAATTTTTTTTCTCCCTCTTCTTTTTTTCACGGGTTTCTTTTAGGAGTGGTTTGCTAGTTTCTTCCACAGCCACAAACCATTTAGGACAATTTAACTAGCAAACGTGACAACAAATCTTTTCCTTGCCATAAATCCAGATAGTTAGTAATTTTATGGCCCACGCAACCTACCAGGGCCAGGGACGGTGGATAGAGAAGAGGTGAGTTTAGAGAGAGAAAAAAAAGGTAGGACTTTTGGGTGAGAATGTATAGAATTTTGGAAAGTAAAGAATAAATTAATGTGGTGGGCATTAAATTTTGGAATATTAATTATATAATCAAGTGGTTTCTTTCTCATTGTTATATCTTTTTACAATCTAAGGTTAAAAAAATGTGTGACTCTTATGAAGTTACACCAGGTGTAACTTGAACCTATCTATATATATATATATATATATATATATGTGTGAAGAATCTTCCTTGTCCAAATGGAATTAAGACTCTTAGGGCCCGTTTGGATGGAGGGGGAGTAGAGTGGAGTTGGCTGAAAATAGACTAATTTTGAGCCAAGTCTACTCTACTCTACTCTACTCTACTCCCCCTCCCTCTCCCTCAATCCAAACGGACCATTAATTTGACTAGTAAACTAAAAACCTAATAAAATATTAACTCAACTTTAGAACCAAAATACCCTTAATACGCAAAAATCACAAAATATATAAATTTTTCCTTGAGTACAAAATTGACCATAACAAATAAAATAAATAAAAAAACTGTTTTAACCCTTATGACTTATACCAAACCTTTAAAACCACACGACTTTTACTTCAATTGGACTTCACACGTGGACCCTATAAAATAAGAACAAGTTTAGTAGTTTTTCTATCATAAGTTGATTAAGGTCAAACCATGAGATTGTTGTGTTAAAGCACTGTCAATTTCATAGCATTATAGCAATATGGGTTCGTTCTTTCAATACTTCCCAAATGTTTCATGAATGATATTTCATTTAATAAATACAACTTTTACTTGTCCATGTTGCCCATGATTCTACTAATTGACTCATACCTACCAAAACAAAATAACTAATATGGTTGAAACTTAAAACAAAACCAAACAGTTTTACAGATTTTGTTTTTACTTTGATTCAAACCTACTTTTGGATAGAACAGGTGTGAGCAACAGAGAACAGTATCAAGTGCCATGTCATATGACAGCTTCCCTTTGCTTGAATAGCATGAAAGCTGCACCTTCCACTAACAGCCCAAGAAAATTGAAGCATTTTTGCCAGCATTTTCTTAGAAAATTGTTTCCTAGGAATTTCAAGGGCAGCTAAGCTTCCACTGAGGGGAAGAAAGAAGTTTCTATTCTACCCATGGCATCTATAGGTGAAAGTCAGGGTTAGAATCAATGCAATTAAAATACAAATGTTCAAGAATTTTAGATCTAAGGAAAACAAAACTATGGAAACTCCAACTTATGTAGTTTGAGATGAGGGAATGTGTGGATTCCAGTTAGTTCAACGGGCAAAATATATTGTCGTCGAACAAGAGACATAATAAAGAGGAATTATCGTTCCCATCAAAAAAAAAAAAAAAAAAAGAGGAATTATCGACATCATAACTTCAAGAAAAAAAAATAGCATGTTAAAGTACGAAACCCCAGACTACTATTATCTACATTAAAATAACATCTTTCTAGTTCTCACATGAGCACAAGTGGACTTGTAATTTATCAGAAAATAAAATTCAAAGCTCAAAACCGCAAGTATACTTATTTTATCATAACTATATGTGAATAAATTGCTCACCCTAAGCGCATTCTTGACTTGAGAAGACTCCGGAATCAGCCTGAAAGCCACCCCATCAAGCTTCAACTGAAAAACCTGTAAAAAAAAAAAAAAAAAAAAAAAAAAAGAAGAGAACTCATTAAGACTCCACCAAATATTTTATCCACTTGGGTTCGTACACAAAATAAGTCTAGAGGCACAAAAAAAAATGCGGTTGTTATTGGTAGTTAAAACCTTATTGAGAGCAACAGCAACCACTTTGGAGCCAGTTTGCATATTGGGATCCAAGCTCTTAATCTGCTCAAGAAGCGCCTCAGCGTCCTCTTTCTTGAAACAAAACAGCCCCAGAGATTTCTTGTCCTTGGTCGAGACACCCGAAACCAACACGAATTCTTCAGAGGCATTGCTCAGCGCGTACACAGGCACGCCCGCCAGCCGCTCTTCAATGGCCTCAGTCGACAGGCCGCCGACACTACCAGATTGGCGAACAGCCGTGAACTGGGAATTGTTGGGTTTGGCAATTCGAGCCCAAACGGGGATTTTGTTAGAAGAAGAAGAAGAAGAAGAAGGGTCAAGAGTGTGTATTGCGTGGTTTTGGAGGTTGGAGAGAGCGGATTGGAAGTGGGTTTTGAGGGAAGAGGGGTTTGGGAGGTGTTGGAGGAGATTGGAGCAATGGTTTTGGAGGTTGCAGAAGGCTTCTTGGAGCTGGGGATTGAGTTGAGGGGGTTGTTTGAGTGATGGGAAATTTTTTGGTGTGTTGGAGTTGTGGGACTTCATTTTCTCGGAAACGAAAGGGCTCAGTTGGAGCGATGATGATGATGAAGGAGGGAAGGGGTTTTCAATTTCAAGTGAGGGACGGCAGGGTTTTTGGCTTGGGTAGAAAAGGATAATTTACCATTTTAGTCTATGTTTACTGGACATGGCAATACATGTCAGAATATTTTGACCCGATCTGAAAAATATTTCATCCGAACCTAATTTTTTTGACCCAAAGTAAAAATGATTTGATCCAAAGTAAAAATGGTTTGACCTGTGACCCGACTTGATTTTTTGCTGGTCAACCCGACCCGTTAAAAAAAATTCGCTAAAAAAAATATTTAAAATACTTCATGATACTAAGTACATAAAGCACAAAGTATCAAAACTAATAGTCAATATATTATAGATATAAAATTATAAACAATTCAAGACATAACATGAGAGAATGACTTCTATCTTTCTTTTTCTTTTTTTTCTTTTTTTTTTTTTTTTTTTTGCTGAAGACTATTTCATCAAGAGCTCACAAATCACGGACATGAGTGACATGAGAGACAAGACAACACAAGGCTCACGGCTGTCAAGACAACCGTTAAAAAAAAAATCTCATTCAATAGAATCAATACTAGCTGTAGACTGTGATAAGTTTTGTCCAGGGTCAAAAAATGGTAATAAATTACAGGGATTAGCTCCTTCCTTTTGAGCAGATGCTTTAAATGTTTTGTTGACTTGGCTTAGGTGGGTGCATGATATTCATGCACTATGCCAAGCTTTTATAGTATAGACAATTAGCTAACTTTAGATTTTTTTTTTTTTTTTCTAAAATAAAAAAAGAAAGCTAACTTTGGATTTACTTCGGTATAATAATTGCAAGCATAATTGTCAAAATGTGAATTATGTTATGAATTGGTTTTTTATTTTTTTGTATCGTATATAATAAGAATCACAAACTCTTAATAAAAACTAGCATCATCATACACGCTCCGCACGTGCAATGAGCCTTTTTTTTTTTTTTTTTTTGAGTTTAAAGTAATTTTTCAATTTGAACTTATCTATTGTTAGTGAATTTACACATGAAGAAATTTTTAAGAAACTAAAATTTAGAATTTGAAATGGAGTAAATTGCTGATTTAGTGTTTGCTACTTTTTAGGAAAAAATGCATCAAACGTATGTGAGATATATTTATAGAGAGTGTGCTAATTTTTAGGAAAAAAAAAAGTTTCTCTAGTAGTTTTTTTTTGTTTTTGAATTTTGTTGAATTACAATTTTAACCCCATTTTTTATTTTTTAGGAATAAGAATTATCTAATTAGATTAGGGGTATTTTTGACATTTTTTTAAGCCATAACTAACTTTTTAAATCGTCTTAATATATAGAGATTATAAAATATATATATATATATAGGTATACATATTCAAAGGGTATATTCATTATAAATTTTGAATATATTCAACTAATGACTAATTTATTCATCACTTATATAATAATATTTAACTAGCTAACTAAATAAATTATAGCATGTGTTTATAAGTTATAACATACACATTCAAATTGACTAAACTTAGTGGTTAGCTCAATTGGTAAAATCTATGATGATTGAATAAGTGATTTGGGTTTCTTAGAAGCCAATGAATAGTGGCCATTACGAATTACAAAGAATTTCTCCGTTTGTCCATAAAAAAATCTGCCTTCACCTGCACACCAGGCTACAAAAAACTTTGTTCCTTTTTTTTAATCTGTGCTCCTCCTTTACTCACAATCTATCACCCCCAAAAGATCCAAATCTTAATAATAAAATAAAAGAATTTCATGCTTCAAAAAACCATAAAAACATCCAAAAGAAAGAATATTAACAAGTTATTACTTTTGAAGATGTAAACTTGTAATTATATGCATTTTGACTAGGGGTGTGCGCGGTTCGGTTAGCTCAGTTTTTTTCCAAAATTGTTACCGAACCGATAGAGATCGGTTTTATAATAATTAAAACCGATGCATACCGATTAGGGTCAGTTTTCCAACCTATAGCGGTGCGGTTTGATCGGCTCAGTTTAATCGGTTTGGTCGGTTTGATTTGAAACATTAACAATATATATATTTTTTTTTTTATAAAAAAAATCTGTTCAACCTATAAAAAAATCTGTTCAACAAAACTTTATAAAAAAATCTGTTCACCCAAACAGTAATGATCCAAAACAAATTACACAAAAAACATAAAAAACAGAGGAAGTAAAAGTGTTAGTATAAACATAAAAAAATATAAAAATAAATAAATAAATAAAAAAACATAGCATTTATGCTCATACACATTACACAGTTCCGACAGTGTTAGTATAAACCAAATACAAATAGCCAATAGGTGACAGTGTTAGTATAAAATATAAACCAACTTAGTATAAAACTGTTGGTCCATTTTTTTTGTTAAAACTTAAAACAACTCTTCCTTAGCATTGTCCCCTATCATTTCCTCTCCCTTGTTTTTGTTTTGTTTTCTTTTTTGTTTAACTTTGGCTAATTTGAAATCTACCAACAAACATGACTGGCAGTGGCACCCATGGCCATGGACCTAAAAACCAACTCAAACAGATGGTTTGCCGCAGGGTGAGAGAAGAGTTCATTGAAAAGTGAAAACAGAGGAGCTTAGTGGCTTACCGTTACCCGTGGTTTGCCTCGGTGAGCACCTACTGGGCGCTGGCTGCTGCAGAGGCGAGAGCGAGAGAGAGTTAAGGGACTTTGACTCAGAAAGAAAGAATTTATACTGAGGGAAAATCTAGAAACCTAGCAAAATACGACACCGTTTGTTTGTTTGTTTTTTTTTTTTTTAACACTCAATAGATTCGACGACGTTTTGTTAAAAAAAATTGATATACAAACTCCGTGAAACGGCGTCGTACCAAACGTCCAAACCTCTGAAATTGAAAGTTACATTACATCGCATCGTATCGGTTCGGTTCGGGCAGGGACTCGATTTCGGGCTTCTAATCCGATGACTGCACCGCACCGGCATCGGAAAGCCATTCGCGCTCTGATCGCCGGCATCAGCTCCGTCGGTCGGTGGCAACGGCGGTGCGGGACAATCGGCACCGGTCGGTTTCCTCAGTGACGGTAAGCTTTTGCACACCCCTAATTTTGACAGTGAACTATTAACATTGAAAACTTTTTCCATCATGAATTTATGACTATAAATAATTTTTGTCATGCTCAAAACTGTCAGAATTGAAAAGATATTAATAAGTGGCATTAAGTGCAATTCATTTGCTTAATTGATTTTATTCATTCTTTCTAAACAGGTTGTCATTGATTTTTTTTTTGTAATTAAAAAAAAAAAAAAAAAAACTTGTTTGAAAAATATGGGTCAACCCGGCCCGACCCGCAACCCGATTGACCTGTTTAAAAATGACCCGTTTTGACTTGCGACCCGTTTGACCCGTCGACCCGATTGACCCGACCTGAACCCGACCCGACGCACCCGTTTTGCCACGTCTAATCTTTACACTCTTACGTGAATTTGGTCCCTACCTAACCTTTTTACTTTTTAATATTATTGTGTCAAATAATCTCTATCTTTAAGAAAATGGTGACATAGAGTGCGTTTGGGAAGCGCATCCCATGTCTGCGTTTTCACGTTTTTCCTTTTTTTTTTTTTTTTTTTGCTGTGATTTTTTACTTTTCTTCAGTGCACAATGCACACCAGTGGGTCCCGTGCACTGTTCACGAGACCCATAAACTTCACTTTTCAGCAACTTTTTCATTAAAAATGGGTCCCATGACACTATTCACACATTTAAAAATTATTTTGCTACAGTATTTTCAATTTTCTGTTTTCAGTTTTTAGCAAAATAAGCTAATAATAGCTTAACTTCTTAAAAAAAAAATTTCCCGTGTTTTTTGTCTATATTATCTTTAAAAAAAATTAAAATTTTTTTTGCGACCTAGAATGGCACATCGACTGCCATGTGCCTAAACTAAAAAAAAAAAAAACATTCATGCCTACACGGCATCTTCAATCTCATTTTCCTCTTTTCACTTTCTAATAAAGGAATGGAATTAAATTGAATTAAATAATATTTTTTTGATGTATTACATTCCCAATTCCATTATTTTCTACTACTCTTATTTTCTTGCTTTTAGAAGACATTGCATCTTGTGACGACACTCGAAAACATACAACATTAATTTCTGATGACCTCATTTGATCAACTTCTTCGACTTCAAAGTTCTCCAAAGAAACTAGATTTTTGGATACCATCATATCATTCTAATCAACAATGGTCAATGTAGCATACCTGGCATGTTTCTCCTTTGCAGTTTCAGCATGATCACTTTTTGCTCTATCTTTAGCCTAAAGTTGTGTCATCTTAGGGTAATTAGGTATAGGTGTTGTCATTCACTTCTTGCCCGCAAGTTTTGACTAATACAAACCAAGAAAAATGATAATACAACAAATATATAATTATGTAATACAAAATTAAACTCACAAAAAATTGGTAATTTACCACTATGAGTGGTTCCCAAACTTCTAGTTCAGCTGTCCATATGTGTAAAGAATCATTCCACCCAAAACCACTCAATCCTTTTTTAAATATGTCATGGCATTCATGAAAAAATAAATTCAGTGTTTTTTGTTGATTTTTCACCTTATTCTTGTTAATTTCCATGTGAAATTTGTCAATCAACTCTTTCACTATGTCCACCCTCAAAAAAAAAAAAAAAAAAAAAAAAAACTCTTTCACTATGTCATCATATGCCTTAGAGTTAAAAGTTAAAAGTTCCATTAACTCTTCCACCTAAATTTACTTGATGTAAAAAAGCATCCACCAAAGCATCGACCATAACACTAGTCCATTGTACTTCTTTGCTTGGATCTCCATCATTCCTCTTTGATATCTTGCCCATGCTATAACTTTTTTTTTTTTTTGAAAGCAAGGCATTCATTCATTCAATAATATGTAAAGAATCTTGGTACAAAGCCTCCACCGCAGGTGGTGGTGAATCCTCTACCCAATAGACTACATCAGTAATATTTTTTGCATACTTAGCTAAAGAATGTGCCACCATATTCCCTCATTTCTTAATACAACTTATTGAAACATGCTGCATTCCATTCAAGTAAGCACAAATATCCTCATATATATGTCCAAGTAAGGAATTATGGCAAGACAAACCCGAGATAGCTCTCATCACTGTGTTGTTATTGCCTTCACTGTGTTGTTATCGCCTTCACTATTTCTCACATAGGGCCCCTTAGCCGACATCCCAGCAATTACTTCCCCCTATGCATTTCAGATTATTGCTCCAATCCCTGAACTCTGCTGCTCCGTGAACACAGCTGCATCAAAATTCAACTTAAACATATTCTAAGGTGGAGGCTTCCAATGTTGTCCGCTTGGTGTTGTGTTTGAAACAACCAGCTACTCCTGCGCCTTTCTGTACTCTTTCAGGTAATCTGCTGCTCATTTGTTCAACCAGCATGGATCCTTCATCTGTCCACCATGCACCATCGTGTTCCTCTGGTTCCACACAATCCAAGCTTGAACTATAAAAAGCTCCATCCCAGCTGCATCCAATCTGTTCATCAATGCCTCAAATAACTGCATAAAATCATGAGAGTTAGTGGTACATTTCTGCATCATGGTGGAACTACCAACCCACACATCTTGGGCCGCTGGACATTCCCAAATAGCATGAATCACGGTTTCTGGAACTCTTTAACAACAAAGGCATAAATTCTCCCTGATGATATTTCTTTTGGCCAAATTTACTCGGGTTGGCAGTATCTCATGACAAGCTCTCCAAGCAAAGACCTTCATTTTGTTAGGCACCCTAGCTCTCCACAACTTCTTCCATATTTGCTGCCCAAAACCTATCGAACTTTCAATCCACTCCCTAAGCACTTTTCTAGCCAAATGATAGCCAGATCTGACTGTGTAGACTCCCTCTTTATTATGCAGCCACACCACAACATCAGTCGCACACACGTGGCTTATGGGAATTTTACATATAACCTCTGCATCCTCTCTATTAAATGTTTCCATGATGATATCTCGCCTCCACCCATGTAATTCCGAATCAATAAGATCTGAAACCCTTCAATCCTCCTCAACCTCATGAACCGGATGCAGCACCTTGTTTGATGGATAATTAGGAATCCATTTATCCAACAAAACTTTTATAGATTCACCATTTCCCACACGCCAACAAGATCCGCTTCTCAAAATTGGCATGGCAAACATAATACTTCTCCATACATATGAACTATTGGGAGACACAACAGCATCCAAGAAGTGGCATCTTGGAAAGTATCTAGCTTTAAAACATTTAAAGAAAAGAGAATTTTGATCATGCATTAATCTCCAACCTTGTTTAGCTAGCATAGCATGATTAAACAACCTCAAATCCCGAAATTCCATCCCTCCATCAACCTTTGGTTGAGTTAGGCTACCCCAATTCTTCTAATGAATCTTTCTTTCATTTCCCACTTGTCCCCACCAAAATTTAGCACACAAAGCATTCAGTTCCTTACACAATTTAACCGGCAACTGGAAAACCCCCATAGTATATGTAGGAATTGCTTGTATAACTGCCTTTATTAATACTTCCTTGCCTGCTCTTGATAACATCATGCCCTTCCACCCTTGTAATTTTTTCCAAACTCTATCCTTAAGATAGGAAAAAGTTTGATACTTTGCCCTTCCCACCAGAGTAAGCAGCCCTAAATACGATTCAAATCTGTCCATCACCTTCACCCATAACATTGACACAATCTCTACTTTTTGCCCTTCTTGAGTGTTACTGCTGAAATAGACCAAAGATTTCTCCATATTAATGCATTGGCCAGAGGCATTAGCATAGGTCTGTAAAACTTCATTAATCACCCCAACCTCTCCACTAGTGGCTCTACAAAAAATTATTGAATCATCAGCAAATATTAGATTTGATATTCTAGGCGCCCTTCGACATATAGAAGCTCCCTTGATACGACCATCCAACTTTGCTTTCTCTAATAATGAAGTGAATCCTTCTGCACATAATAAGAACAAATATGGAGAAAGGGCATCCCCTTGCCAGATTCCTCTAGATGGCCGGATATTGCCATATTCTTTTCCATTAATGAGAATGGAAAATGAAGGAATGGTTACACACCCCATCACCCACTGAATCCATTTGTCTGGAAAGCCCAATTTAATCATTATACTTTGCAAAAAATTCCACTCAACACGATCATATGCTTTAGTGATATCAAGCTTCAATGCCAATGATCCTTTTTTTCATTTTTTCCGAGAATGCATAGAATGTAAAACTTCATAAGCCACCAGCACATTGTTAGTAATAAGCCTCCCTAGCACAAAAGCACTCTGTGTAGAAGATATAACAAATGGCAGAATCTATTTCAACCTGTTAGCCAGCACTTTGGAAATAATTTTATAAATTACATTGCATAAACTAATTGGCCTAAAATCAAACATTCTCTCAGGAGATTTAATTTTAGGTATCAGTATAATATTAATGTGGTTTATATCAGGCCCCATAACACCATAATGTAAATATTCTAACACTGCATTAACTACATTATCACCCACTATACGCCAAAACTTTTGGTAGAAAAGAGCATTCATACCATCAGGTCCAGGCGCCTTTGTTGGTCCCATTTGGAACACCGCTATCTTGATTTCATCAGCAGTAAAATCACTGGACAATATCTGTTGCATATCTAGGGTCACCTTATGCTCCACTGTGCTAAGACAATCATCAACCTGAGTACAAGTACCTGCATGAAACAAGTTCTCAAAATAAATTATTGCCACTTGAGAAATATCTTCCACCTCCTCCACCCAATCACCATCAAAATTTTTTACACCCTGTATATAATTTCTCCTCCTCCGTTGTGATGCTTTAGAGTGAAAAAATTTTGTATTCTTGTCTCCATGCTTAAGCCAAGAAATTCTAGATCTCTATGCCCAAAAAATGTCCTATTTCAGCAATAAATCATCCAACTCCTTGCTCATCTCCAAAAATTCTGCCTTTGAAGCCTCCGTGGTCACCTCCATGTTGAAATTTTTCAATCATTTTCGGAGCTGTTTGATATCTTCACTATTCGGTCTAGCCTTAGAAAATCCCCAAGCTCGTAATTGGTCACCACAACTCTGAATTTTCTGCTTAATACATGCCAACCCGTGCCCTCCATTATACTCCACAGTCCATGCTTCTTTGACAATAGCCTCACATTCCTCCCAAAGCAGCCATGATTCCTCAAACTTAAATCCTCTCCTTCCATGTCTGCTACGCTTCTCGAATTTTTGTGTGTGAAGAACAATTGGCAAGTGGTCCGATGCATGAGGAGCCAAATGCACCATTGAACTCAGCTGGAACTTTTCTCTCCAGTCCCTCATTGCAACAGCTCTGTCTAACCGGATTCTTATGTTTGCCTCTCCTGGCCGTTTACTATTCCAAGTATAAAGGTATCTCTTAAAACCCAAATCCTCCAAGTGACACTCCTCCATTGCAGCCCAGAAATCCTTAACTTGGCTTGCTTGGGCTGGCCGTTTGCTGAGCTTCTCAGAGGACTAGAGAAAAGCATTAAAATCTCCTATACATAGCCAAAGACCGTCCACAAAAGACTTAAGATGGTTTAGTAACTCCCAAGACTTATGTTTTTGCTGTGCTTCCGGCCATCCATAAAAGCATGTCTACCACCACTCAAAACAATCTTCCTCCTTCACTTTTGTTAGCAAATGATTATCAGTGAAATTGATCAAATCCATCCTAATATCATCCTTCCACAGTAAAGCCAATCCTCCACCCGAATCAGGTTTCTTGACAATGATTCTATTTGGGTAAGGCAATTCACCATACAAATTTTCAAAACCATCCTTATCTAGCCGTGTCTTCATAAGAAAACACACATTAAGAGCTTGTTCCCTCACAATCTTGCGAAGGCTACGACCTATCCAAAGGTTCTCAAGCCCTTGGCAGTTCCAACTTAAGATCCTCATTGCTCCCGGCAAGGGTGGATCTCCACCCTCACCGATATATCATCAAAATCAATATCATGTTGTTCCTCTTTTCCACGCTTCACCACCCTTGTTTCTGAATCTGCCTCTGTCCCCTCTCCTGCATCAAGCTTTGAATTTCTTTTCCCAAGTGTAGGCAACTTAAAGGCCTTAAAAATCTCACCAAGCCTAAAATCCATTCGGTTTATTCTAGTCCAAGTGGATTTGGGCTTTGTGAGTCTAAAACCATGCAAACCCGAATCTTGGTCCACAGTACCAGTTTCTAGACCGAAATTTTCTCCATACAGCTTGTCATGCAGCCCCTCATCCCCTTCTGTTTGTAGTCCAGCTGTCTTCATAGCACTAACTTCCCTTTGCACCGAATTGGACTCCTGGAATTTCTACCCCGATGGCGCGCTCTCATATTTTCCCTCATCCACATGTCTATCACTTGCACTGTCAGCATTATCAAGCTGCTGAAATTTAGGCTGAAATCGTAGATTCTCGGATTCTCCCTCATCCATCGCACAAGGGTTTCCAACCTTCATTCCTTCCGCCGCCGTTTCACCATGCATCTTTCCACCCAGACTGGTCCCATCGTGTTGCACATCCCCTGAATTTTGATCCCATTCAGCACTTGGACCTGTGTTTTTATTTGGTGAAAAGCGTGGTCGACCCCCCATTGCACGTAGAAAATCCCCATACTGATAGTCTATCTCTCCACCATTCTTAACCGCTGCAAAGTGTGAGACACAGTGCTTGACATCATGACCGAGCATGCCACAGTAATGGCAAAACATGGATAATCTTTCATACTTAAATTTAACCCAGGTACAAACTCCATCTGAACCAGCAATAAAAGCACCCCTTCGAAACGGTTTCGCTATCGGCAATGCAACTCTGACTCGCATAAAAAAATTAAAATCATCCTGACGCTGCTTCCTTTCTACCTCTTCCACCAATCCAACCCGACTCCCAACTTCCTTTGCCACTTGAGGAGAGATCATGTCAAGCGGTGCACCCTAAATTTGAACCCAAAGAGAAGCATATCCAAATTTAAGGTTCCCCACCGTCATCCCTCTCTTCCACCGTTGGAGTAAAAGAAGCTGATTATCAAACGACCAAGGACCCCCACTGAGAACTTTAGACATATCAAACTCCGATTGGAACTTGAATTGGAATAGATTCGGCCCTACCTCAGTTATGTGCATCCTGTCCTCCAAACCCCATGCTCTTTTCAGAGTGATCTTAGCTGCTCTTTTATTGAATGGTTTGCATGTAAGGAATTTCCCAAGAAGACTCAAACTACAGCTTTCTATGGCCTCCAATCGTCCTTCATCAAAGATAGGAATAATTTCCTCCTCCTCAGAAGTTAACTTCATATTCCCCAAGCCATCAATAACCTCTTCCACCATGTTCACGTACAAACCAGGAAAAGAAAAGAAAAAGAATACCCTTAGACCAAGGTCAAGGGAGAGAAAACCTCGCGCCTCACGAGAGAGAGAACTCCCACGGCAGGGAGAAAAAAATTATCACATTCACAATATTTTATTTTAATATAATACAATTTACATTGCCCATGCTATAACTAATAGGACAAAAAAACACACATATATAATAGTGTAGATACTAATATTAATTATTGAAAGATAGAGAGCAATATCAAACTATAAAGAGAAATTTGCATAACATTTGTGTTTAAGTGATTGAAACATGACATCATAGTCTTAAACAACATGACAATAATAAACCCAAAAGCTATCACATTTGGACATAGTTTTGCCACATGGCTAATGCTATAAACTCTCTTATGATATCTCCTTGCCTAGCAGCATAATCTCTTTTTCTTGGAGTAGGGGTCACACGTTCATAATGAAAATGTAAAATCTCTTCATCGACTTCAGCAATAAATCTTTCATCAGGATTAACACCCATTTAATAATTATGAAGTATACAACACACTAAAACGATTTCAATTTGTGTGTTAACTAAATAAGTGGGCCTTGTAGTACTTGCTATGATAGGAAATCTTTTCAATACACCAAATGCTCTTTCAATAGCATTGCATAATGATGCATGTCGCAAATTAAACAATTTTTTTAGCATTTTCAAGGGGACAAGTAGAGTATTCTTTTAAATGATAACGCACTCCCCTATAAGGTGCAATCAGACAACTTCTATTTATGTATCATGAAGATAATATCTACCTAATAAACAATAACAAATATTAATTATATACTATAAATTTTTAAATTATATAAAATACATCCTAATATATATTTGAATTAAAGTTACCTTGTGAGATTTTCAAGTTATCGTTCCTAGTTAAAGCATTCTTTATTATTCTCAAATCAAAAAGCAGCTTCTTCCCAACCTGGTAATATGTAGGTGAAAATTTCAAATCAAACGAGCATGTAGCCACTGCATTTTGTGTCGGGTAACCTTTCCTACCCTGATACCTTGTTGCATCCTCGTTAGACACTGGGGTTCCATCAGATTGTCAAAGGAATTGATCTTCTAACATAATTATTGATATTAACACACTATAAAAATGGCGACTAATGATCTCACCGAAACGATGAAAAAAGAAGAAAATTGTACAGCTCTTCACTTTATGTGATAGATCGTGAAGAAATTTGGTAACTTGCTCTTCAACTTTGGCACGTTATGTGTCTTGAAGATCACAATCTCTTCATAAAATGTCACACAAACCTTGAAAAGCTTGTGCACTCATGCGTAGTACATCATAGCATTTTTCACTAATTCGAAGTCGATCCATATATCGTCACATACTATTTTTCTTTCTATGGTTGATTGTGTAGGAATGTGGTGAACACTTCTTCTTGGTTGTTGCCTTCAATAGATAATGTAGAACAAATAATAATATGTAACATGTGTTAAGTTCTAAGGAATTAGGAATTAATGTATTAGAACTTCATTTTGTAATGTTGGCAAACCATGATCAAAACGTTTTAGTCTTGTTTTAGACTCGCTCAAAGTATGTTTATGTGTAAAGTTGGAATCGAGTGTTCTGCAGGATTTACTGTGTAATTCTGCCTGGCTCGATCGATCGAGAATTAGACTCGACGATCGAAGCTCGTGCAGATTGTTTTTCTGCAGAATTTTCCAACTCAGCCCAAGCCCATATGACGTGTAGGGTTAAGTATTTTACTCCTAGTATATAAAGGAAATCCTAAGCACGTTTTTATAAGGCTTTTTAGAGAGAAAAGAGTGTGCCTCTTTTTGTATCTAGGGTTTTGTACCCAAAAGCTCTCTAAGGTCTTTGTTGCTCTTTATGTTGTGTGTGTGAATTTTCTGTGAGATCTAGAGGTGTTTGCCTTCACATACACTTAGGGTTTCCAATCTCAAGATTGATGTCGAGAGCTTGGTGATGAATTCAGTTGCAGATTCAAGAGCTTAAAGATATACAAGCGGGAGTACTTGTGATTGCTGGGAATTCAAGAAAGAAGTAGTCCGTGGACTCGGAGTTGTCACGTGGTCGTGGTAGTAAATTTCCTACTCGAGGTAGCAATAGGATGTTAGTGGTCTAAGTCGCTATTGTGTAAACTTCAATTCTTTCATAGTGGATTCGTTTTACCTTGAGAATAGCTAGGTTAAATCCTCCCCAAGTTTTTTACCGGTTTGGTTTTCCTGTGTTATCATATTGTTGTGTTATTTATTTTCCGCACTTTACAATGATATGATTTATATGTGTTAACCTAGAACTGCATAATTTATCTAAGTTAATCACTTGGCTAAATAACTAGGTTAATCTAGTTGTGTTTTAAGGGGTCTAAAAACGTACAAGTGGTATCAGAGCGGGTAGCTCTTATGTTAGATCTTTTAATCTAAGAGTTGATCCTTGATCCCTATTATCATGGATAATTTTAAGTGTCTTACTGTTTTTTATTGTGATGATTTGAATAAAAAGGACATTGTTGTTTCTGTTGATCTTATTGATGCCTGTGAAACTCTTCATAAGAAATCGTTGAAAATTGCTAAGAATTTCAAGGAAGAGTTAAAATTGGCTAATCTTGAAAAAGAGGAATTACTTGTTAGATTAAATGAATCTAATAAAAAGAATAAATTTTTGAGAAATCAAATTTCCTCTCAAGATGAGAAGATGAAAAGCTTGGAACAAGAGTTAGTTAAATCTAAAGTTAAAATTGAAAACTTGATTAGTACCAAGCCTACTATTGATAACAGAAGTGTTTCTGTTTCTCTTAAGCCTAAAACTGAGAAAGTTTATATCCCTCCTTTCAAGAGGAATAATAAAGAAAACGCTTATTTTGCTAGGTTAGAAAAAGGTAAAAGTTTTGATGTAGACGCTGAAGTTTCTAAACTTATGTCTAAACCTACTGTTAGAGAGCATAATAAATATGTTTTTGTGCCTACTTGTCACCTTTGTGGTGTTGTTGGTCATATTAGACTAAATTGTTCTTTGTTGAGGCAAAAACCAAAATCTGAGACTAGATTTGTTGTTAGGAATACTGATGTTCTTGAATTTGTTCTTGTTTGTCACTTTTGTGGTGTCTCCGGTCACATTCGTCCTAATTGTCATAAATTGAAATTTAAAAATTCTGTATTTCAATCTAGGATATGTGATGATATTTCTCCTGCCATAAGTCCATATAAATTGTTTTATATTCTTTTGAAAAATTTAAGCTTGTTGGCTTATGAAAGGAATTTGCAGGATTTCAGTCTTTTTCAAAAGATTAGTATAATCCCTCAAATACACTCTGCTTCTCATGAATTTTCACCTACAAAGCCGAAGACTCGTGCTATATGGGTGAGAAAAGATTCTCTAAGGTAAGTGTTGCTGACTTGTCCCTGATTTAATTCTTTCAATTGTTTGTGGACATGTTTTGTTTCTGTTTTTGGTTGTCTTGTTTTATTTGTTTTGAGGATTACATGAGTTATGATATCTCTCTCTTGATTTAGAACATACTTGACATTGTGGAGAAATTTGAATAGTATGTGTTATATAAGTGCTAAGCTATTTTTGATTTTGTGTGAGTATGTATTAGTTTGTACATGTACTCATGAGTTAATTAAGAAATTGATATTTCTTGTTTGTGTACTCTCTATAGCTTAGTTAAGCACTATCATGCATAGCTTTGCATTGTTCATTTAGCATAATGTGTGCTTTTTGTTTTTGGTTATAAAATTTTTTTAACCAAAAAGATTTATGTGTTTTGTATATCTTGGATTTGTAATCAAGGTTGGCCATATTATCTTTACATAACATGTTTATGTACCTTGTTTAGCTTGGATGAGCTTATTTTATTGCACTTTACTAGTTTGAGCTTTGTAGTGCATGTTGTGTGGGAGATATTTATAGTTTTTGATCACTTGTTCTTGATCTTAAAGTCACATGCATTTGATTGTTGGATTTGAACTTATTGAGAAAGGCATAAATAACCATCTCACCACTGTTTACTAGCCAATCATGAACACCTTAGTGCATATCATAAGATTTTGTGCTTGAGAAAGTGTAACACATGCACAAAAAGAACATAAGGTGTAGCCTCGGTTTAAATACTAAAATTGGGGTGTACATTATCTTGGCTATTTTAATAAGTTTCAAATCAAATAAAATTGGTATGTACATTATGAGGCAAATCAAGAAACTTACATGATTACAAGATTTTATTCTAGGAGATGTGAAAGTTATATGATGTAACTCCTTAGGTGATAGTCTCTTTCAAATTTATGTGATGAATTTTGTAGAAATTGTGATTGATCACTATTTACTTATCACCTCACATGTATCTCAATCTTTTGCTAGTTGCACACACTACACAAGTTACTCTTTGCTAAACTTGGTACATTATATTGTGTGTGATCTTGTTGTGACCATCCAAGATTACATGTTTCTTGATTTTGATGCATAATGTGTTTAATGTTTGAGTTTTGGAGACAAATTGGTTGAAAAACTTGTTTTTGGAAGATCTGGGTTAAGTTCAAGTGTTTTTGAAAAACTTTTAATCTCATACTCATGCATTTCATTCATGAAATACCATGTTTTTCAAAATTTTTTATTTTTCCAGATTTTCGATCAATTGAATCTGTCTCTCGACCGATCGAAACTGTAAAATTTTCAATTTCTAAGTTTTTGACCAAATTTTGTTTCCTGCATCATTTATGTTTAGAATTCACATGCATTGCATTGTTTTTTTTGGTATCCATATTGCAATTTTGCAGTCATATTTCTCATTGTTTTCATACATAATATGCATACACTTTGCTAAATTGGGTACTCAACTTGATCTAAAAATTGATTGATTGATTTTTGAGTTCTGTACATTTTAGTATATGCTATTTTTTTATGTGTAAACTGCAGAAAATATTTTTCTTAAGAGATATGATGGATAATCAATGTGCAAATATTTTCTCTACTCATGCAACTGTTTATGAGTCACATAGTGTCAAGTTTGCATTTATTGAAAGAAAGAATATTTTTCTTCATGTGTATTCTCAACTTAGTTTTTAAGTTTGTTTTGTGTGTCTTTTTTTTCCCTACCTCCTACATTTTCCCCAAAACTGTTTTTCCCAGAACTTGTTTTGTTGTTCATAGGGGGAGTTGTCTTTATTTTCTATAGAATTAAATTGTTTTGTGTTCCCTTAATTCTCTATTTTCTCTTGACTCCTGTTGCGTATGTTTTCTGTTTACTCTTTGTTTGAGTTGTCTTTGTCAATACGTGACAAAAATGGGTAGAAATAGATGAAATGTGAGAATCCTATTTGTTTTGTTTAGGGGGAGTTGAAATTGTTTTTGAAAGGGGGAGAATATAAATTTTTTTTGATGTATCTAACTTAGGGGGAGAGTTAGAATTTAATTTTGGTTTACTTGTATTTTCCACACATGAGTTTATACGTTTGTTGAGTGTTTCAGGAATATACAGGTTGATTCAGTCGTGCTGTTATCTACACTTGCAACTGATAGATAGTAGTTAAGTTGAATTTGTTGTGTTGGGCAATGTAATTGTAATGGACTGTTTTTTGTAAACTTTGAGCACTTTGTTTAGTTTGTGTTTTGTCACGGATTGCCAAAGGGGGAGTTTGTTAGGTTCTAAGGAATTAGGAACTAATGTATTAGAACTTTATTTTGTAATGTTGGCAAACCATGATCAAAACGTTTTAGTCTTGTTTTAGACTCGCTCAAAGTATGTTTATGTGTAAAGTTGGAATCGAGTGTTCTGCAGGATTTACTTTGTAAATCTGCCTGACTCGATCGATCGAGAATTAGACTCGACCGATCGAAGCTCGTGCAGATTGTTTTTCTGCAGAATTTTCCAACTCAGCCCAAGCCCATATGACGTGTAGGGTTAAGTGTTTTACTCCTAGTATATAAAGGAAACCCTAAGCACGTTTTTATAAGGCTTTTTAGAGAGAAAAGAGTGTGCCTCTTTTTGTATCTAAGGTTTTGTACCCAAAAGCTCTCTAAGGTCTTTGTTGCTCTTTATGCTGTGTGTGTGAATCTTCTGTGAGATCTAGAGGTATTTGCCTTCACATACACTTAGGGTTTCCAATCTCAAGATTGATGTCGAGAGCTTGGTGATCAATTCAGTTGCAAATTCAAGAGCTTAAAGATATACAAGCGGGAGTGCTTGTGATTGTTGGGAATCCAAGAAAGAAATAGTCTGTGCACTCGGAGCTGTCACGTGGTCGTGGTAGTAAGTTTCCTACTCGAGGTAGCAATAGGATGTTAGTGGTCTAAGTCGCTATTGTGTAAACTTCAATTCTTTCATAGTGGATTCGTTTTATCTTGAGAATAGCTAAGTTAAATCCTCCCCAAGTTTTTTACCGATTTAGTTTTCCTGGGTTATCATATTGTTGTGTTCTTTATTTTCCGCACTTTACAATGATATGATTTATATGTGTTAACCTAGAACTGCATAATTTACCTAAGTTAATCACTTGGCTAAATAACTAGGTTAATCTGGTTGTGTTTTAAGGGGTCTAAAAACGTACAACATGAACTAAGGCTAATCACTGCATAAAGTTCAAAAATAAATTATAGTTTTAAGTACTTCATCATTCAAATATATCTAAGTAAGAAGATACTTACGTTATTAGTCCCACTTAAAAAATTATGGGCACGTGTTCTATCCATTATTAAATAATAATAATAATAATAAAAATAATAATAATAATAATAATAATGGGCACATACTCTACTTTGTGATAATATTGGGACTCATATATAGTGTAGTTTTCTAATGATTCTAAAAGTGGGTAATTCTACCATAACTTTTCTTTTTTTGGGTACGGTACCTACTAGTAAGCAACCTGCTATACCAAGTTACCAAAACATCACATTTGATGGCACCATTCTCACATTGTGTAGTACTAATATCACAGGTGACTGTACTTTTGTCACATTCGTTGGTTCCCTTATTTTTTCTCACATTTGATGGTACCATCCTTACATTGTATAGTACTAACATCACATGCGACTGTACTTTTATCATATTCGGTGGTTCCCTTATTTGTTTCTCACATTTGATGGTACCATCCTCACATAGTGCAGTACCAAAATCACATGTGACTGTACTTTTGTCACATTTGGTAGTTCCCTTATTTTTTTTCTCACATTTGATGGTACCATTCTCACATTGTGCAGTACCAACATCACATGTGACTGTACTTTTTTCACATTCGGTGGCTCCCTTATGTTTTTTTCTCATATTTAATGGTACCATCCTCACATTGTGTAGTACCAATATCACATGCGACTGTACTTTTGTCATATTTTGCAGTTTCCTTATTTTTTCCTATATTTGATAGTACCATCCTCATATTATACAGTACCAACATCACATGTGATTGTACTTTTGTCACATTTGGTGGTTCCTTTTTTTTTTTTTTTTTTCTCACATTTAATGGTACCATCCTCAAATTGTACAATACCAACATCACATGTAATTGTACTTTTGTCACATTCGGTGGTTCCCTTTTTTTTTTCTCACATTTGATGGTACAATCTTCACATTGTGCAGTACGAACATCACATGTGACTGTACTTTTGTCACATTCAATGGTTCCCTTACTTTTTTCTCACATTTGATGGTACCATCCTCATATTGTGCAGTACGAATATCACATGTGACTATACTTTTGTCACATTTGATAGTTTCCTTATTTTTTTCTCACATTTGACGGTACCATTCTCACATTGTGCAATACCAACATCACATATGACTGTACTTTTGTCACATTTGAAGGTTTCTTTTTTTTTTCTCACATTTGATGATACAATCCTCACATTATGTAGTACGAACATTACATGTGACTGTACTTTTGTCACATTCGGTGGTTTCCTTATTTTTTTCTCACATTTGATGCTACCATCCTCATATTGTGCAGTACCAACATCACATGTGACTGTACTTTTGTCACATTTAGTGGTTTCCTTATTTTTTTTTCTCACATTTGATGGTACCATCCTTACATTGTGCAGTACCAACATCACATGTGACTGTACTTTTGTCACATTTGGTGGTTTCCTTTTTGCTTTTTCACATTTGATGGTACCATCCTCACATTGTGCAGTACCAATATCACATATGATTGTACTTTTGTCACATTTGGTGGTTCCTTTATTTTTTTTTTCTCAATGGTTCCATTGTCACATTGGGCAGTACCAACATAACATTTGATCGTACCTTTCTCATATTCGATGGTACTTTAATTTTTTTTTCCTCACATCTGACAGTTCCATTGTCACATTGGGCATTACCAACATCATATGTAACTGTACTTTTGTCACATTTGGTGGTTCTCTTATTTTTGATGGTTTCATTGTCACATTAGGCAGTACTAATATCACATTTGACCGTACTTTTGCCACATTCTGTTGTACACATATTTTTTTTCTCATATTTGATAGTACTATCCTCAAATTGTGTAATACCAACATTACATGTGACTATACTTTTTTCACATTTGGTAGTTCCTTTATTTTTGTTCTCTCACATTTGATGGTTTCATTGTCACATTGGGCAGTACTAACATCTTATTTGACCATACTTTTCTCACATTCGGTAGTACTTTAATTTTTACTCACATTTGACAATTCCATCGTCACATTGGGCAGTACCAACATCACATGTGACTGTACTTTTGTCACATTTGATAGTTTCCTTTTTTTTTTTCCTCACATTTAATGGTTCCATTATTATATTAAATAGTACTAACATCACATATGACAGTATTTTTGCCACATTCAGTTGTACTCATATTTTTTTTTCTGACATTTGATGGTACCATCTTCAAATTGTGCAGTACCAAAATCACATGTGACTATACTTTTGTCATGTTTGGTGGTTCAATTTTTCTTTTCTCATAAATGATGGTTCTATTGTCACATTAGGCAGTACCAACATCATATTTGACTGTACTTTTCTCATATTTGATTGTACTTTAATTTTTTTCTCACACTTGATGGCGCCGTTCTCACATTGTGCAGTACCAACATCACATGTGACTGTACTTTTGTCACATTTGGTGGTCCCTTTATTTCTTTCTCACATTTGATGGTTCTATTGTCACATTAGACAGTTCCAATATCACATTATGACTTAAAAAATGGCCATAATGCGCCGAAACCTAAAAAATGACTGAAGTACTCATAGAACCTTAAAAATGACCAAAATGACCCTAAAACCTTAAAAAAAAAAAAAAAAAATTGAAATACCCTTGAAACTTATAAAATAACTAAAATACCCCTAAAAGCTTCAACAATTATCGAAATACCCTTAGAACCTAAAAAATGATCAAAATACTCTTAGAACTACAAAATGACTGAATGACCATGAATCCTAAGAAATGACCCTAAAATCTAAAAAATGGCCGAAATAACCACAAAACCTAGAAAATTACCAAAATACCCTCAGAACCAAAAAAAAATGACCATAATGCCCCCGAAACCCAAAGAATGTTTGAAATACCCTTAGAAACTTAAAATTGATTGAAATACCCTTAGTACCTCAAAAATGACAGAAATTACCTCGGAACCTTAAAAAGGACCAAAATACCCTCGAAACCTAAAAAGTGACCAAAATACCGCCAATTCCATCTAAAATTACCGAAATACCCTTAAAACCTAAAAAATGATCAAAATACCCTTAGAATCTAAAAAATGACCAAAATACCCTTAATACCTACAAAATAATTTATATACCCGTGAAACTTAAAAAATGACTGAAATGCCCTTAGAACCTAAAACATGATCGTAATACTATCGAAACAATCTAATATATTTTTTTATAGTAATAATTAAAATTTTACAATGAATCATCCTAAAATAATCATAAAATTTATGAATTGAGAAAATAACGCAAAACCTTGAAAATACTAGAAAAGATTAATCCATGTCTATAAATTATATGAAATCAAAGACGTTTGACCATTAGTTAACTTCATGTTGTGCCACATAAATTTTGAAACCTCAACAATTTTCCACATCACCAATATTATTTATTTATTTAAGTTTTGATTAAAAAATGCTATACATGTGGTTAAATGCTTGGCAAAAATGATATAGATTTTATATAATTTTTTGTGAATTAAATATAAAGAAACCAATACAATAATCAATTATCTGTGAGAGAAACAATCTATATATATTAATAGCCAAAGTTGAGTGAAAATCTAATTAGATTTGAAAGTGGATTTCAATCATAGTTTAATTTTGCATCACATGTCCCATCTAATCTAAATTTTGAAATCTTTGTGCCAAGTGAGTTAATTCAGTGTAAAAATTGGATTCCAATTAAAGTTTAATTTTAATTTCTTCTCAAATTAAAGTTTAATTTATTGTCACGTATCCCATCTAATTTAAGTTTTTTAATTTTTGTGCCATGTGAGTTAATTCAGTGTAGAAAACAAGAAGTCCAATATAAATAAACCATAAAAAACCTAATAATATATCTAACTCTATATAAAAAATTATAGGAAGAGAGAGTTTGAATGATTTTATATTTATGAGTTATTTTTTTGTGTAACTAAAATTAATTCAAATATATAAGTCATTTATATGCAATATACCATGACTATGTACGGTCCATTACTAACTAGGTAATATATATATATATATATATATATATATATATATTTATATATTTAAACTAAAGCTTAGTATTTTTTTTAAACTAAAGCTTAGAGAAAATTCAATTAGAATCAGAATTGGATTTTGCTTTTGCTTTTGCTTTTGCTAGCTTTCCATAAAAATTAAATTGTTTAGATTTTTATTGTTATTTTTTCTCTAAACTAATAAGCATATTTTTTATATTGTTTCTATTTAGATAATTTGTTTGCAAATATCTTGACCTAAAAAATTGTAATTGAGCTGAACGATCTCATGCATCTATCCTCATTCAATTTAGGAGATACTATTGAACCAATCTATTCTTTTTATTTTGTGTTGTATTTAGTAGAATTTCACGTACAATGATTGTGAATTGATATTGTATATGTAGTATCAAATAGTGATTTCTAAAATTATATATATAATAGCAAAGTAATGAGAAACTTGACGTAACTAATATCATGAAAATTGCAAGGAAAACCATTTTAGCATCTTTAAATGTCTTGGTCGAACTAATGTCCTATACGTTTAATAAGTAATAACCCAAGCTAACATCAATAGCACCACTAAAATTCATTATTCTCGTGCGTAAGTATGAATTACATACTAGTTTTTAATAATTGAAAATAAATCGAATTTGAAATATCCTACACCTCCAAAAGAAAAAGACCAAGATAGCCCCCCAAAACCAACAATATGACCAGACCCTTGACAATTATAAATATATGTAATCTCTCTAATAATTAAAAAAGAAACCTAAAAAATGATTTCTCTCTCTCTCTCTCCCTCCAATAAGTGATAATATTAACTTTAAAATATTCATTTTTTAGGATACTTTTTAATTTTGAGGTGGTTTTTAGGATAATTAAATTTCATCACAAGTGTAAATATAACTGTATAAATAAAATATTTTTTATATTAAAATAATTCTTGGTGTGTGGTCATTTGTTCTAATCATAGTTACAAATATGATAAACAATGATTTTGTAGCCAAAGCTTATATTTCTTTACTTTTATCATTTGATTTTATAATGTGTGCCTCATTTACTTTTATTTCCCCTATCCTTGTCTTGCATCACCACCTCTTTTTTTAGTTATTTATTTATTTATTTATTTATGAAACAATGATGTTTTTATTGACTAAGAACACAACCAAAATGCAAGGTAGAACACCATAGCCATAGCAAAAGTAAGATTGGCATTTGCAAATAAAAGTTTACAACAGACCCACTACAACAAAACAATAGGCTATGATAGCTTACACCCCTCAACAAAGTGCCATGATCTCAACAAATCAAGCTAAAACTGGCCACTCCTAAAACACAATCTACAGCAAAACTTATACATTGACATCATCAAGCTATCACGATTTCTTAACACAACAGCAACATGTCACAATTGAGTAATGAAACAACAGATCCACCAGGCATTGACAATAATAGAGCACCACAAGATATCCAGCAATACCAAGCTTTCAGTAATTCTTCATCATAGGACGCATCAGTCTCTAGTCTAGTTTGATAATGTAGTATACATTACAGATTTGAGTCCTCATTTATAGCAAAGGATACGATTAAGCATTGAGTTACAACTGCATAGTTTGCTCTCAAATCTCCCTTGAACGTCCTTCTTTAAAACTAAAAGTAGATATACAACTCCTTTAATCAAACATGTAAGATATAAGCAAGCTATACAAACAACAAAACACTAGCAGCTAAAAGCTGTAACACCTAAACAGAGCAATCAACAAACTAAATAGCAACTGAAACCATACTTAAGAATAATCAAACTTATTTTTACGATAACAGTAACAAGAATAAATTTGATAGCACCACTATTATCCACTTCTTAAATTGGTCATGGTTGCATATATTGAAGAAGATTAAAGAGAATCATGTGGTCAAATTATAATTTGAGATCATACAATTTTATTGAAAGCATAGCAATGAAAACAATTGATTTTAAAATGCCTTGATTCCAAATCCAAATCCAAATACTAGTTAGCTTAATCCGATGGTTTTTATTTAAGCAAGTTCCATGGACATACATGATTGGCGACCCATATAATAGAAAATCCTTATAAAGATAAGTACCAATTCAATTAAAATCAATTTCTTTAGATTTACAGCAGGTTGGGAATGGGGGTCAGGTGACCATCACACACATAGTATAATATTTAGGTTCAAACTTCAAAGGCCACTGCTTGGATTACTATTGAAGACAACCAATAACGTTTACTAACCTATACTAACTTGTCTCTGTTTCATAGGGACACCTGAACTCAAAATCTATGTACAATTGCTCAAAATCTCAGTAAAAAAACTCTTGCATCAAAATACACGGCTCATAGAGGCATTTCATCGAACAGTTAATTGCTTTACATGGTTATTTAATACAAAAATTTACATTTCAGTTAGACTAACCTTGAATCTGAAAGACATAAAATCTCTAACAATTTCTTAACAAAACTAAACCAGCCCAAGCACCAAACCTCAATAAAATTGCCATTCCTAGCCTTACCAATAGATATAGAACTGCATGGACAAATCCAAACAAAACAAAACAAAAAAACAAAATACCCATGAAAATTTTACCAAAATAAGCCAAAGACTTTACCTTTTTGAAATACCAAAAGCAAAAATTGATACTACCGGTTGATTGACCAAGGGATAATATTGATACTTCAAAACTAAAGGTGCAAAGTACAGTGGACTATTTCTAACTCATTCTAGTAATTTAATCACCATTTACAGCAATACAATTATACAACTGACACAATCTAACCAAAACAATCAAACACAAACGCAAAGAATATATATACATGTATATGTGCATACCTTGCCTTTGTGTAGAACACACTAGATCTGTTGGTTTGAAGCTAACCAGGGGTCCAAGCCTGCGACCTAGTGTACCCAAAACCTGTAAAATTTAACACAAAAATCAACAAAATCTAAGAAACACCCAACAAACACACAAAGGGCAAAAACATTTAAAAAATAACAGAAATTTAGTACCACTTTCAACCTTAAGATTTTGATAATTTCTTGGTCAAATAAAAGAAAAAAAAAGATGTTAAAGTCTGTAATTTTAATATTTTTATAGCTACAACTTTAAAAATTTGTATCACTGACTCATACAAGTAGCTCCTGGAATTCCCAGCTCATAGAAGAATTTCATCAAACACTTTGCATTTCCACTAGTCCAACCTTGAACTCCAAAAAAGAAATCAACAATTTCTTAACAAAACTAAACCAATCCAGTTCTCATCCTTACAGCAGATACAAACCCACAAAAAATCAGAAACAAATCAAACAAAACCCACAGAAAAATCATAAACAAATCAAACGAAACCCCAAAAAAATCAGAAACAAATCAAACAAAATCCACAGACAATTCTTAAACAAATCAAACGAAACCCACAAAGCACAAATAAACCTAGACAATCCTATCAATATTTTGTGATTCAGATTTACAATTGATGGAAGAGACTGAATCCATGGCATCCAAACAGACCACTATAGTTTTTCCCTAACTTCAACAAATATAGAGGAAAAGGGTTAGGAATCAAAATCCCTAAATGAATGCTATAAGAAATTTAGACTCTAGTTTGTAAAGACACAGGATGGCAAAAAATAGATTCAGTGATTTACCCAAGAACATCAGTGATGAAGGTTGGAAAGAAAAGACGACGAAAGAGAAGACAAGTAATTGATATTCTATTAAAATTATACAAACGGCTAAGATTAAAACAAGTAAATCTAATGGCTAAGACTTACGTAAGTACCGTACCCCCTAAAAAAAAGAGGTACATAGGAGAATGACCCTCTAAAAGTATATGATGTAGTTTTTCCTTGGCTTATTGTGGAAAGCAATAGGTATACTTTATTGAAGCATTGTTATTGATACCATTCCGTTCCGGCTGGAATTTTTCGTACCGATATGCAAACTGGTACCAGAATACCCCACATTCCACCTCGGGTCAGATTTTGGGCCGTTTCGGGCC
Source organism: Notholithocarpus densiflorus (assembly GCA_030021035.2). Classification (NCBI taxonomy): domain Eukaryota; kingdom Viridiplantae; phylum Streptophyta; class Magnoliopsida; order Fagales; family Fagaceae; genus Notholithocarpus; species Notholithocarpus densiflorus. The sequence goes on along the minus strand of JARYZH020000013.1, from coordinate 8,061,335 downwards.
ATTCCGGTCAATTTCGGCAAATTCCGGCCGAGATGTAAATTCCGGCCGGTACATGATTTGGCCTATTAAAAAAAAAAAAAAAAAAAAAACCAAAACAAAACAGTAACTTCTTCTTCATGAACCCAGCGTCCCAACCCGCCATTTGCCTGAATGAACCTAACGTCTCAGCCCACTTCTTCATCTTTTTCTTCTTCTTTATCTTCTTCTTCTTCTCCGTTTTGTATCCACTGGTTAGTGGGACTGGATTTTTTTTTTTTTTTTTTCTATTGTCTTGACTCTTGAGTGTCTAGTGTCTTCTGGAGTCTAGTTTTATTCTATCATCTTTTATTGATTTCAAATTTCAACTTTTCTGAGCCCATCACGTAAGTAACTTTGGAAATGACAAAAGAAAGTTAAAAAAAATCCAAAAGCAAATGTCAATCAGAGATTCAGATGTATTATATTGAATCATAGATAACATTTTTACGATACTTACACAATAAATTATAAATAATAAGTTGATATTAGCTGTTATTGGTAAACAAAAAAGTAATTTTAATTCTAGATTTAAATTAAAAGTAATAATAACTAGACACTTATGATTTGTTGTAAAAATATTGTGCTTGTAGCACTTCTTTTATTATTATAATTTTAAGATTCATATACTAATTAAAATGTTAAGAACTTTTGTGCTTTGACTTTCACATTTATTGTACTTTTTAGGATTATCCAAAATGTGAATTTTATTTGTAGACAATTATAAATAAATAGGTTTTTTATTTTACATTATTTAATTTAAAAAAATTAATTAAATTCATTTTTTTATATAATAGTAACACTTCTTTAAATTGAAACTTTTATGTTGTATACGTGTTTGTCCATATATATATATATATATATTTTTTTTTTAGTAACCCCGAAACGCTTTGAAACGGTACGCTGAAATAGGCCAGTACCGAAATATTTCGTTCTACTAGACAAACCGAAACAGGGTCCGAAACGGAATTAATAACATTGTATTGAAGTAATCATACAATTTTGCATTTTGTAGATGTAAGGATACATTTTTTCTTGTGTTTTTGTTCTTACAAGACGCTGAGAACAAAGTAAATAATTAACAAAACAAAAGTAGCAATACGATATATGATAGATCAATACAAAAAAAATCAATCTAAAATTCTGCCACGTTTACACTTAAAAAACGATAAATTATATTGTTTCACAAAGTTAAAACACCATTTGAGAGACACAGTTAAAAAAACGATAAATTATATTGGTTCAAAGTTTAAAACACCATTTGATAGCCCCTTCGTATAAAAATAAATATAACCGGTTAAAATACAAATAAAAGGCTTGCAATACTCCAAAAAAAAAAAAAAACGCAAAATACAGAGAAGGAGACAGAGAGCCATCAACGTTCGTTCCCTCGCCAGACTTAGACCATCGGAACCGCAAGCACATAGAGAAAGAAAAATCTATGGGTATCAACACCGTTAGGCTATATATCCGCCATCATCAGATCGTCGGAACCGGCTCTATTTTTCTCCTTTTTTGTAGATTTGGGTATGAAATATTACTTTTTATTTAGTTTTTTTGTTGGATAGGTTTAGATTTGATTTTGGTTTCGATTCCTTTTTGTTTTGGGTTTTTGGGTTCTCCATGAAAATGTTTGTTTTTCAATTTTTCGATATTTTCTTTTGTTTTTTTGTTTTTTTTTCCCTGTTTTGGTTTGATTTTAGTTTTGTACTTCCGTTTCTAATCTTAACAAAATAAAAAAGGCGAAAGGTTGTGACTTTAAAACATCAAGCGTTTCAATTTCTTTCTTTGAATTCTATTTCATTTTTTTTCTTTTTTTCCTTCTTTCTTTTATCTTCAATCCTTATATGACGGTTGCTGTTGAAAGGTAGAGACAGAGTTATGTTCTGTTTTTTATTTTTGAAATTTAGGCGTCAATTATGATTTACATGTGGGTATTATGGTTCAATTGGTTATGATTTAGGTTTTTTGGTTAGGAATAGTTTTGTTTTGGGTATTTTGGATGGGAATCGATTTTGCATATTTGGGTTGTTTTGATTTTGGATTTCACCTTCTAATTCAGAGAAAGATGAAGTTTTGTTCTCCACACATCATGCACAATCAGTTATGAATGTATTTTAGCATCATTTATTATTATGTTTGTGAGTTTTGCTTTCTTAATTTGCAAAATCTGTTTATATAACTCACAGAGATGGCTAATAATGAACGAAGGAACTTGCGTGGAATGGTATGCAAGTGAGACACGCATATGTCAAGGTATAAAAAAATGTGTGTTTGAGATAAAGATGATACATTTATAATGTACTTTGTTATGATTTTGTAAACTTCTGGGCTCTTTTGGAAGAGGAAGAAGAAAAAAAACTTAATCTAAATAATTCTGTAATGTTTGCCATTTACTCAATATTATATTAGTTGCTGATAAACACAAAACTTGGTTGTTTTTAATCTAGAACTCTGAATTTTATGGGTTTTAATAAGAATTATCTGCTGGAATTTAATATTTTAAGCATCAATAGCAGATAATTTTTTTCTTAAATTGCTAGATGATTTTTCTTTACTTTTTAATTGACCACATATTATATTTGGAGTTTGTTTTTGAACTTGGTGGAACAACTAAAACTCTAAAAGAGATTGCCAATGGTGGTTATATAATGCCAGATGCTGAGAGGAGGAAGTTTGGAAATATTGTTTTTGTTGGTGTCAATTTGCCTATGACTGATTTCCAAGCCTCAATGACATTGTATTAAGAAATTATGCCTTCTCTTATGTTATTTTCAGTCTATTCTATTTAGTTACTTAAGTTAATTTACCAAGAATTTTATTTCATATAATTTAATCTTTTATACCTAATTTGTAAACCTAATTTATCATCTTTGCCTTTTGTTTTGATGATGGGAGTGTCACCCTTGATTTTAATAGTCAAATCTAAAAGCTTAATTATGATCCTGTAATTCTGTTGAAATTACAAATTTGTTAAGTTCTTTGCCAATTACAACACTTGGGTAATCTCCAAGAAGAGTTGCTGGAACAAACTGATAGGTTAGGATAGTCTGATTTCCCTTCTACTTATCTCATACTTCGTATTAGTTTTTGTCCATTTAGTGTATTTGTGTTTGAATTGGCTCTAATTTGCATGTTTTAGCAAGATTTTTTCTTTACTGATTGATTTTATTAGCCAAATCTGAAGTTTAGAGTGAAGATTTTGTTAAACACTGTGTTACAGGATTATATACAAGAGTTTTTGATCTTGATATTCATATTCAAGCTAATAAGGACAAAATCTGCATCAATAACTATATTCTCTCAAACCCACAACCTTCAGAAAAACCTTGAACCAAATCTACATTAGTTTTAATTTATAAGATTTCAATTATCATTTTTTCTAGATCATGTGTTGATGCCAAGTTGGTCATTTTCTAAACAAGAGTGTGTGTCTGTGTGTTTTTTTTCTTTTCATTCATACCCTAGGTTTGACCCCATAATCAGAGAAGTGTATATTTGAGTTCTTTGAATTGGTCAGTTACTAGACATTGTTGGTTAAAACGTTGAAATTCATTAGTTTTATGCATTTTCGCAAAGTGAGAAATGGCGTGGAATTGGAATAAGAAATTAAGGCAGTCAATGTTACAATCTATTCAAGCAGAGTGTAACAAATGAGTGAATATGATTTATTTGTCAGAGTATCTTTGTTAGTGTTATTAGTATATAAAATTCATACCTGAGTATTTTTTTTTTTTTTTAAAGTCATGCTTGAGTAACTTAATCATCCTAATAAGCTAAAAAAGTTAGGATGTGATTTATTTGTTTGTATTTTTGGCCTATAAAAGAATATTCAATGCTTTGATGTTAGAGTACCAAAAATAAGATTTGGTTTAACTATTAAATTTTGGTAATTTTTATGAATTTCCACACTATGAGAAAGGATGTGAATTCCAAACAAGAATTCTCTCTTTCAAATTCCGTTAGAGTACTTGAAATTTTAAATATTGTTGTCAACTGTAATGTTTCACAGTATTATGGTTAGTGTACTCCACATAATCAGTTTTTGTAATACAAGACTCACATGCATACTATTTTGTAAATTTATAGAGATGCAAGAAGAGTTGTCTAGAAGAAAGAAAGCAGCCAATATTATGCCTTATCTAGATATTGATATCTTCTTGAAGGTAAGAAAGAAGTTGTTGTGAATGACTTCTTCTCTGCCTCAGTAAATGATAGATAGTCTAGCTCAAATTGTGTTTTTATCAGAGCCTATGCTCAAAGTAAGATTTAATAGACTCACCTTTTCTGGTCTAGAGAAGTCACATTGTTGCGATTGACAAGTTATGTGGTTTTATTTTGGCTTCTACTATTTTAAGGGAGCGTCAACTGAAGGCCAAGAGGCAAGCTAGCAACATTATAGATTATTTTCAAAAGGCAACATCAGCATGGAGTGTCAAAGTTCCATAACAGTTTTGCCCGATTTATCATTTATTTGAGTTCATTACAGGTTTTGGGATTTGAAGTGTCCACTGATACCATGGTTGGGGATCAAATGTTAAAGGGATATCTCAGCCTCAGGAGGACAAAGAAAGTGTGTTATAGCAGGTAAACTAGATTAAGAACACCAATTTACCTTAACTTTTGTTAATTGAAATAATTATGTCTTTGATAATTAAATGAAAGACGAGGTCTATCACTCAAAAAAAAAAAAAAGGTGAAAGTTGAGATGCTGGTTGGATTAGTAAAAGCACCTTTTTTACGGATGAGATATCTATTGATTTGGACTGCTTGACAACTTTTCAAATAGTGAATTTGCTCAAATAATGTATTCACATTCTCCATTGAACTCTTGTCATCTCACCTCCTTCAGCCAACAGTACAAGAGAATTTGATCTTTTTGATAATATTATTCTCCCCTCTGATGGCCAGATTGTGAACCAAGGTCCCCGCAAACTCAAACTTGATTTTTTAAATCCATGGTCTTTAAATGTCTTGCAAGGAAAAGTGTGGCTAACTTCTTTCAAGAAGTAGGTGTAGATATAGGTTTTCTGTTTAATATGTTCCAATAGAAATACTTGATAACTAAAAGGTGAGCATCACATGGAGACTCATTTTGAATCCATATGCATAATAAAATGTTTATAGGTGACATCACATAAAGACCAAAAGCAATATTGGGCATGTCAAAATGAACCTTACTGTTTTGTTGAATTTGTCGAGGCATTTCAATCATTCCATGTGGGAAGGAGTTTAATTAAATTTGAAAATAATAAGGTCAGTAATTAGTTTATGTTTTGATAAATTGTACACACACATTGCTTAGCCTGGCAATTGCTTTTGATTTGTGTTTTTTATTTTTTATAAAAATGTGGTTTTTGATGTATTTGTTTTTGGTGTTTTATGATGGCATAGGAATGCAATGATTTTTAAGTCAGTGACTCAAGTGAATAAATTGAGGGAATTGGGTATGCGCCTCTTTTCAAGAAACAAGAGAGTTCATATCTTGGAGGTTTTTGTTATTGTAATGTATTTTCACTATTTTTTATGGAACGAATGATTCTTGTGGATGTTAAATTTGCATTTGTTAGGTTGCATTTGGGTTTGAGGATTTAAAACAAGGGTTTTAAGAATAGTTGTTTGTATAATTGTTAGGTGATTTTGTCCAGCCAAAAACACTTGCGATATCATGAATTTGAAATGATATGTAAAATCCAATCATTTTATGTAAGGCGACTTAGCCCAAAAGGGGGAAGAAAGCGTCACGCTTGAGTATTAGATTTCTTCTGTTCTCAAAAGTGTTTGAAATTGAAAATTTTTTAGATCCAAACACACCATAAAATTCAGTTTGGCAACAATCACTATTAAAGGATATAATAGTAATGGATATCGTTTTGCATTTTTCTTTCCACTTTTCTGAACAGCAAATGAACTTAAACAATTAGTTAATTATTTTTCTCCATGCAAAAATACTGTGTTGTTAACTAATACTTTCATCTACATGTGGCTAAAATGAAAGTCACCATTCATTGAGATTTATTTTTGTTTTTGTTAAATGTGAAATATATTTTTAAAATTTTGTGCATGTACCTTTGCAACATGATTTTACTCTTATAACGTGGACTTTTTTTTTTCTTTTTGTTAAATTGAAATATATTTTTAAAATCTTGCGCATGTACCTTTGCAACACAATAGTTTACTATCTACGGGGAATTCCAATTTCAAGTGAATAAGTAATGGATTTTTTTGTGGTGTTTAGTGTTGTATTGTTTCAAGCCCTTCAAAGAATTGAATTTTTGTTTAGTTGTGCTATATTGAATTTTTGTAGCTTTGTATATGTGCAATTTTGTATTTTCTCTCTTCGGTGTTTTATATTGTTTTGAACTGATTGTATATGATTCTTGAGTGATAAATCAACTTATTCATCGAAAGAATGAATTAAAGCTTTAAGATATCTAATTCAGCTTAATGTTTGGTTGCTAAGAAGGGTAGTTGGGTTGCTATGATTTCATAAGTAACATGGAAATTAATATTCTCTCTCTGTCTTTCTATAACTAATGTCTTATATATTTAATAACCCAAGCTAATATCAATAGTACCATTACAATTGACCATTCCCGTGCGTAAGCACGGGTTATATACTAATTTAATTAATACATAAATATGAAAATGCCATGTTTTAATTGTTTACCTAAGGCCTCAAAATGTCTAGGGCCAACCCTGACCTTTGCAATGAAAGACTTCTTGGGTATGGCTTTGATGGCAGTGTTGTTGTGACTGTGACTGTGAGCTCCGGCTTTTAGTAACAGCGTCATGAACTTTTACTTAATTACTGTTTGAAAGTGTATCTCGCAATTTAGAGTTGTGTTTATGTTGTACAAATCCTTTGTTTCCCCTTTGGTGTCTAGATTTGCTACCATCTCTAGCCTGGTGTGTGTGGCTTTGTATATGTGCAATTTTGTATTTTCTCTCTTCAGTGTTTTATATTGTTTTGAACTGATGGTATATGATTCTTGAGTGATAAATCAACATATTCATCGAAAGAATGAATTAAAGCTTTAAGGTATCTAATTCAGCTTAATGTTTGGTTGCTAAGAAGGGAAGTTGGGTTGCTATGATTTTATAAGTAACATGGACATTAATACTCTCTCTCTCTCTCTCTCTCTAACTAATGTCATATATGTTAATAACCCAAGCTAATACCATAGTACCACTACAATTAATCATTCCCGTGTGTAAGTATGGGTTATATACTAGTATATATAAAACTGAAACCTTTGACTTTTTATTAACCTATCCAGAGCTTGACATATCATTATCATTATTTTTTTTTTTAAAACAAAATTATTTAACTTTTTTTAATTAACAATATCAACTTCAATCTGAGGAGGACTAATCTTTGACATCAACAATCAAAGTCCAAATTTAACAAATAGTGAAACTCTATCTCTCTAACAATTTCAACTTAAACTTAATCTCTCATCCGCTTCTCTCATATATATCTCTAGTCACGTTTCACTGCTCCTCTCTCAAACCATAAAACACACAAAGGCTGAAACTAATCACTAGAAAGCGTAGCGCTCTAAATAAATGGTTTATTAATGTTAACCACTATCGAAAAGATAGACATTATATGGATCTATAACGTTTAACGAATGCTCTTCTAGGATTAATGCAGGAAGTGATTTATGGTGATTATTATTAGCACAACTTTTTTTAGCAGTAGAAGAGAAACAATGGTGAGAGAGGTTTTGGTTTTGTTTTTAGAGATGGAAAGAGTTTAATACTTAGTATTTTTTTTTTAATCCGCAAATTGTTAGGCATTACTGCATTAGTTACTTTACCACTACTACTTTTAGACTTCAATTCAACTCTTTTCTCTCCTTTTTTTTTGCAGATCTAGCATAGATCGTTTCATTAGCTTTCAACCCAGCAATTCAATATGCAAGGTATTTGATGAGGATAATTTTTCTATTTCATGGGTCGAGAAACTATGGTGGCAATTTGAGAGCTAATTTTTGTTTTTGTTTTTTTGACCCAGCAGATACACAAACATAAAGATTTGGTTTATTTCTTCATTAGCTTTCAACCCAGCAATTCAATATGTAAGGTATTTGATGAGGATAATTTCTCTATTTCATGGACTGAGAAACTATGGCAGCAATTTGAGAGGTAATTTTTGTTTTTGTTTTTTTTGACCCAGAAGATACACACTGCATCAATAGTCAATGCAGACATAATAAAGCTTTATTTCTTTTTCACACAAAAACCTCCCTGCACCAACACAATAATTAAACCGCATTAGTATCTGTAAGAGTTTTTTATATTAATTTTTGGCGTGCATGTCAAATTTCTGTTTCATCCCATCACATTAAAATTTATAATAGATGTGAAATAAGTTATTGTACCTTCAAGCAAATTGAATACTTTTATTACTTTCATTTGAAACATATAGAAATTGAGCATGCTATTCTAACTAATGGCATTTAGAACTTCTTGATTAAATCATGTATGCATGCACTGATTTGATTTGAATTTTCTTCATTGATAGTGTTTGCAACAATATTTAAAAAAAAAAAAAAACTTGGAGTAAATGGTATTATTCAAGTATTTATTTGAGACAAGTATTTATTTGAGCAAAGTAAATATATATAAATTTCGTTAAATTATCCAGTGCATCGCACAGGTTAGTGACTAGTTATACTATATAAAACAAGTAGAAAGTGATGTGGATCAATTGGAATTGAAAGACTAGCATAACAAATATACTAGCACCTACTTTTCAAAAGTTAATAAATCAATGGAATTAAAGACTCACGGGATGTAATGAATCAACAACAGGAGCATAGCAACAACGTGAGCAACAGAGCGCAAAGAGAGAGCAAGAATGATAACATATGTTTTTATAGCTGGTTGAGAAAAAAAGGTGTTGTGATGTGTAAAAAGGGCTGAAATTAAAGGAGTGTTTTATGAGTTTTAACAAAAATTTTATTAAACCTAAATTCATTCCCTCCCATTACTCCTATTTTTGGAGGAGGAGGAAGAAAATTTGAGATTTTGAGGGAATAGAGAAGAATGAGTATTCTCTCCTACTCATTCCATTTTCTTTTATTGAACTCCCAAATGAGCCACTATAAAACTCCCAAGCAAGGAAAAGAAAAAATATTATTTTAATTTATTTCCATTCTATTCTCTCCTCCGAAACAAAGCATAAACACAAACACATTTTCCTTAGAAACACACACACAGAGACAAACTCATAAGCAAAGATTAAGGCTATGTTTGGTAACTGTTTTTTTAAAAAGTTTTATGTTTTCAAGGACCATTTTCTGTTTCCAATCACAAAAGAACTTGTTTGGTAAGCTCAAAACAACAGAAAATAAAATTTTTTTCTAATATATATATATATATATATATAAATAAATAAATAAATCTGAAGCATTTGACTTTTGGTTGACATCTCCACAATTTTCCACATCAGCATTTTTTATTTATATTTTTAATTTGATTTAATTCTTTCAATTTTATAGCACCAAGTTGCAGAAAATTTATTAAATTTCTTTTAAAAAAAAAAATTTAGTTGTTTGGTGCCATACAAATACTATACTTAAATGAGACCTAAATTATCATTTAATCAGGGAATTTTTAGGTAATCCTAAAAAACTATATAATAACTCCATAATATAAATCTATCCCAAAAAAGGGAATATATCTCCATTAATTTGATAATTTCTACGTTGATGACATTTAAAAAAAAAAAAAAAAAAAATTCTATCATATTAACGTTAATGAAATAAATTCTTTCTCTTCCTTTTTTTCATTTTAACTTTGATGAAATAAATTTTTTCTCCTCTTTTTTTTAATTTTTTTTTAATTTTTTATATTAACGTTGACTAGAAATTATAATTTTAATAGGATTTAAACTCTATAATTATATCAAATGAGACTCAACAAATATATATCATTTTTAATTTCAATAGGATTTAAATTTTATATCAAATGGACTCTACCAACATATTCATCCTTTAAAAAAAAATTATATAACCAAATTTGATTAGGAATCCATAACCCTATATTATATTATATTATAAATAGTTTTTTTTAGAGATTATTTGTTACAATTTCAACTCGGCTTTTTCTTTCCTATATTATATTTTAAATAGTTCTTTTTTTGGGATTATTCTTCCTTTCAAGTTATACATTTTTTTTAAAGTCAAGTCATAGACCTTTAAGCAAAATAAATACTTTTACTTTTTATTTAACTATTCTGTGCATCGCACGGGTTAGCGACTAGTTTATAAAGAAAAATGAAAACAACCAAAGGGCTCTTTTCAGTTTTGTGTTTTTTTAGGCTTGTGAAAACATGGGAAAAACATGTCATTTTACAACTTTAATGAACCAGCTCTTAGGTTCGATCTGTGTAACTCTGATTCTTATTTATATATATTTTTTCTCTTTGCTGCTACTTCACGTATTTTTTTCTCTTCTTTGCCGCTACTTTCTACTAAAATTTCCCGTATAAATCCTGCTATATATTTCTTATTTTTTGCTGTGCCTCCAATTCATCACATAGACTCTTGAGAACGAAACCAGAGATAGGTGGTACTGTAAAGTTGTGATTTACAACTATTTTGTGTTGACTTTAATTTTATGTCAAATTTGATTGTAATTATGTTCAATCTTTTGTACCCTGTATTATTTGTGGGATTTCATTATAAGGGTTGTGTGTGAGAGAGAGTGTGAAGACTCAAGGTAAATTAAAGAGCAAAAAAGTTTTTGCGGGTAGCTCGCGGTAGCCTTCCCGCGAAGTGAAGCATGTGCTCAGCACATGACTGGAATGTGAAGAGTCATGACAGATGGTGACAGCTGGTTTTCGCGAGTGTCTCACGGGTAAGGCCTTTTCACGAGATACCCGCGAAACATTCTGTTTTGCTATTTTGTCATATCTGATACACCTTATCTCTACCCACATTATATATACCCACATTACCCACGTATGTTGAGGAGTGCTTTCAGAGAGAAAACCCTAGCCACAACCTTTGAGAGTTAGAGATTGTCATACCCACAATCCTCTACATAATCCATTGTGGTTTTCTTTAACTCCTACCTCTCTATTTCTAAATCCTTGAGAGGTTGATAACCCAAACACTTACCACACCCATCCTGAGTGGAAAGTGAGGTTTTGGTGCTACTGGGAAGCATTGGAAGAAGTCATATGTTTGGTGGATGCAATCGGGCTGAATTGCATGATCCGGAGAGTTAGAGAAGATAAGGCTTGGCGAAGTGCTTGGAGGACTCAAGTACATGGGGTAGACTAGGCTTGGAGGGTTTTTTGTTATTCGTGTACTCCAACTTATTCTCTAGTGGATCAATTTACTGTTTGGAGGGCGGCGGAGAGGTTTTTCGCCGAGTTCTTCGGTTTCCTCTTCGATAACACATTGGCGTGTTATCTTGTGTTTGCATTCTTCTTCCCTACTCTTTTAGCTTTTATTTTACTGCTGTGATTTGATGAATATGGTTTAGAGTAGTTATATTGTTTATCTACTCGCATTTACTTTATTCCGCACTTAGTTTAAGTTAGAGTAAAATCAACCGAGCCGTATTTTTTAATTTGGGGGTCTAAACAGCTCTTGTGTTTTTACACAATTTCGAGCTTTCAGGTACCAAGTACAGTAAAACCCACTCCCTTTCACTCTCTCCCCTCCAGTTTATTCTCTGTGCCTCTAATTTCTCTCTCTCTCTCTCTCTCTCTCTCTCTCTCTCTCTTCCTAATTTCATATTTTTATTTTTCTATTAGCAGATATACACAATTTTTTACAGCTTTTGGTGATCCATCAATCAAAGGTACACATATAAAATAATATTTTACCATCTATATAAATAAGACATGCTTTAACTTTGAATAAACTAATGTTACAAGGACAAATAGTTTTACAGAATCCATCTTAGGGATTGATGTGATAGAATGGTACGTTTGGTTTTTATTTTATAGGTATATAATAGTGTTAGCACATTTGGCTTTTATAACATTTAAATGCTATTTTTCTTACAATAGTATGAAACTTTCATTAATATAGTTCCAATCTTGTATGATTAAAGTTTTAGGCTTGAATGTTATATACAAAGCATTTGATTTTATAATTCCTCCAGGTGTATTGATTTTAAATACTTTGAAGCAAACGTATTTTTGAATTAGAATGAATAGACAAAATGTTTTAAATTAACCAAACAAACAAAATTCAACATTTTCAGAAACAAACACCAAACAAATTTCCTAAATTTTGTTTTTGAAAATTGTTTTTTTTTTTCTTTTCAACTAACCAAACGTGTTTTTCATTTTAAAAACAAAAAAAAATTGTTTTTTTTTTCTTTTTTCCTTAAAAACAAGAAAACAAAAATAGAAAATGAAAATAGTTACCAAACATGGCCTAAGTAGCCACCAAAAAAGGTCTCATATTCATGGCATACAGTAGTCAACGCTGTGACACACTGGAAAAACATGTTTTTACTATAAGAGCATCAGTAGTGGACCTGCCAAATGCCAAATGTAAGGTACATTTGGTATTCAGGCCCAAAACATGCTCAGCAACTGGAAGGCCAAAACTGGGAAAGGCTAAATTTTTTTGGCATAGTGCTACAGTACCATCTTAAATGTACAATGGTACTGTAGCGCTATGCCAAAACAGAATAGTATATTTTAATCATTTTATTTTTTCTCTCTCCTCTGTGTCAGAATTTCTTTCTCAGCATCTTTAAGTATTTCTCCATTTCTCTCTCTCTGACTTCTCTCGTCTCTCTCTCTTTGTGCTGGTGCTTGAGGTAGAAGACCTTGGAGTCGTCGGTGGTGGCAGAGGGGGTGAGTCTGGTGTCAAGGAGCTTGAGGATTTCGTCGCAGATGTTGGAGAGCTCCGACTCGATCCGGGTAAAAAAGCATCGCCGAAGTGGGTTGCGATCCGGGTTGAGAGTGGGTTGCAATCTGGGTTGCGCTGCCGAAGTGGAGAGTTTGGTGTCAAAAAGTGCCATCGAAGTGGGTTGCGATCCGGTTCTTCTGGGTTGTGATTTGGGTTCTGTGGTTTTTTTTTTTTTTTTTTGGTTGTTGTTGTTGTGACCGATGCTTAAAGGAAGAGGTCTGGGTTCTTCTGGGTTGCGATTTGGCTGAATTGGGTATGTGTTTGATATGGATGGTGGCTGAATTTTATCTCTGCTCTTTCTTTCTTTGTGAGTATGGCTGAATTGGCAATGAAGAAAAAAAAAAAAAAAATCAAGGCTTTTTTCAAGTTGCAGGAGTGTATTGGTGGGTGGTTGTTCTGGGTTTGGGTTGGTGGTGGGTGGATGAGAGAGAGAGACGAAGAACAGAGATGAAGAAAGAAGTGAGAGAGATTTTTTTTATTATTTTATTGTGTAATTTATATTATTTTAATATATAGTATGAAAAAATAAAATATGGGTTGTTGGGTGTATTGTAAAATGGTATGGTATAATTAATAATGTAACTTTTTGAGATGGCAAAATATGATGGGATGACATTTCTGGCTATGGATGCTCTTAGCCTCCAACAAATCCAATGCTCCACCACAAACTACAAGCCTCTCATAAGACCATAATTATCACTAGCGTCTGTGGGCCCTCCTTATCGTCGAGTAGATTCAACAAATTCAAAGCTTTGAGTTTCAATAACTTAAAGCAAACTTGAAACCCAAAACTTTTAAAATATTTTTTAGCACGCATTCTTTAGTGGAGGTGGCCCATGGCCATGGCAGGAGAGGGCCATCACATATTGGCTACATGGCCACCATCAAGGCAGTCAAGACCAAGGCCCCCACCCAATCGCAAAATTCTTGTAGCCAACAGCCCCAATTATCAACCCCACAACCCCATCATAGATTGATACCACCATCCAAATTTGGATTCTTTTTGGATGCCAAGAAAATGAGATTTATTTTTTCTTGGTGGCAAGTGTTTAATTTTTTATTCTGAGCTTCTTTATATGTGTTTGTTTCCAATGAAAATTTACTGAAAGGTGCAAAGAAAAAAAAAAGAGATTGGAGGTGTGTTTACATGTGGACTAGGTTTTTCCCCCTTTTTAGTTTAGGTAGTTGATGTGGCATCTTAAATGGCATAAGAATAATTTTCTATTTTAACCGTTAACCACATTAGCATTTTTCATCCATCATTTAACGCATCACTTAACTGAGACTATTTTAACACAATACCAAAAAGTTGAAAATTAAACTGACACATTTGAAATGTTAGAGACCAAAATGAAACATTGTTTACATTATGTGCATTGCTCTCTCTCACTCTCTCTCCTCTTTAAAAAATATTCTTCTTCCCTCTCCTACTAATTTTTGGATCCTCCAAATTGTGTGAATTTGATTCTATTAGATTGAGTGTTGTGCAAACGAGTCTGAATCCCACATTAAGTTTTTATTAGGTGGTTGTTAGAAATATAAACGAGTCTGAATTCCATCTTACTACCCATTTTGAGTATAAACTCAATTACTTAGGATCCCTTTGACAAATTGGGGAAAGCATAATAAGAGATGAGCACAACTCTCGGAACAAAAGAAAAGGCTATGAAAAAGCATTGAGGACGAAGCCCGTACAACTAACAATTAAGGTTGCGGTCCTAAGTATGTGGTGTTCCTTACATCAAAATTTTGGAGATATATTGCTTTAGCTCGTGGGTGTGGGCTCGGGGAGGAAATACCCAAACCCCACAAAAATCCACCCTGTTCTTGCTATACCTCACAAGTCACAATGAATTGACCCCATTATGCCAATCTATTTTTTCTACCTACCTGCTAGTACAACCCCAATTCCAAACCCACCTTTGAGCCCACCCACCTTTGAGCCCAATGTATAGCCCTTTTAACTATCTACAAACTCATTTCAAAGCTTACATCAAAGCTGAATTCATGAATCACTTCTACCCAAACTCAAACGCATCATTATCCTCATCAAGCCCATCAACATTACAGTCCTCAATAATAGCCTAAGATGGTACCGATGAATCTCGTGCAAATCTCAAATACTCCATGACCACTATGGTCACCAGTAAACTCAATTGTTAAAAGGTATGAATGCTTTCTTATATTATTTTTAGAATAAAGAAGTCCAAGACCAAGCCTCAGTTTTTAGAACCTTACTAGTCACTAACTCGTGCAATGCATAAGGTAGTTAACGATTGTTAAATATGTTCGATGTTACAATTAGTAAAAAAAAATGAATGAAAATTAATATTTATAATATGAAACAACGATATACATATTTTGAAAAAATAACCATATTGCTTTTTATTTTTTTATTTTATATAAGATGATATAAAAGCATGCTACTTATGTTTCTATCATATTTAAATTTTTTTTGAAACATGGAACAACAAATTACAACAATTTAATGACAAATATATATATATATATATTTATATATTTATATAAGTTCCACCAAGGCTTTTAAGACATCAAATATGAGAATAAAAAAAAATCAAGATACTTTGGTGACATCTATTATCTCTAAATTTATTTTAGCATTTACTCCGCCTCTAAAAACTCTAGAGTCAAACATGGTGTCTAGAATTTTGGTTAATAATAAAATATTAGACAAGCACACAGGTAATGGAAGTAAAAATACGAAAAGAGATACACAATCACAAAATATAAACGAAAAAAAGATGAAAAACAAAATTAACTATGAAGATAAATTTATATAAAAGATACTTTAGGCTTAAGGACGAAGAGTTTGTAGAAACAAAAGAGCAGAAATGATAGAGAGAGGGTAAATCGTATAGAGGATTTTGGTGTGGTGTTGTATATATATATAGTAGTAGGTTGGTTTAGTTTAAAACTCTGCATGTTGCTAAGTAATAGTTGGTTTAAAACTCTACAGTTTGTTGAGTAGCAGTCTATTTAAAACTCTCATTTTGACATAATAAATAGATTAAAAAAAAAAAGTGATGTGTAATAGTGGCAAAAAAGTTATGTGGCAAAATATTAGGTCAACTAATAGTCAAACGTCTTCGGTTTGGTTTAAAATTATCCATGTTGCTGAGTAATAGTTAATTTAAAACTCTTCAATTTGCTAAGTAGTAATGGATTTAAAACTCTCATTTTGAAATATATATATATATATATATAAATATTAATAGTCAAATTTGAGAGAAAATCCAATTAGATTTTAAATTGGAATTCATTTAGAGTCTAATTTTGTGCCATGTGTCTCACCTAATCTAAGTTTTTAATTTTTTTGTGCCAAGTGAGTTAGTTTAGTGTAAAAATTGAATTTCAATTAGAGTTTAATTTTGCGCCACGTGTCTCATCTAATCTAAATTTTAAAAATTTTTGTGCTAAGTAAGTTAATTCAGTGTTGAAAATGAGGAGTCCAATATAAATTAACCTAGGTATATATATAAAACCAAAGCTTAGAGAAAATTTGATTAGAACCAAAATTAGATTTTGCCTTTGCTAACTTTTCTTACAAATTAAATTGTTTAGATTTTTGTTATTATTATTTTTTCTTGAACTAATGAGTTTATTTTTTATACAGTTTCTATTTATATATTTTATATGTGAAATTCTTGAATGTAACAAATTGTAATTGAGCTAAACGATTCCATCCACTTATCCCCATTCAATTTAGGAGATACTATTGAACCAATTTATTCTTTTATTTTGTGTTGTATTTAGTAGAATTTCACAGATAGTGAAAGCTCGGAAATGTGTCGAAAACACACGAGCTGTTTAGACCACCAAATTAAAGTTACGACTTGGTTGATTTTACACTAACTTTATACTAAGTGCGGAATAGTGTAAACACAAGCGTATAAGCAAGACAACTACTCTAATCCATATTTAAGCAACATAGCAGTAAAAATGAAATGAACAAGAGTAGGGAAGAGAGATGCAAACACAGATAATACCGAGATGTGTTATTGAAGAGGAAACCGAAGAATTCGGTGAAAAACTTCTTCGCCGCCCTCCAAGCGGAAATTGATCCACTAGACAATCAGTTGGGATACAAGGGTGAGCAAGAGACCCTCCAAGCCTAATCTACCCTCTATACCTAAGCCCTCCAAGCTCCTACTCCAACAAGGCTTCTCGGAACCGTGTCTTGTCTAGTTCTTCGGATCCCGCAACAAGCTCCATGTTGCATCTGCCATTCCAGGCTTCTTCCAATGCTTCCCAGCAGCACCAAAACTTCACTTGATACTCTCAAAGGGTGTGGTAAGTGTTTGGGCTATCAACCTTTCAATGGTATGGAAATAGAGAGGTAGGAGATGAGGAAATTCCACAAACAAATGTGTAGAGAATCGTTGGTATAACAATTTCTAACTCTCAAGTGTTTTTGCTAGGGTTTTCTCTCAGAGGCTCTCCTTATCATTTGTGAGTAATGTGGGTATATATAGTGTGGGTGCAGAAAGTGTTTATCAGATAGTACAGTTTGGCAGAGCAAAATGTCTCGCGGGTGTCTCGCGGGAGGGCCTTACCTGCAAGATACTCGCGAGACACAGCTGTCTCCATTTGTACTGACTCTTCGCATTTCAATCATGTGCAGGGCACATGCATCCTCTCGCGGGAAACTTAGCGCGAGATACCCGCTAAAACCTTCTTTGCTTCAATTGCTTGAGTCTTCACACTCTCTCTCATTATCACACAACCCTTACAATAAATTCCCACAACAAATACAGGGTACATAAGATTGAATAAAATTACAATCAAATTTGGCACGGAATAAAGGCCAACAAAATACATATTTGAAAATCACAACTTTACAAACAGTAATAGTGAATTAATATTGTAAATGTAGTGTCCACTAGTGATTTTCAAATTTATATACATAACAACAGTGTAATGAGAAACTATTATTTATTTATTT
This sequence comes from Notholithocarpus densiflorus, assembly GCA_030021035.2. Classification (NCBI taxonomy): domain Eukaryota; kingdom Viridiplantae; phylum Streptophyta; class Magnoliopsida; order Fagales; family Fagaceae; genus Notholithocarpus; species Notholithocarpus densiflorus. Next base: position 8,043,467 of record JARYZH020000013.1, on the reverse strand, counting down.
TTTTTGAGAAACTTGGTGTATCCAATATCATTAAAATTGCAAGGAAAAATCATTTTAGTAGCTCAAAATGTCCTGGTCGAACTAATGTCCTATTTATTTAATAACCCAAACTAACACCAATAGCACCACTAAAATTCATTATTATGCACATGTTACATACTAGTATTGTTTAATGTTTTCGTGCATATGCGCAAGCAACAAATTGGAGTCTAATTTTGTGCCATGTGTTCAAGTGAGTTATTTAGTGCGAAAGACTAAGAGTCCAATATTAATGAATCATTAAAAAACCAATCATATATCTACTCAACTTCTTTTTCATATATACATATATATATATATATATAAAAAATAAAAGTTGGGCTTAGAAGCTGCGGTTGCGCCAAGTGGATTCACCAAAATGAAGAATTAAAAATAAAATAGATATAATTTTTTTTTTTTTTTTAATCTTCTTCTCCTATAATTTCTAAGTTGATAAAAATCTTAATTTGATTGCAATCCAAATTCTTCATCTTATCCTTTTATTATTACTTTATTTCTTACTTAAATTATATTACTACTCACTTATTTGTTCATATTTTTTAGATTTAAAAAAACAGATATAATATTTTGTTTTCTATCTTCTTCTCCTATAATTTATTAAATTTTACACATTATTGTTTTCCCTTAATTATTAATATCAACTTTTTTTTCCTCTTCACTTTATGAATTATCTAAAATATTTTTAAATCTTCAATAGATACACGTGACTAAGTTTTAAAAATTAATTTCTAAAAAAAGTTAAAAAAAAAATATAATTCTATTTCAACTAAAACTATGATTATTGTTTCAGTATATATTTGCTAAATAATTGTTGCATTAGAGTTAGCCAAATGAGAAAAAGAAATTGATAAAGATGTAATTTGGATAAAAGAGACTCCTATATTTCTTGAACAATTTATTTCTCCAGTTTTATAATTCCACACAAATAAAACTTCTACAGTTTCACTTAAAAAAATCCTACTTATATTCCTTCGGAAAATGCATTAGCTCCATTGGTTTTGGTGGCTTCTTTCACTTTTTTTTAAAATTTTTTTTTTATTGAGAATATTTATCACATTAAATTTCTATCGGTTATATTTCTACCTCTTCTTTTGATAAACAACTTATATGTTCTACCTTTAATCATGTTATGGTATTCACTTCAATTAAAATTATTTTTATGTTACAGATTATCCTGAAGCTTTGAAGTCCAAGTTATGAAGTTTCAAGATCTTAAAGCTTTACCCATCAACATGTTATCCTGAGTGCAAAGTCCACATAGATGCTATTATATGATTATATCTATTCCATTGAAGATGATATTTATTCCATTGAAACTTCAAGTTTTTTTTTTTTTTTTTTTTGATACCATTATAAGGGAGAAACATAGTTTAAGTTACAAAAAAAGTTGGGTTAAACCAGCAATGGTGCAGAGGTTGTTTAGTTGCTATAATGGCTACAGCCCTTAGTGAGTTTTTAACTACTCTAGAACTAAAATTAACTTCCAAAAAAACCCATTTAGCTTCAGGTACGGTGAAAATGGCCAAATATCACCATTTTGCAAAATTTTTAGCAATTTAGCACTGTTTCGGAACTAATCAGCAATTTATCACTTTTCTAGTACTCGAGCTCTACAAACTCGAGTTTCAAATGGTACTCGAGTTCCTAGAAGTTCTGCCACCGTGGCACAGGCTGACCTGGCATTTGGATTAAAAAATCCCACTTGGTACTTGAGTCCTAAGAAGTCGAGTACTGTGTTGTGGTACCCGAGTTTCTACAACTCGAGTATGGCTCGGGTTGCATGGCACTAAAAACACAAAAGATGACTTTATTTGTCACTTTTACTTCTCACTCTCACTTACCAGAACACATTCTCACTCTCCTTCACACCCAAACATACAAACCCCAAACCCTCACTCCATCGGCGGTGGAAAATCCATCGGTGGCAGAAGACTCTCGTCGGCGACCTCTCACTTAGCTCTCTCACTGTGAACACACTCTCACTCTCCTTCACACCCAAACATACAAACCCCAAACCCTCACTCCATCAGCAGTAGAAAACCCATCAGCGGTAGAAGACTCTCGTCGGCGACCTCTCACTCAGCTCTCTCACTGTCTCGCACTGAGGTCAGTTTTTTAGTTTTAGGGTTACGTCTTTCATTTGAAGCTTTAATGGATTAAAAATTAGAAATATTGAAAAAAAAAAAAAACATAGAGCTGATATTGTGTTTCTATCAATAGAAGTGCAAAGAAGTAAGACTCAAAAATACTTTTCCTTTTTTCTTATTTTTAATTATTTTAGGGCCTGAGAAACAAGATTCTTATATATCTTAGCTTAATATATTTGGGTTATTTTAAATTTGGAAGAAAGGTAAATGTAAGACTCAAAAGTACTTTTCCCTTTTCCTTTTCCTACAAACAAAGCTGGAATTGATATGGTTGCTTGGAGTTTAAATTATCTATTTTGATTTTATATTTTTTGGGGATAGCTGAATTTGAATATGATTTTGCCTTTTATTTTATTTTTGGGTGGAAAATGTAATTGGGCTATTGCTGAATCATGCTAATAAGTTTGTGTACGTTATTGTTGATGATAATAAACAAGGTCATGTTTTTGGGCCTTTACCCTTTAATTATTACTCCATTACTAAAGCATAGTAATGGAACTCCATATTTTATTCATGTACTGCACAAGTTTGTTATGCAGTTCTTAAATATTCAGCAAGAATGAACTTGCCATAAGAAATATGCACAATTACAACATAATATGTTACAAAAAAGAGAAACAATCCCTGCCAAGTTCACAACTTTACACAAAAAAACATGTAAAAAGAAGGTAAATTTGTATAAATCACAGGCACCTGGAGCATTTCAGTTCACTGAAACAAGCAGCAGTCCAAGGAACAAAGCCAACATGTAGTTACCCATACTGATATTTGCAATCAAAGAAGTTGCACTGGAAAAGTTTCCGGTTGTTGTGTTAGTGCTCAAAACAACCACCATCCAGTTATCCTCAGAGGCAATCCCAGCCTCGGTGTAGTTTGAATTATTTAGATATTTTGCATATTGAGATTTTGTACAATTAGAAAACACCACAATTGGGTCTAATCTGGGCACACAAATAGGCAATATGATCCCATCAACTGCGTGTTTGTCTTTTATGTCACACTTATGCAGGAGCTTGTCAAAGTCAGTGACATTAGGCTTGGTGCCTGGAGTAGAGCTGTGGTTAAAGGCATTTTCACAAGTTCCCTTCTTTTTTAACTGGCCTGCAATTTTATTAACTAGGCAAGCTGCATTACTGTTGTCAGTGAAGTTGTTGAGATGTAGTGACCTCCTGTAACCATTAAGGTCATCCAGAGATATGTTTGAGCTGTAGATGTAAAAATTGCATTGGTTAGAACTAATAGAGTGAAGATTAAATAAGTAATGCAGCAAAGTTAGCCTATTTAGCAGTGATCTTCTCTACTTTCTACAACTAGCTACCGATATTAATTATTAATCTGATACTTTGATGGAATTCAATTGGCGAAGAAGTAGGGAAGCATCAGCCAAAACATACGAAATTAAAAAAGACAACAAATGCCATTTTGATAATTCTGATCTTAACAGGAAAGTTAAGTAAAGCTATAGGAAGAAAAAGAGAAGCAATCGTTGTGTCAAGAATGGCAATGTAAGTTTCTAAAATGAATGACTTTCATCTTTTGAACGAATTATGGAAGTCATTCCTGTTCATGAATGTTTAATTTCTGCTGTTAGCAGTGATGAAATACATCAATTTTGGTTCAGAGGTCATGCATTGTGCATTACACACTTGCTCTAACTGTTGCTACTATTCTGAATGGTTGCTCCCTGTAGTGCTGTGCTGAGTTTGTAATTACTCACAACCAAACGGTCACATCATTTTTATGTGTATACATGTTTGTATTTTTTGATTATAAAACTTATACTTTTTATAATGATCTTTCTTCTCTTTCCTCGTGATGTTTATGCATTTAGAAAACCTGGCTAATTTTTTCAGCTAATGACACTGCATAATCAGAGAGTGATTCATGACAATTCTAGAGTTCTATTTCATGTATTGCAATACTAGTTTTAAATTTAATTGCTGAAAGAATCCTGCACAGTTATCATTGCAGACATATCAATGCAACTGTTACTTTTGCCGCTGACTCAGAAGATAAGGATGTCCATTTTTATTAAATATTTTGTTCTGAGAAAATTCACCTTAAGGGTCTGAAGTAAACTTTGTACAAATATTATAACTGCCCTTCAATATTTGGCATCTGTATCTGTAGGAGAAACCAAATTTCGAGACCGAAGGCTTCAAGCTATTCCCTTGGACTTGCACAAGAACTTACCTGCTATAAAGTGGAAAATATGGGCAAAACTGATGGGGACCAGGACTTGTTTGCTGAAATGAAACAAAGATTTCTTAGTTTCAAGAAGCACAAATATCTGTGAGTAGTACTAGTAGTTAGTATGATAACATAATTGCACTCTTCAAATCCTTATTAAGAGGTCCAACTCTGGTGCCAGGTTTTCGGAAGCCACCAATGTTTCCATAATCAGCAAGTATTTGAGAGAAGGGCTTATGAGTAACAGGATCGATTCCCAGTTCAGAAAGCTTCTTTCTCAACTTGGTGTTCCAGTAGTTCTTAACATCATTGTCTGTCCTCCCTGGAAGTTGTTGTGCTATTATGGACCACCTGGACCACAGAAACCATGAGACTATGAGAGAGAGACATTACTCTAGCACTAGTAACAGAAAACAGTCTACAGTTGGTAGTTATGTTTGTTATCATCCTCTGAGAAATGACACAACTTTCTCCATAAAAAATACAGAATAGTAATACATAGCCAAATTTTGGATATTCTTTCCGTTTTTTGTGGGGGCACGGGGGTGCTGAAGATTTTGGAGTTGCTTTGAAAATTTTGATTGTTTTCTTCAGAGAGAAGAGAAACCAAAACTGCTAAGCAACATGAGTCATACTATTTTGTAAGAAGCTGTTTCTCTAAAATCCAGAAGTGCGCTAAAGTACCAAGATTTTGGTAAGTTAGATATACTAGGAACAAGGATGAGAAAAACTCAAAAAAGGTATTTAGAGAGACTAGTGGAGACAGCATAAATGCAAGAGTGGGAAAGTGGTTTTAGAATATGAAAATTATTTTTGGATGATTGTAAACTCTGATGCTAATATGAAAAATAAGCTTATATACATGGTAAGTGTTGGAAAACAAATATGAAGTGTAGGAAGTGCAAGGGAATGCATGTGATAAACTTTGCTTTGAGACAGAATATTGTTTCCAGAGTAATTAGAATTAAATAATTTATGGGAGGAAAATCAACTTAAAAGAAACAGGAAGCTTAAAAAACAAGATCCAAAAAGAGTTTTATACCCTTTTAATAAGTAATTTAGAATTAAACCAAGTGAAGAGACAGAGAGGAACTACTATAGAAGTTTAGAAGTAGCCCACCTGCTACCTATAGCTGCATGAAGCCTAACAATCATCTCCTCTTCTTGAGGTGTGAAGCCGTCATGCTTAAGATCAGGCCTCAGGTAGTTAGTCCACTTTAGCCTGCAGCTCTTCCCACATCTCTTAAGTCCTGCAGAACAGCCTCACATGCAGTATCAAAATTATCAGTTAAACTAAAATCTGGTTATAACTAGTCCATATTATAAGTCTGATCCAACCCATATAAACTAACCTGCTTTCTTGGGGACAGCTGTCCAGTTGCCTGTGCCATGCTTGGAGACATATGCAAGTATTTTTGCATCTTCCTCTTCAGTCCATAGACCCCTTTTAAGGTTCAGCTTGTCATAGCAAGGCGGTCTTACCATCTTATCTGATGATGAGAGAGCTAGATAATGGTGATGCAACTTCAAATAACTTGTTTTGCAAATGCTCTTTCAGAGGAAAGAGAGGATGGAGTAGAGGGGTTTAAAGGTATAACTAGTGTGAAGGCAAGAAAAGCATGTTGACTTGTTTGCTGAAATGAAACAAAGATTTCTTAGTTTCAAGAAGCATAAATATCTGTGAGTAGTACTAGTAGTTAGTATGATAACTTGAGTTTAAAGGGCTCGGGTACTGCTAACAAAATACTCTAGTCCATGAAACTCGAGTATGAACCTGGATGATTTCCCTTATATATCCAAGCCATACTTGAGTTATAGAAACTCAGGTACACACTAACACAGTACTCGAGTACCAAGTGGCATTTTTAAATGCCCAAATGCCATGTCAAACAGTGCCACGGTGGAATGTTCGCTAGGAACTCAAGTTTACTTTACTCGAGTACCATTTGGAACTTGAGTTTGTAGAGCTTGAGTACTAGAAAAGTGGTAGATTGCTGATTAGTTCCGAAACAGTGCTAAATTGCTACAAATTTTGCAAAATGATGGTATTTGGCCATTTTCACCCTTCAGGTACTCTAAGTCAGCAACTAAAGTCTTCAGCTGCCAGTCTACAACCTGTTTTCTGCCCAAAATTTGGGCTAGGCCTTTGCTGTCACTAAGAAACAAAATGTGTCGAAAGTTTTGACTTCCTGCATTGGTAACAGCATCCACCATGGCTTCCATTAGTGTTCCACATAAAGTCTTTGCTGAGTTACTCACTGCACCTAAGAAATGGCTATCTCCCTGCATATTTACTGCTTCATAAGCATAGGCAGTTCTTTTTGTCCTCCTCCCCTTTGCTCCTACAATCTTGATGACTAGGTCCCAGTTTCCAACTGCTGACTGGTGCTTTGCAGACTGCCTTCTTGGGTTTCTGTTGCTGCTTGATGGGTTGGAGAATGCATCCTTATATCTACAAGACAAAGGTTGAGTGGTTAAAATAACTTCCATGGGATTTGGGGTAATTCCATCATGTACCACCCTGTTTCTATAGTTCCAGATGCACCATAAATTGGTGAAGATCGCTTGCAGATAAGCCATTGAGTCAACTTCTCTGTAGTTGTGTGCATTGAACACAGTTTCTAGCCAATGCTGAGCTGTAGTGTTGTTGAAGTCAGAGGAGTGAACAGCCAGTGATGATCCATGCCAGCATGCTCTGGTAAAGGGGCAAAGCAGAAAGAGGTGAGTTGTTGTTTCATCCTCTATATTGCCGAAAGGGCAGTTGCTTTGAGTTTAAATTCCTCTGTGTTTTGAAGTGTGAAGAAGGGGGGGGGGGGGGAGGCTGTTGAGCATAAGTTTCCAAACAAAATTGCATATTTTTAAGGGGACTTTGACTTTTTAAATCAAATTCCATGTCCCTCTGTTAGGTTGAGCATTTCTGTCATTCTTTGAAGCATCCTTCACCAACATACTGTAAGCATCCTTCACTCTATACTCTCCATCAACAGAATGTTTCCAGAGGAGCTTGTCACCTACTATACCTGTTTTGGAGAGTGGTATCTTTAGGATTTCTGAGTATTGATGGTAAGGATATAGTGATCTGACTAGATCCGAGTCCTATGTGTGATTATTTTGGTTGATCAGGTCTCCCACTGTTCCTGTTGGCAGATTTTGATTCTCCATGTTCAAAGAAGGATTGTTGAACCAAGCTTGGTGTCCAAGAGGAACTCCATATCCATCACCAATCAACCATCTGCCTTCCCTAAGCTTGGGATGCTCTTGGGATATAATGTTTTTCCAAAACCAAGAGTGGTGAGGTTTGGGAATGCATTCTTGGATTGAGCTTCTAGGGAAGTATTTGGCTTTGAATCTTCTTGTTAGGAGGGATTGAGGATTTTGGCTGATTCTCCAGTATTGCTTTGCAAGCATAGCCTAATTCAGAAGCTTGAACTTTTTGAAACCTATGCCTCCATTCCTCTTTGGTTGACAAATTTTGTCCTAGTTGAGGAGATGCAACTTCCTTTCTCCTTGTTCATGACCCCACTAGAAAGCCCTTATTATGGAATCCATCTTGCTACAAATAGTTTCTGGTACCTTAAAGCATGAGAAGGTATAGAGAGGGATTGATTGTAGGACTGATGATATAAGGGTGGCTTTGCCAGCTTAGGATAGCAGCTTTGCCTTCCATCCCTACAATCTAGAATTAAGTTTATCCACCAGAAATTGGAAATCAATGGTCCTATTTCCTCTCAATTTAAAATTCATACCAAGATATTTATTAGGACTTTGTACTAGGTTTACATGGAGAGACCTAGTAAGAGATTCTTGATCTTCCTTTGACATATTAGGAGAGCAATAAAGATCAGATTTAGACAGGTTAATTTTCTGGCCAGAAATAGAACAATACCAATCCAAAATCTTTTGAAGGTTTCCTAGAGAATGGTTGTCCTTTCTAAAAAAGAGAAGAGAATTATCAGCAAAAAATAGGTGGGTGAAGGAATGGCCATTCCTCCTAACTTTAATTCCTATGATTTTTTCAGAGTTTTTTGCTTGTAGCAGGGAAATGGAAAGGATATTTGCACACATAATGAAAAGGAATGGGGACAAGGGATCTCCTTGTCTCAATCCCTTTGAAGGGTGGAAAGACTTTGTTAGGCTTCCATTCACAAGGAGGGTATACTTGACTGTAGTTACACATTCCATTATCCACTTAATCCAAATGGGATCAAAGTTCATGGTAATCAAAACAGCTTTCAAAAAGCTCCAATCTAGCCTATCATAAGTTTTGCTCACGTCTATCTTTAGCACCCCAAAACTGTTTTTCCTACCTTTCTTCTTTCTAAGGATATCCACAATTTCATGAGCTATGAGGATATTATCAGTGATATTCCTTCCTAGAATGAATGCATTTTGATATGGGGTGATGAAGCTATCCATGAAAGGTTTAAGCCTATTGACCATGATTGTTGGGAAATTTAGACCCCGGTTGATAGAATTAACTAGTTTTAAACCTAAGTTGTTAATTAGATTAATTATGAATAAAACTTGTTAAAACAAATAAAAATCAATATCATGTCAAAATCATGCAGCGGAAAAATAAATAAGACAAGATATGATGACCTAGGAAAACCAATGAAACAAACTAGTTTCACAGTAACAAACCTGGGGGGAAACCTTCCCGAAAAGTAATTCACTATAGTAAAGAGAAGTTTCAGATCTAGTACAAAACCTTTGTCCCTAGACTCTACAATCCCCGTAGATGAACTCACAGCAGAAATCTTCTACCGCTTCAGAACCTCTGAATTCTTCAATATATGAATGCCACCCTTTTTGCACGGATCCCAGTACGTGACTAACCAAAGATGCACGGCTCCCAGTACGTGACTAACACACCAACTTGAAGAAGATGTTGGCTGCAAAGTTCTTCATTTCATCAACAATGAAGATCAAGAAGATGCTTGGTTACAAAACCTTACGGTGCACAAATACAGCAACTTCTTCATAAGAATGATGAACTAGGGCAAATTCTGTCTTCGATCACAATTTGCTTGAACAAACTTTGCTCAACACTTGTGCAACTTGTGTCACCTTTGACGGCCCTTAAAATAATCCTTTTATATGTCTAGGGTTGTGAGAAAAGAAAGCCCAAATACATAAACACGGATTGGAGTCAAAACAGAACTGAAACTCTGTTTTTCATAAACCTCAATAGATAGCTATCTGTCGAGTAGCTGTTGAGCCACGGGGCTGGAACAGCTCTTTAAGCTCGATAGATGTTAGCTGTCGGGCTAGCTGTTGAGCTTTAATGAACTTGCACTTTTCAGCTTGAATTTTGGACAGACTTGCATGGCTTTAACACTTGATCTTGAAACAAGATTTCTTGAAGTATTAAACACATCCTAGATCTACCAAATATAAGTAAAATGTGTTTTGTCAAAAGATTAGCCAATTACATAAAATAGTGACATATGTTCCTAATAAGTGAATCACATATGTCCTAACAATCTCCCCCTTTGGCAATCCGTGACAAAACCACAACAAACAAAACTCATCAAGGCATCTTTGTGTGAAACAGAAATAATAGATTGCATACAAGTAATAAGAAGCATGTGCATAAAGAGAGAAAAGAAACTACACATGTAAAGATAGGTGAAGAAGACATATATCATCATATATATATCAAAGATAAGCACAATGTATGAAAAGATGGTCACAAGACCGGT